>OX638253.1:0-600000 GCA_951806755.1 Brenthis hecate | reverse complement strand
GCGTCATTTGTTTTTGTTTACCTACAGATTGTTAGCGGTGTTAAACAATGTCGCCTTCCCCAATCCGATGCCGTGGGCCATGGAAAATACAAAAACGCACGTCTGATTCAGATCGTTGGCTAGACGAGATGGGTTATTTTCGAAAACATACGGCTAGAGACTCGAGCTGTCTTTTTAGGGCAGTTTCTGAAAATATTTACAATACGCAGCGTTATTTTCATAAAGTTCGTTTAGACTGCGTTCACTTCATGGCTTCTCAGCGACACCTTTTCGAGGGGGTAGGGGCAATTTTTATTTTTGTTGCTGAATATCAGAAAATCAATATCATCATAACATGTTTTTATTTTGTTTTGTAGTCATTAAATTGTCCATTTGACAATTATCTTAAAGAGATGTCTAATCCATCAGAATATGGTGGGCTGATTGAAATATCGGCTATGAGCCACCTTTATAGGTAAGAATAAAATATATTACAGTTCCTAAAACAACAGTACTTCAATGTTATGTGAATAAATGAAAAGACATTTCTAGTAATTTATCAATTACTTTTATAATAATAAATAATTGATTAGTCAAATACAATTTTGTGAGGCATTTCTATAACAAAAGTGCATTAAACATTTTGCAGACGTGATTTTGTTATTTTTGAAGCTAACAAGGGTCCCCAAACAAAAATTTGCAATGGTTATGGAGTCACAATTTATTTGTTTTATTCACCCGATACTAAGCATTTTGATGTTGTTTACACTAAGGAATTCATTAATGCATCATCATTTTGTCAATGTAAGTCGCTTTTTGTGAATAGCTTATTTCCACAGTATTACTTTTCAATACAAGTGTATATCTAAGAAATGATTTTAGTCAAATAAATCTTTCTGTGTAGAATCAATAACTAAATATTTAATAACTTATGAATAAAATTTAAAAAAATTTTTAAATTTATAATATTTATCATTTTATTCCAATCTTGCCAGTAATGCCAAAGGTGAACCACGGTAAGACTTGAAATTATATTTTTTTTTATATTATTCAAACTGTTAATATGTTTGTAGCATTGGTTTATGAGATACTTTATGATGGAGTGTATCACTTAAAGGACTTACCATATGCTGTTGACAAAATGTTACATGACAAAGTACCAACCAACCATATTGAATATTTTATGTCAGAAAATGTAGAGCGCCGTAAAAAACAGAAAGAGAAATCTAAAATTTTCATTGAAACTCCCAATGATGAGGATAAGGATAAAAATAATAATGCTTTAGCCATGAAATGCAAGCATCATATTGCTGATGCAGACAGGGGTAGCCTTTTAAAGGAGTCTCTCAGTATTTTTGTGTTTAATCGCAGTCTCATACAGCTTGAAAATGTTTGCATGAATTGCTTAAATGTGAACAGTGCAAAGGATTTACTTGAAAATGGAATCACTCCATTTCCATATAAGGTTGCTAAAGCATTAGATCCTGATATATATCGTAATATAGAATTTGATGTCTGGAGTGAACTCAAAAGAGGTATAAATAAGAATTTAGTTCCAAAATTAAAAAGCTGTCTGATTAGGGTTGATTTTGATAAATTACACATATTTACAGAATTACGATATGGAGCTAGGTACTGTGATGGAACAACTCTTCAAGTGGGAGTTAAATGCCTTTGCAAGCTTGATCCTGATCAAACAGTGGCATATCACTGTCATATCCAGGAAATGAGAACTGATGGACCTTGCCTGGTGTTCATTGAAGAGTTAGGGGAGAAACACTATGTAAATTATGACCAATTGGAACCATTGCCAATAGAACAAGTGAAACCCTGGGCCCCACCTTACAGATACACTCGGGCGAATTCTCAAATTGTGAACTTAAGTCAAATGTTGCAGCAGATAGGTGTGGACTTGTTTTATATGCTTTAAAAATGTTGCTTTTTTTATAAAAATATTTTTTTAGCTATAGCTGCTAATTTTTTTTATTAAATTCATTTTTTATTTGTAAGGATTCTTTTAACAATTTATATAATTCATAATTTTGGTCCAAAATATATATAACTTTATCCTAGGCAACATAACTCGTAAACAAGTGCTAAGCAAGAGAACCAAAATCAAAGATGAGATAAAAGAAACCGAACCAACGGAGAACCAGGAGATGACCCATTACTATACATATCCGCACTTGGATTATATAAACTTTCAACCAGTGCCCGTTAGTTGTAGATAGGTTTTTTAGACTTTTATTAGAATGTGCTTTGACAGTTTTTTGTTTTATAAATTATTTTTTTAATAATATTTTTGGAACTTGTACTGCTACCTGAGGAAAACTGCATGAATATCTTGAAAATTAATACTTTTCAATTAAAAAATATACAATAATTATTCTCATCTATAAATGATAAGAATGAAAAAAAAACTTGTTGTAATGTTTTTTATCTGTCAAAGCCCTTCTTATAATTACTATAATTTAGTATAGTTCATACTATTTTTTAGCATTGTTATTCATTATTGTTCATATGAGTATACCACTTGCAAATATAAAAGAATTGTGTGAATTGCCTTTTTTATTTTTTTATTTCCTATAGCAATATGGAGAGTTATTTATATTTGGATGGACTCCAGTATTTTAAGCCAAGTGGAATGCTTATTTTAAGTTAAAACCCATATCGTAGCTATTTAGAGTAGTTTGATAATTGATTATATATCTTTAGTGGTGTTGTAGGTAGATGAAAATAAGTGGTTTGCCAATTTAATGTTGGTATTATGTATTGGTTTTGTGGTGTTTTTTTTATTGATTGGCTTCATGGGATTTTTGAGTAAATGATTTTTTCCTTTGCGGTTTTTTATCTGTTTTTTGGTCTTATGTCTTTTATGTAGTTTTGAAGTAAGCCATCATTGATAGTTTTTTTTTACTTCTAGTAGGAGCATATATTTATTAGTTTGATTTTTTAGAAACAGTTATGAATATAACATTTATGTTGTATTTAAACTTATGTATTGACATAACTGAGCCTAAATCGGCATTTAATTAATTATTAGTTGTATATCAGTAGATAATATATAAAATTTTATACATAACATAGTTAGCATTTTATAAATTGTGTTGTTACTTTAGTCTATAGGTTATGCCTTAAGGGATTTAACTCAGGCACTCTAAAGATTCTTATTGAATTGGATTCCTCGTTTTTTCTACTTTTTTACTCATAGTTGATATTTTTAATCAATTTCAAAAAGGAAGTTCTCTCTTACTGAATTTTTCAAGGGTAGGATATGTTAAGCAAAAACTTCCTCTATTATAGCATATAGTAGTTGAAATATTTTCGAGATTGGGGTCTTATTTAAATTTGAAGAAAATGTTCAATTAATGCAAGTGGTGGCTAAGTTTCTTTAGCTGTTTAGCTCATTTGGAGATGTTTTAAATATTTATTTACACAAACTAAATTACAATTGTAAGTGAAGAAATATCAACTAATAAGTTCTCAAATGGATAAAATATATTCTAATGTATAGATAATCTAACATCTTATATACTTAAGTCGAACTATAAGAGTACGTGAGTTAAATCCCAAAAAAATAGTATTTTGAATAAGTAACAATGATTGTTTCAACTTGTCAGGTTGAAGTTAAAGCACTGCCCCTGATGGTGGACTGTCGGCCGGCGGGCGCTCCGCCCCACGAGATCGCACACGCCAACGGAGCCCCACCGGAAAATCATAATCAGGTTAGGCCCTCTTAAATTTGGGATTGTTTTTTTTGTAGGTTTGTAGGTAGATTTTTCTTGGTGCTATTATTTCCTATCATTTAAACTTATTATTTATGTTAGTATATTTTTAGTGACATTTTTTTAAGTACATATCGCAAATGTTCTGTACTAATCTATACATACATATAATTAAACTAGCATTGCCAGCGGCTCCGCCTGCGTTCTTATGACCAAAAACCAAATTCTTAAGTTTAACATATTAGTATACTCTTACCATGCAGTTTTTGTATTTTTTCTCAGAAATGAGATATTTTCCCGCGGTAAAAAGTCCTATATGTTGACCCGGATAACCAGCTATCATCATACCAAATTTCGTCAAAATCCCTCCAGTGGTTTTTCTGTGATGCGGTAACAGACAGACAGACAAAAATTCTAAAAACTATAGATTCGGCCTCTGTATCGATAATAATATTTATTTCAATAAGATTTTCCAAAAAATATTTAATGTACAGATTCGGCTTATTTACTATTTTATTATATGTATAGATTCTAACTGAATTGAATCTGTACAAGAAATATTTATTGGAAAATCTTATTGAAATATGTAGTCATTATTATCGATAAAACGCATCACGAGAATGCCACTGAATAGATTTTGATGAAATTTGGTATGATGATGGTTGGTTATCCGGGTCAACATAATATACGAGGAGATACTTTTTACTGCGGGAAAATATCTTATTTCTAAGAAATCTATAAAAAACTTTTAAAACGTATCTAGGGACGAACCCGAGCGCAGTATGGTCGCTAGTATTTTATACATATCTATGTTTTAGTAGGGTTTTTAGGGAGTAATAAAAACCAATTCATACATAGATCTAAAAGTGGGATTTTATTGTTTTCAAATTCGTAATATATCTGTTCATTCGTTCGTGTTCGTAATTTTACTTCTTTAGTACCTCCTGAAAAGTTCACAGAAACGGAATTAGCGAATGTAGGTATTGAAAAAAATATCTTTTGTGTTGTTATTTTTTATTTTTAACACTGTAATAGACTGTTTTATTTTTTGCTTATTATTAGTTTTTGTACCGAGAGAATAAATAGCAAATACTTTAAACTTACACAAGTGATTAGTCACCACTACATATAAAACAAAGTCGCCGCGTCTTTCTGTTTGAACGCGATAAATTCAAATACTAGAGAACGGATTTTCGTACAGTTTTCGCCAATAGATGATTCATGAGATGTGTAGCTCAGGTTTCGTGCAATATAACGATTATTGTTGAATATGTCGGAAAAAATCACGCCGACTGGGAGTTCTATTGGCGTGCGCCGCGTACACCACAACAATGTGTTATGGAATTATTCTTCTAAAAAGATATATTAAACGTAAAATTTAGTTAATTGTTTCAGAAATGAAATATTTTCCGCAGTAAAAAGTATCCTATATGTTGACCCAGAAAGCCAGCTATCATTATACCAAATTTCATCAAAATCTGTCCAGTGGTTGCTGCTGTTGATGCGTTCCTGGACAGACATACAAAAATACTAAAAACTATAGATTCGGCCTCTGTATCGATAACAATTACTGTTTCAATAAGATTTTCCAAAAAATATTTAAAGCACAGATTCGACTCAGAATTTTATTATATGTATAGATTGAATACAATTTATCTAAAATAAACAATGCACCACTCGTACTAGACACTTGCAGCCTATCACTAGCCACTTGTGCATTATTGATGTTACATTGTAATAATCTACTTTAGTACCTAATTGTAGTTTGTATGTTTCATGTCACGTAGGCGTCTGAATGGTGTCTTAGGCCCACTTTGTATGCAGATATCGTATTTCATACACGTTATCGTGCGTTATGCAAAAACATTGTTAAAGCAATAGCTATATTAAAAATAATACATATACGTTCTATACTAGCGACTCACCCCCGCTTCGCTCGGGTTCGTCCCTAGGTACGTTTTAACGGCTAGTATGGAATAAATAGACTATTTTTTTTAATATATTTTTTTCTCAACTTAAACTTGACGCATTGTTGTAGAATATAGATGGTAGGTTCGCCACTATTGAAAGTTTTTGTAAGTAGTGATACCCATACAAAATAAACAGTTCGGATTTTTTTTATTCTCCAGAAGTTTTTGTGTTTTCCTTATTTTTTTAATACTCAAACCACCCCTGACATATTCCCAACAAAACAAAAAAAGAATTATTCAAATCGGTCCAGCCGTTTTTGAGTTAGAGACTAACGAACAGCAATTGATTTTTATACATATACTTAGATAGATTATAATTTATAATATAATATATAGATAATCTAAGTCTTAAAAGAAGAAGTTTTCGTATTACTAATTTAAGCTATATAACAACAGTTTAATTAAAATAAATTAATCCTTGTATTTTCTATATCAGAAAATTTAAATCTACTTCCAACATATGATTTTACTTGAACCAATTAATGATATTAATAAAGAATATGCGTGATTTATTATTATTTTTTATACAATCTAACATCTCCCATTAGCCATTATAGCGTTGTTAAGAATCAAAAAATTTAGCAGAAAATTACGTGTTATTATTTACAGTGTAATTATCGATTTTATGAATACAAAGTTCCAAAAAATCATAATCGATTTGGATCGTTAGTTAAAATAATCAGCTAATTAATAGAATTAGCTATAATTACAATAGGTAAGTTCGAGGGGAAATTAAAACACGATCATGATGACATCATGAAAATGCTTTTTTATATTAGTTTTGTTTTATAGTTAGATGGAAAGAGACCCCTTTGAATATATGGATATGGATTTGGTGAGATTGGAATATAATTTGCCTTAATTCCTTGTGTTGCTAAGTACACAATTTAGTATTCTAGTTATTTTGATTAGGTTCCTTCTCTAGTGGAATATGTGTAAAGTGTAACGATAAAAATACGTGTAAATGGATTGTCTAATAATTAAATAAGCTTTGGTTGTGTAATAATTAAATAATTTGGATGTAGGTTTTGGTGCATCGCTTTTCATTATCTTTTTCCGTACATTTGGGGCGGAGGCGTATATGTGGAGGGCCCCATATGCCTTTGCTGGGCTCATATGACTTTGAAGGGAAAACTGACCACCTAAGTTTTCAAAGTCATTTTAGGCTGGTATTATTTAAATCAATATAGTATTTTGTTTTGTGCGCGTGCACAATGTCAATGGCCTGCGATATTGCGGCAAGTTTAGTTTTCTTGTTAATAACCTGACTATATAAAAAGAGGACACCATAGGAGGATGGGGTTTTTAGTTCGTAATGGGGTTTTTGAGTAGGTATATAACTTCATCACCTTTTTAAGTTCATGCCAGACACTTATATGGGCACGTGCCTCCCTTCAATGTGAAGGGAGGCCAAAGTCCAGCATGATGACCAAGTGTGGATTGGAGGATTTCAGGTGTCTTTCGAAAACTTGTTAGGTTCTCTCAGACATTCAGATTTCCTTACGGTGTTTTCGTTCAACGCAAGGCAAATTGTGAAGATGATTGGGTGTTTGCCCGTTGAACTTTGTTTTCCAAGTGTGGAAAAAATCCAACCCCTTAATGTTGACAACTATTTAGTTTAAGTATGAGGTAAAGTTATATTACTATTAATATATTTATGAAGTATTTTACTACTAATATATTTACGAAAGTAAGTTTGTATGTGTGTGTTTGTGTGTTTGTCAAACGGCTGGACGAATTTGGATGAAATTTGGTACACGCAATATGATCTGGAGTAACACATAGGCAGTACTGTTTGGCACCAGAGCTGAGTGAGGATGAGTCGCTGGTTTATCCTATATTTTACTTACAATAATGTTTCTCTTCCAGGCAGGTGCGAGTGTAGACATGGCGGCGCACGGGGTGCCGCCAGCGTCAGGGCGCGCCTCCACCCCCGCCACTACGAACGCAATCACTACGTACAGTGCTAATTATAATGGTGAATATATTTTTATAGGTTATTTCAAAGATTTTTTACCGCTTAAGATATAGATTTTTAAATGTCGCTCAGGATTTATGAACATATTTGAGTTCATTGCTCTTGATGTTACCTAGCGAATTTTGAAAAATTTTGAGTGACTCCTAAACAAATTTTTCGAGCTGATCTATAAAGTGGCTCTTAAACGTGAAAAACTAATATTTTTTCATACGAGACACTAAAACAAAATAGTATGTTTTTTTGCGCCACCTCTGTATACCGATTGATTGATCTGTATACGGATCGGGCACTGAATATTCCAATACCCAGGGGCAATGAACCCGGGCCAAGCGTCGCAAGCGCCGCCGGTGAACTACGGGTGCGCGCCGTACGGGTGCGGCGTGAAGTCGGTGGTGTGGTGCGGCGCGCCGGCGCTGCCCGCGCTGCCCGCGCCGCACGCGCCGCCGCCGCCGCCGCCGCCCGTCAACCCGCACGTCTGCAAGAGCGTGCAGCCCAGCGGCGCGGACCTGCCCATGAACGGTATCATATACGCACATTATATATACCACCGGAACACCACACTCACCCGTTAACCTAGAATCTGTAAGAGTGCGGTCGAGTGGGGCTGATATGCCAATGAACGGGTAATAAATCATTTAAGCTGTAAAGTCTGGTTTGACAATAAGCTTTGAAAAAAAAGTTCACTTTGATAACGACTGACACCCTCGTACTTTTACTCTATTACGCAATTACATAATATGCACTTTGCTCCAAGTCCACTCTGATTGAACGCCGACGTCAAAGTGCGCTTTGATTGGTCGTTTACACCATCAAAGTAATCATCAAAACTACTTTAATAGTGTCAACGTGACTTTAATTCAAATAACTATGATTTAAAAATGCTAGTAAAACCAGACGTGTGGTGCGACTCGTCCGCGCTGCCTGCTGCAATAAACGAGGGGTTTCTCCCACGGTCTACTCTGCTATCAGAGAAGTAGTAACAGGAGCAACCCGCTGCTCAGTGCGTCTGTAGGCTTTACGCTCCCACCCCACAAGTCATATTAAATTGACATAATAATTAAGTATAATAATAAGTTACGTATGTATGATTGCAGACATAGCGACCCTGCGCTTCTACTTCAACCTGGGCGTGGAGTGCATGTGGGCGGCGTACGGCCCGCCGCCCGCGCCGCCGCGCCACTACGCGCCCCGCGACCTTGCTCACGTACGCACTCCACACTCTAGCACAAATTACTTAAGAATACATAGCAACATCCTTCTTTTATAATGCTGAGTAATGCATTTATGCATACCACCTGCATATATACAAGTAGTTATGTAGGAATCACTGACTAGAAAAGCCACTAAACCAAATGCAACCTCCATCGTCTTATTGAAGCACTCGGCCACGAAAAAATAATCTACGTGCTATTCTAGACTAATCTATGTCTGTGCCAAATTTCATCCAGATCCGTTCAGCCATTTTGGCTTCATTGAGTAACAAGCATCCATCCATCCAAACTTTCGCATTTATATATATGTTAATGGGATTTTATAATATAAATGGGATTGTTTTTACGATCGTCCAGGAGATGCAGCAGATGTCGCTGCACGAGCGCGCGCAGGAGGCGCACAAGCACAAGGCGCAGGACAAGCCGCCGCTGCCGCAGCACAAGGGCGCCGGCCAACGCCCTCTACTGGGGCCCAGGTCATACATCACACCATTTATTGCTAGTTTTATTAATCTATCCATATTAATTATAAATAAGACGTAATAATATAAATGTGGAAGTGTTTGTTTGTCCGTCTTTCACGTCCAAACAGAGTGACAGATGGGTCAGATTTTTTATGTGTAGATAGTTGGAGGGCTGGAGAGTGACATAGAATACTTTTTACCGCGGGAGATTATCTTATTCCTAAGGGCAAACATGTTATAATACAACCTACAACAACTCATCAACCCTATGTTTGTATAATACTAGAAACTCAACCTCACTTCACTCGTGTTTGTTCCTAGGTACGTTTTAATGGTTAGAATGGAATAGACTATAAACATACATAGGTGTAGAAAAGAATCGTGCAAAAATGATATTTATCTAAGTTACTGATTTTAGGTTTAAACGTGGCGGCAACAACCAAGATGGCAGCAATCAGAACAACAACCAACATCAGAATAAGGGCCATAATAATAACATGCCGAATAAAGGACCTAATAACCGGTTAGTTTTATTTAAAAATATCAAAGTAGAGATGACTCATAATGATAACCTCACGCTTTGGAAACAGTGCGAATCGGTTTCCATACCATGCTTTGCACCTTTGAGATTTTCATTTGTAAATCTCACTTTTTATGTGTACTTCCAATAGATTTAATTCTTAATTTATAATCGAAATTCTACTATAGTAGGGAATATGCATGATGTTTTTTATTTTTTTGTACAATAGCTTACATTGTTATATAATTGAAAAAAAATATATATCCAGCTCCAATACACTAATATTTAGTATATTTTTTTAAATATCATACCGGTACTCATACTTTAAATGCCCGCCATTTCGCGCGCTTGGCGTGACGTCACAGTATGATATACACAGAGAAATTATGACTCAATTTGTAAGCGACAAAATTCGCTGTTATGATAATACATGGCCGTCATATCTGACCAATGGCCTTCGTTTCAACTACTTTGAATTTCCCAACTGTTTTTGCACTTTTTAATAATTATTTTCTTAATCAAAAATAAAATACATTTAAAAATATTGATAGTCTTAATTAAAAAGCGGTAAAAAAAATTCCTTCTTAAATATAGCAATTAAATAAACACGCATATTCCCTATTGCGAATGTTTGTGTGTGTACATTTGTTATTTCTTTAGGCTGAAATGGCTGGACGGCTACTGTTTGGCCTTAACGGTCGGATCCGCGCGAAGCAAAGTATGTAGCTAATAAAATAATCTGATTATATATTTTTTCTTAGGCGCAACTCGCACACAGATCAACGCGCGTACATGCCCAACACGAACGTAGGCGTGGGAGTGGGAGGAGGAGTAGGAGTGGGCGTGGGCGGGGGAGTGGGTGTAGAGGAGTGCATGGAGCCCCCGCTAGTCTCCTTCCCCTACATCCCCTACCCCCCGCCGATATACCCAGTGCCGTATTACCCTCTGGATTCTGAACCTGGTATGTGGAATATTGTATCTATTAATACCTTAAAGCTCAAAGAATGTCAAGGTGAAAGTCTCAGGACGCTCCGAGAGCATGTATAAAGAGAATGATTACAAAGGAAGATATTGTGTGTGCGTGTGTGTGTTTTCTGTTCCTATCAGAGTTTCAACTAACTAACTAGGCTCGGCTGCAAGTGTAAGTTAGGATAGTTTTTCGACGACGAATTCAAATAAATGAAATAACAATCAGATTACAATATGTCTATGTACTAATTAGTAAGTAATGTAAAGTAAGTATAAATTAATAATTCAAGAATAATTTGTAGTAATTAATACAAGTATAACTGTTACATATTTTATTTTCAATGTCAAAAGCGACGAAAACTTCAAAACAGTTAAAATTGTAATTATTAAAAAATAAATCATGCAGTGAAAATATTGTATACCATCACAAAAAATAACCAATTTAATAAGTACATCAATAATAAATCTATTTTCCAGCCATGATGGGGATGATGGGGGGCATGGGCTACGTGGGCTACGAGGAGGGCGTGGAGTATGCGCCTGTGCAGCACTTCTACCCCCCGCCTTACCCGCCGCAGCACCACCCCGACCACAAGTAGACACCCCCAGACACCATACAAAACAGTATAAAAATCCATACAGTAGGCGATCGTCCATTGATTTTAACTGAAATGCAAGGGTTGTCAAAAATACAAATTTTCATGGCGAATTGTTGCTAACTTAAAATCTGTAGTGTCATCTCGTGATAAGTTAAAGTTCTCGTCAACCTTAAAGCTGTTTCTCGACTGACGTATTAAAGTAAGTGTGCCAGTCGGGTGCGTCTCTCCTATTGTCTTCGTTAGACGTCTGTATGGATTTGTAGACTGTGACACAATGGACCCCAGATCTTTCTAGTAACTTGAATTTTTGTTATTAATTTGTGTTTTTTTTTAATATATGAATATGGATACGTCTTGCTAAATTATTACAGTGGAGTGTACTTGGTTAGGTTATTTTTAATTGGTGGTGACACAAAGGTGGATGGTAAGTTGTGTTGTAATTTATGTAAAGCTTATCCATATTTATATTTTATTTAAAACCTCAAAACCATGGTTATTATGTAACATCTTAATTGTAAACTTTTTTAAATTTCCTATTCGATTTAAAATCAACCCCAAACATTTAAGTTCACATTCTTAAGCTATAAAACTTAACTATAAAATTAACTTTAGCTTAACTATAAAATAAAACTTTTAAAAATAGCATTGAAAATATCTCGTAACGTTTCTATATGAGACTTATGTAATGAATCTCAGTATTCCTTTGCAATTTAAAAATATATATATCAAAAACGTCTTCTCAAAATTTTTGAAAAAAAATTTAAAGTAAAATGTGTTAATTTTATATGAATTAATCTTATGACTAAAATTACGAAATTACTAACATATCTAAACATTAGACCTTTCAGTTTAACTGAAAAAAAAATTCAAGACTGATCTAATTGATTAATGGGACCCACCTTTGGAATTTCAGTATTTTCTTTTGTTTGTTTTTTTAATGTTCTTTGGTTATCATTTTCATATTTTTTTATCCACAACGACTTTGCTCAACGAAAACGGTATACGATTTTATATTGTGGCACTGACTAGATGTTTAGGGAATTTTGTTAATATATCCTGTGCTAATTTAAAAAATAAAGAAATAATATATATAAAACATAGTTGAAAATGAACAGAAATACATACAAAATGTATTTGATTTTGATTAATAATATCTAATAAAAGACGATTGATCGATTAATTTAACGACCGACTCGATTAATCGAATCGATAAACCAATCAATCGATATTAATAGACGTATATCCGATTTACAGAAATTATCAATTAATCGATTAAACAAAATTAAAAATAAATTAGCACAGTATATAATAGCAAAGACTGTACAGCGACAATAGATAAATGACTGTTGTCTTGTAATATTGTGACGTATCTACATGTACTTAGATAGTGCTAATGTGTGTTAGTGGCCATTTTGAAACCTGCGTAAACATAATATACTAGATTTTCGCGTGTCTTGGTACATATAGGTTGTAAGTTGTAACATATCGGTATAACTAAATTTTTATGATTATCTAAAATGATATCAAACTCTTGAAGTCCTTGTTATACATTGACGGTCAACAAAAAGCCTCCATGGAACTAATAAAAATATCTAGTATATTATATCTATGAAAAATGGCCCTCGATAAATCGTGTCGTGTTCAAATGGCGCTTGTGACAGTTATAGTGTTGTACCTTCCCGGCAATCGCTATTCGTTCGGACGCAAATCGATTTTGAAAAAAAAAAAATGGAATTAAAAAAAATGATCCTCAACAGTTACAAGTGCCGGTTGAACCATCACCTATACATATACAATTAGTAGTTCATAATCGTCTATATAACATTATGTGTCGTGAATATTTCCTCCTTGAAACATTTATTTCGACCAATTACCTCCATTTTGTTTCGTTGTCAAAATGTTACGATAATGATGGTTGTAACGTTGGTTTTTTTATATGAATCCTTAAGTGTTCATCGGTGCTGCGAAAAGGAAGGGGTTGACAGGGTTCTCGATACTATTGTAGGGTTTCGGAAATTTTACACTAGGCGTAGACGCTATATATCATTCCTCGTAAGGTGAGAAATAGTTTGTACACACCGTGCATTTCTGTTGCATTTGCATTCCCTTCCAACACTCGGACTCGAGTTGGCTGAATAATATATTTTATTTTATATTTACACTCCTTAGATGCTATATAAATTGTCTAGTTTTTTTTTTTATATTTACCTATACTTATATGGGAAAATAATTCAAATTTGTATATTTTTTCATGGTCAATTTAATATATTTTTCTTGTTGTATTTGTTTTTTTTTTGTTATTGATTAAATTTTTTAACCACTGAGTGCCGAGTGTTGTAATGTCGATTTTTTTTTAGCTCGGTTAAGTTAATGAGTCCATAGGATTTATAATTATAATAGTTTTGCAGATCACCCCTCGTTGAATCTCTGCAATGAACGTGTCCTACATTGATCTCAACATTAAAACTGTTAATGTTCTTGGTGCTTGGGTAGTTGTTTAGAATATAACTGGATTTCTATGATGCAATGCGACCGTAGATACTTTGAGGAAAACAATAACAAAATCCGTCCACTTGTACTAAAGTAACGGGTAACTGTCAGACTGGTGTTTTTTTTTATATATACATACATATATGTATAATAATTTTGAATATATTCGATATTTGGTATGAATAGTTTTGTTTTTTTTTATAATTTTGTAGCAGTTTTAAAATTATTAAGCGCATCACTATAGTAAGAACAATAGAAAATTTTATAAATGTATATTGAATGCATGCATTGTGGGAATTCAGTTTAGGAATAAACTTTAATCTGCTTTTTTAAATACAAAATATAACTAGGTATCATACTTGCCTAGTTGTCGCATTTATTTTTACGTAAGCACTTTACGCAGAAATCGTTGATCGAGGCTGGCATAAGGATGGTATATACAAATATTAGATTTTCCCCCCAAAATTACCTTTTGGGACATATGTACAAGAATGTTTTGAAGGGCCTCTAAATTCGAATTATGACAGTTTTTTTTTATTGTGGCAACACTGAAATAAAAATTACAAAAAAATCCAGTTATTAATATAATTAAAGGGGCCCTCATAAAGCAGTGTACACACTCATTGGCATATCCCACATCACGCTTTGTATCTCGCTCGTGTATAAATAGTTCTAAGCTCTAATTTTAATTAAACATAAGCGCTATGTCTCTGCTAAATTCTCAAATGATATTTTTGGATGGTATATTGACGTATTGGCTGTGATTCGGACGTAATTTTGCAGGTTTTGGTATTATAAGGTTGGGCGCCATCGGTCGGAGTGCACTCGGCTACTTGGGCTCTTGCTCTCTATGACAATATAAATATACGTTCTAGTATTATGTAAAAAATAAAATTTATATATTCAGAAAAAATATAAAGAAATAACAAAATTGGCTTAAAAACTCTGTATGAATATATCATTTATTAAAATTTTTGATGTTTTAGGTAGTAACTCACGTAATACTCTATTAGTGTCGGGTATGTTTTTTAAACATTGAAACCCAAAATACAAAATATCAAGGCATTGGTTGCCCCTAGAGTGGCTGAGTGTGCTAAAAGGTGAATTTTTATATTTAAATTTCAAAATTTTTACAAGCTTTTCTATTTACAGCGTTTTTTCCTATTACTATAAGCTCTCGTCTTTTGTATTTTTTTTTCTTTTATAAAATTAAAAATGTATCCAAATACTGAATTATCCGCCCACTCCTTTTTACCCATACTTTATATATATAATAAGTAAACTTATATTATAAATGTAACTATGTAACGGTTTATTGTTTGTACAGTGCGTTGTTAAAAATATATGTGAAAAAAAAAAAAAAAAAAAATTGTAGTTTCCATATTATATGTAATAGGTATACATACATGTGTGATGTTCAGTGTAAAGTCAGTCGGTGTTTTCAGTATTAGTTTTAAATCATTAGGAGTTAGAATTTTATGTTAGTCGTTAATTATTAACTAAATAGTGTTTTTTTTAAGGATACCGTCAGTTACTTTTGATCTTGTCAGGGAGTTCCCCGCAGGGTATTTTTTAATATAGAAATATTTTGTGCCAAGTAGTAATTTTAAATGTCACGTACTTTTAGTATGAATAGGAAATTGTCTGTCTGTCTGTCGATGTACAATGTGTTGTGAGCAAGGATGAGACGTGCAGGAAAATAAGGTTGTACTCAGCTCAAAGCTCAAAGCTAGCGTCATGTCCGTCTTTGGATTGTATTTGTATTTTTTTCCAAATTCCATCTAATAAAGTTAACTGATTTTTTCAAGTGGTTTGTTTCATTTCTACCCTTTTGATGTTTGGAATTTGAGTGGTTATTGAATATGGATTATTTAGTAATTTGTCTTTTTGGTGTGCACAGTAAAATTTCTTTAGGTGTGACTGAGGGGTAAGTTAAGAATACAATGGAAAAATGAATGTAGCGGAAGTGATAGTCTTTATTATTACTTGTATAGTGGGCTGCTACTAAGAATTTTTTATCAGTAAAACTCGATAACTACACTCTGCTCTAACGGGTACTTGAATCCAGGACCTCCGCATCTGCAGTCATACATGCAAGCCACTAGACTATTATTAAGAACAGCGGCGGTAGCAGTAATAGTTAATTCATCTATACATATAATAAAACGTTAAGTTAAGGCGATTAGTGTCCCCGATGGCCTTGCGTGTCTGGGCGGGGCTTAGCGCACTGCACCCGCGCACCCCGCAAAAATCATCAAAAAAATCCACGCGCTAGTTCAACAAACAAGCCACGGGATAGATTATTGCCTACGAGCGATACAATCAGAAAGAGTCAAAAAGATGCAATGCTAGAATTATCGTATTATATAAGTAATATAATTAATTATATATAATTTATTATATTTATTGTATATATAATTCAGTATATTCTTAATATATATATATATATATATATATATATATATATATATATATAATATGTAAAACCAAAGAATTTGGTTTTTGGTTATTATTTCTTTTATTTTCTTATATGCGTAAATGCAGTTCATGGTAGAATCCTCGCCAAACTTTTTGGCTGTTCTGAATTGGCGGGAGCCGCTGCGTAGAAGGAAACGGTAACGGGCGAGGCGCGCGGGAGTGGCGGGTCACACCCGCAGCGCCCGAGAGCTCGTCCAGTGTAGTTTGCGTGTCACGTCTGTACATGCACACAAAACACTCGAGTACTTAAAAAATTTCTAACTCCTATGTTATTTTTGTTATAATATTTATTTTGTTACTTTTTGTCGTATTTAACTTTTGTTATTTATGTCTTACAAGTAACCTCGAAAAGGATTTCAATTTAATATTTAAAATGTGTGATGATTAAATGTACTTTATTATTATTTGTATGTGTATGTATTTATAATTTATTTTTTAAATTTATTTATTATTTAAAAATAAATATTATAATTATATTTATTAGAACTAAATAAAATAAATCACTAAATATTATGAAAAAGTGAAAAATAACAATATTATGTTACTTTATCATATATATGTATTTATAAATGTGTATTATCCACTCGAATGTGCGAGGTCACGGTAATGTTACAATATTCTATCTTCATACAAACGGTCGGAAATCGAGGTATACCTACACGGCTCGAGTTTGGTATACAACCGTGCGTCGTATAATTGGATACGATAATTGTATAAGGTGGTTGTTATGTTATGTAACTTTTATAATTTGATACAAAAATAAACATTTTATTCGTCCCGTAAATTCGCTAATGTTAAACAAAAAAGTATCGAGACATCGTATGTTTTAAAAATAAAAATAATTAACAAAAAATAAAGTATTTTTAATTAAAATAAACTATTTTTAATTTTTGAATAAATATAAAAAAGAAAATAAAAGTAAAACTTTGTATGCGACCGAGATTCGAACCTGGGCCCCCGAGATTGATGATCTTGCACCTTGGCCGCTTGAACACGATGCTTATATCCGAGCGTGCGAAATTATCGAATATAATATTTTGCGTGGAATAATGCAAAAGAAATAATAATAATAATAAAACTTTATTTATTCTATACATGCTTATCTACGAGCCCCGATGCAAAATTGTTCGTCTAGTATGAAAAGTAGTGCATAGCGTAAAATATAGAAAGTAAATATTGGTAAAATAATTAAGAACGTTTAATAAAAAATAAACTACAAATTGAGGAACATTTTAAAGTTTATTTTAACGTAACTGAAATTCTTTCATGACTTTACTTAACATAAAAAATTAAAAACAATATTCTAAAAAACATAACGCAAAAGTATTCGTCTACCCTTGTCACTCACGCAAAATAGTTCGTCTACCACTTAGTTGTATCGCCTTTGCTCTCAATGACAGCTTTAATGCGAAGAGGCATGGTAGCAACCAACGCTGCATACTCCTCAGGCGTAATTGACTCCCAAACAGCTAAGAGTTTAGCCTTTAAGTCGCTCTTCGATCTTGATGGATTTTTACGGAGAACTTTTTTCATTTTCCACCATAGAGTTTCGATTGGCGACAAGACCGGGCTATTAGATGGCCATTCGATTGTAGGGATGCTTTTCGCCAGTAGCCACGTCTTTGTTGTCCTTGCAGTATGGCAGGAAGCACCATCCTGTTGAAAAATGAATGAATCTTGATGCTTAAGTGACGGAATAGAGGGCAGTAAATTCTCTTCCAAAAGGTTTGATACCTTGCAGCATTGATAGAACCATCCACAAACTGCATACCACCAACACCTTGTGCAGACATGCAGCCCCATATCATAAGAGACGCTGGAAACTTCACTTTGCGTTTGAGACAATCAGTTTGAAATACCTCATTTTTGTTCCGAATCACTTTTTTCCTTTCATCGCTGACTGTTACTTCAAATTTGGACTCGTCACTCCAAATGATACTACGCCACTGATCGGAGGTCCAATTTAAATGATCACGAGCAAACTTCAACCTCTTTTTCTTTTGTACAGCAGTCAATAGTGGTTTCTCCTTAGCGGTGTAAAATCCGTAACCCATTCTTTTTAGGACTCTTTTGCAAGTATCAACTGAGACGTCTTTGTGAATCATGTCCTTCCATTGCACCGTGAGTTCTGCAGCTCGAGCACGACGATCTTTTTTGATAATTTTCTTCAGGATTCTGTTTTCTACTGCACTTGTGATGCGTGGTCGACCAGTTTTCTTCAAACAAGAAGTCGTTCTATTCTTTTTATAGTGCTGAATGATAGATTGGACTGTAGACCTGGGAAGTATTAAGTCTTTAGATATTTGGTAACTTGATTTGCCAGTATCGGCCCCACAAACTATTTGCTTTCGAAGCTCTTCACACACGGGTTTGCCACGACCGATTGTTCTTTGAAAAGTAATGAAAAAATCTGAAATTTTCAAAATTTATACTGTCTCACCTGACAAATGACACAGAATTACTTTTGCAAATTTAAATTATGCAACATAATTGTACAAAGAAGGAATAATCTTATTTAACTCACCGATAGACGAATTCTTTTGCATCGATTAACAATTAGACGAACTATTTTGCTTATAACTTCTTCGAATTTAAAACAGGATATGTATAAATTTAAAAAGCTAAAATAGTTTATTGGCTCATAATTAAAAAATGCCATAAGTAACGCGACATGTGATAGTAGAACAGCTTAATATTTTATATAGATATACAAAAATAATGTAGTTAGAAAAAATATCACAAAGAAAATTTCACACTAGATGAACTATTTTGCATCGGGGCTCGTATAATTTTAAATTACGATTACTCTTAATTAATAATTTTTAACATTGTATTTTAACAGATCATATTTATAACTTATTTGATTATATTTAATTTAACTTCAATTTTTGGTTAGTGACTATTTAATAACTTATCATTTTTTAAACTAATAATTTTGTAATCTGGAATTAAATTATTTTTATTTCAAAAAATAAAGTATTTTTAACTAAACTTTTTATCCGAATGCGGATTTAGTATACTATTAAATTTAACAATAAAGCTTTACGTACCTCTTAGTCGAGGCGCAAATATTTTTCAATCTCAAATTTATAAGGGTGGTATGTGACCCTTATAAATTTGAGATTGTAGGTGACTTATTCTATAATATATTTAATTTATCATATTTATATATTAAACTTTCCATTCAATATATTACAATATTTATATTTTATTAAATATTTAATTTACGTATTTATATCATCTACGCACTTGCATACACACGTACACATAATTATTTATATTTATTAATTATTCATATATATTAAATCCACAAGCACAGCCGCGCGAAACCCGTAGTATGCGGAAGATCGGAATTTGTTTTACTCCTACCGGCCACTTGTAACTTTTTACTAACAAACAGTCTATGCTTTACCGTTCGATGCCAATTACTTGTTACTTTGTTTAATATAATTTAATCATTTTCGTAAGATATTGTATGTGGACTTTTTATGTTTGTACTGAAACTCTTTGTGTCATTGTGTATTTCCCTAAACTTTCCTTCTGTACTGTTTTTAAGTGTGTGTTGAATTTTTCATTATAATTTTATTAGTGACGTAATCTTTTATTTGTGCTTTCTTGTCACTCAACAACCACCGAAGATATTTTTAAATTAAATCTACTAATAATATTTTTAAATAAAAAATATAATATTTGAAATCACAAAACTGGAAATAAACTGAAGTAGGCAGATGAAATTAAACTAATGACATTATCCCGCGGTAAAAAGTATCCTATATGTTTACCCGGATAACCAGCTATCTTCATACCAAATTTCATCAAAATCTATCCAGCGGTTTTCCCGTGATGCGGCAACAGACAGACAGACAGACAGACAAAAATTCTAAAAACTGTAGATTCGGCCTCTGTATCGAAAATAATGTTTATTTCAATAAGATTTTCCAAATAATATTGAATATACAGATTTGGCTTAGTTACAATTTTATTATATGTATAGATAAAAATAACAATAACTATACCTTCATAGAACTTAATTTTTACATTAAACTAGTTAAAATATTCTACAGCGTCCAAGCGCGTACTTTACTACACATTTATCTGTCTGCGAGCTTTTATTCTCTGCACGCACACATACAAAAATACTTGTGTACATAAACAATACATGCATAAATTCATCGTAAAAAAACAGGAGACAAAAAGTGACACAGCCCTCCCGTCCGAGCGCCAGCGCGCGACTGCCGCGCGCGCCCGCGCAGAGCACCTCTATAGCTTCTAGGCTTGTAAATAGCATTTTCGACTTTTAAAATAGGAAAATAGTAATTGATTTACAATTTTTTCTGATGGGCATAAAGTAAAATAGATATATTATATTTTAGTATTTAAATGATTACAAAATTCTTAGCCGTTTAGAAACAGTACCAAAGGCAAGTCAAAAAAATACCATTTCTTTAAAATAAAAAAGTAATAGATATTTTCGTCCCACGAAAAAAATTTTACATGAAAATATTGTTTAAGAGTTGATGATTCACATATATTTTTTTCAAGCATTTCGGTCAAGCCATAAACGAGAAGTACGCTTTAGAAAGTAGCTCTTTGCTAGCCCTTGAGGGTACTAATCGCCTTAACGAAGTCGATGTGCGCTTTTCACGCAAAAAGTACTGAACCGATTTCAACTAAATTTTGTGTCGTGATAACTTAGTACTCGAGGTCAACATTTAGGATACTTTCTATTACAGGAAAATCTTTCATTCCCACGGAAACTGATTCTATCGAGTAGTTCTTAGATATTTACATGTCAACGCTAGCTAAACTTTAAAAGATACATCAAAACAATTTACTAGAAAATTGTAGGTCTTAATAAAGCCTACGGAAAAATCTGCAATGGCATAAGTCTTTTCCTACTCGCAATAATTATTCATATCTATTTAAAACGTACCTACCTACGCACTCGAGCGAAGCCAGGGTAAGCCACTAGTATGTCATAATATGTATGAAGCCTGATTCCCTTTGCAGTAAAGGGTGAACAGAGGTTAGCCAGAAACGTTATATGGGGCATATACTCGTATGACGTAAATGACTATTCTGTACCTGTTGTTTTCACACTAACACAAATGGTCCCATATAATCTTATGTTGTTGGTACTTCGAAAACTTTTGCGAGCTTTCATAAATTAAGGCTCTGAAGTCATTCCTGTTTTCTTCAATTTTGTACATGTATCAAATGTCAATGAAATAGATACTTTGCAAAGCGTTAGTCCTCATCATATATGTATAATGTAGATAACCTACAATGGCATCTAATAGTGTCCGACCGAAGGTCTATTTTTGGCCGAAGCCGAAGCCGAAGCCGATTAATCGGCTATCGCCACAACCTTCGGCCGAAGCCGAAGCCGAAGCCGAAGGTTTATATTCTCTCAGCACTCAGTAATTAATTTTGTATCAATACCTCAAATAACCTCAATATTGAAGGTTTATATTGACTGTCTCATATAGAAGTTGATGATATATCATAGAGATGGTTGGTTTAGAGATAAATAAAAGTTTGTGATTTTGTGATTTACCTACTGGTAAAAAATAATCATTTCTTTATTATGTAATTCACAAATTACAATTAGACCAATCAGTCAGATTACTAATGTATCACAATTTAATTGATAAACACAAATTCAAAACAAAACACTCGTTTAAATACACGTACGAACTTGTTTTGATGCATGCAATGTGATATTTTGACAGTGACTCCCCGCCGCCTCATGACTTTCGTAACAGTTCGTTCAATCTCGACGGTCGCTCGGACCTTCGGCGAAACCTTCGGCTTCGGCCGGGTTTTGGGCCGAAGCCGAATGTTTCGCCGAAGGTGGATTTTTTGGCCGAAGGTGGCCGAAGCCGAAGCCGAAGCCGAAGCTTCGGTCGGACACTAGCATCTAAACAAATATTTTAAAACACATACCGATTTTAAATTATGTAAGCGTATTGCGTAACGATATCAAATTCCAACCAAGGTAAATAGGTACCTACTTATACAAAGCAGTAATAGCTATACTACACAATATTATATGATATATAGCCTTCATTATTAAACTATCATCTAATGCAAAAAGATTTTTTCAAATTGTAGTAGTAGTTCCTGAGATTAGCGCGTTCAAAGAAACAAACAAACTTAGCCTTTTTGTACTATAAGTATAGATTATAATTATTGCGAAAGACATCTATGAACGTGGGTCAAACTAAGGTAATTATATCGACTTGAAAATATTGAAGGTCGGTTAACATTTTGCGAAGTCATTGTATAAAAATTAAAATAATCATATTTAATATAATCATTTCGACGTCATCATCATGCGTATAAAAGAATCGTAAAACTCAAGGACAGTTCAAATTTTTTTTGTATATAGAATAGGGGCCGACAAAATAATATTAAGGTACATAAGACTAAATGATCTATTTGTACTTAAAGTCCGCTGATAAATCAATATGTATGAATATTGTATGTATATACTTAATAGTATACGCTCCCACATCCAATATAACTTCTACTAAACTATCGGCTAATAGCCGTCTCAATAGGGCATCCATTTTCATTTGTTGTGAGTATTCTCACGATTAAGAGTTTTATTTGTCATCCATGATTAAGAGTTTCACACTAAGATTTTTTAACGCGTTGTCGACGCCTGCTTGTGACGCGTTTGTTTCATATGCATTTTTTAAGTTTATCAGTGTAAGATATCATCTATACATATAATAAAATTGTAACTAAGCCGAATCTGTACATTAAATATTTTTTTGGAAAATCTTATTGAAATAAACATTATTATCAATACAGAGGCCGAATCTATAGATTTTAGAATTTTTGTCTGTCTGTTTGTCTATCTGTTACCGCATCACAGAATAACCACTGGAAAGATTTTGATGAAATTTGGTATGGTGATAGCTGGTTATCCGGGTTAACATATAGGATAATTTTACCGCGGGAAAATATCTCATTTCTGAGAAAAAATGCAAAAACTGCAATGTAAAAGTAAAAAAAATAAGTAGGTATATGTAAAACCTAAGAATTTGGTTTTTGATTATCTGAACGCGGGCGGAGGCGCGGGCAATGCTAGTATGTTTATAAAACGCGATGTACATAAGGCCTTACAGCGGACGCGGGGGGTACCAGAATGATGTCCGGCCACGGTTATCTAATGTAGTGCTGACACACTGATTACCTTGAGACCGGGGCAGTCATAGATTCGTTAGCCGACTGGAGATACCGCGACTAGCTCATTAGACGATAACATTCAATACAAACGTTTTCTTCCGCTCAATATCGAACGTATTTTTGTGCTGTAAGGTGTGGTAAGTAATCTCATCTTCATTTCTTTATACCTATTTAGTGATCATATAAGATTCATGATTTATCATAATTTATAAATAGGTATTTTATATTTTGTACAGACTTCATAATAATAGTGAATTAATTTTTTATTAAAGTTGATACCTATTGTTTGTTTACGTATTTTTTGTAATTTAATGAGAGACATAAGAAGTTAATTAAAACCGCTTTTGTTTATTTTCAGACAAAATTTTTAATATTTTTAGTGAGATGTCGCTTAAAGTGGAGAGAATAATATCGGATGTGCAGGAGTTGGGCGAGGGCCCGCACTGGGACGAACGACAGAAAGCTCTTTTCTTTGTGAACATCAAGGGCTTCTCTATTCACAAGTACGTTCCTGCCACAAAACAACATACGAAAACCAAACTTAGTGAGTTTTTATTTGTGTATTCAGTCCTTTTTACGTCCCACTGCTGGGCACGGGTCTCCCTTCAATACGAGAGGGATCAGGCTGTCCGTCCGTGGCATAGTCCACGCTGGCTAAGTGCGGGTTTGGAGTTCTTATTTACTGGAGACGAAATTCAACATTGTCTTTGTGCTCTTGGCACGTCTACGCTTCCTACGGCGCCACGATTTGAAGGCAGATCCGCATGGATCTCGACGAGATATGCCGAAAAGTAAGAATGTTTTTTTTTTTTTCAAAATACCGTCCAAAAAAGTAAAAAAAATATTTATTTTTCGATTTTTGAGTATCGATATTTTGGAAACCAAGGGAGATATCAAAAAAATTTATTCTTACTTTTCGACATGTCTCGTCGGGATCTATGCGAATCAGCCTTCAAATCGTGGCACCGTAAGAACCGTAGAATCCCCGTGCTTTTTTCTAATTTGTCTTTACCCGAGCATATTAAAGTGTGATTTATTAATTGCAAAGTAAGGTATTGTAACTTGAAGCGACTTTTGAGCAGGGCTCGGACCGGTTTAAAAAAACGGTTTATTTCGTTAATTCATCGCTTGTTTTTTAACTGGTTAATCAACTCCTTGCGGTATAGAAAAAAGCTTTCTCATCTCTAAGATATGTGTTTTTATCCTTTCCAATTTTAAGAACTTACAAAGTTCCTCACTAATTTCGGAGCCATGTAAGATGTAATGTTATTACGAAGTGTCTCCTGCGAAAGATCTCTTTTATAAACAATATTTGTTATTAACAACAAGTTACAAGACAAAGATATTTTTCATTATTTCTGTAGTTTGTCGTGGAAAATATATTAAGAAAATTTCATTGCAGACGGCAACGTGGGCTTCATCGTGCCTGTAGAAGGAACAACAGATCAGTTCATCGTTGGGTTGGAGAAGCAATTTGTAATCGTTCAGTGGGACGGCGGCGACGGCAGCCCGGCCTCTGTCGTTAAGGAGTTGGGTACCGTTGATGAAGGCGTGGAGCCTCCGACCAGGATCAACGACGGAAAGGCTGACCCGAGAGGACGAGTGTTTGCTGGTAAGAGTATCTTTACAATAGAATCGGACAACTGTAAATGCGACATATTATTTCTGTATGTCTGTTACTCTTTCACGCTGAAACGGCTGTGAATTTATATTAATATTTGCGATTTCTAGTCACCTAACAGCGGCTAGGCTAGTGTCATAACTATGTGTCAACTGTTACTCATAAGTCATAACCTATCTATAGGTACTAAATTTTATCGAAATTCGTCCAGCCATTTCAGCAGAAAGGAGTGACAAACATACATGTTACTCCGTACATATATAAAACTAGCATTTATAATAGGTAGTCGTCAGAAGCCCTCTTGTACTCTATAATCGTTATAGATATCTTTGCTCGCAAGTCGTGGGTAATTTTCGTTTTTCATTATCTTCTGAGCTACCTAAATTCTATCCAAATAACATATTGTAAAAGGCAATTAATGTTATCTTATATTCTATAGTAGGTACTTGTGATAATGAAATAGTTTATTTTTATACCGATCAATATTGTGTAGTTCAAAGAATTCGATAAACATTACTTAATATCTAATGTTACATAAGTTTTTTTAAACATATCTGCTAATATATAAAAATTAGATATGTATATCTTACCGCAGACTTTGTAAATCTATTTAAGTTGTATTAAAACTAGTGACTTAACCTCGATTCGCTCGAGTGCATCCCTAGGTATCTACATTTTCAATATAAATAGTTATTGTGAGTGTAAGAAGAAAAGGCAGTACTAGTAGTAATGCGCTCGCTCGGGAAACCGAGTGAAGCGGGTCCAAATCTCGGGTCTCGCACCTCTGATATTTTCATGTGCGAATCTTTCTAACATGATTACCACTTGCCTTACGGTGAAGGAAAACATCGTGAGGAAACCTGCATGTCTGAGGGAACCTAGCAAGTTTTCGAAAGACATGTGAAGTCCGCCAACCCGCACTTGTCCAGCGTGGTGGACTATGGCCTGATCCCCCTCGTATTAAAGGGAGGCCCATACCCAGCAGTGGGACGTTAAAAAAGGGCTGAATACACAAGCAAGAAAAAACTCTTTAAATTAAACATTTAACATAAATCCGCCAAAAAATCCGAATAGATAATTTTACGAGTATTTATAATGTCAAATATTCGCGTAAATCTAAGAAAGTATTATATGTATTTACACACAAGTTATACCTATGTTTAATATATTTGAAATGATATACAGGTTTTTGAAAAGAATACTCTTTTCTTTCAGGGACAATTGGGTATGAAAATTCGCCAGGCGATTATGTAAGAAACAAAGCATCTTTGTACCGCGTAGACGAGCGCGGTATTCAGAAGCTGTGCAGCAACATAACCATCTCTAATGGCCTAAACTGGGATCTTCGGAGGAAGGCCTTCTATTACACCGACACCCTCGAGAGGAAGATAAGGAGATACGACTACGACGTCGAGACAGGCGAAATTTGTAAGTCTTTTAAATTAGTTTTTTTTTGTTATATCATTAGAGCGAACAAAGAAAAGTATTTTTTTAATTTTATTTACGAGCCCTAAGCCTAAATTAATCAATTCTGATATTAGATCGCATTTTAAAATTTTTGTAATATTTATTTTTTTCTAGATTTTTTTATGTTATTTATTTATTATTTACTTATTAATACTTAATTATTGGTACGCAAATTATAAACAAGTAACGAATATTTTTATTATTGCGAGACATGCACCCGTATAATATACATACTGATATTGCGAGAGAGAGTTAGGCAGATTGGAATTCGTTTATTTGTAAGAGAAAAAAAATTAAACCTGAAGTTTTTTTGTTTTTAAAACGTTAGCAGGTACCTATATAAGGTACAAAAATTCGTGAAATGGCCCCTATGTCCATTACCCCCGACAAATAAGGGGATAAAAAGCGTTGAAAAATAGTTTTCTTTTCAATTTCCGGCTTACTCTGACGTCCTATCGAAAAATATTCTCCATAAAAGTTGTAGGTCTAGTAAAAATGTACAACTTTTATAGATAACACTTTTTCGATAACCTCTTTGAGGTTATTTATTAACAGACTTCCAAAAAGGAGGAGGTTCTCAATTCGTCGGAATCTTTTTTTTAATGTACTCGTATGTTCACCGATTACTTGAAGACGCCTGAACCGATTTGGAAATATTTTAGTTGTGTGTTTTTGTGAAAAGATCGCAAAAGAATGCTAAATTTTTAAAGATTTTTGAAAGTCTGTATCTCAGCGAAAAGTAACCGTATCGAGATGAAAACAAGATTTTTACTCGACCTACAACTTTTATATAGAAATTTTTCCTATAGGACGTCACAGTAAGCCGAAAATTGAAAAAAACTATTATTCAACGCTTTTCAACCCCCCATATCTCGGGGGTAGCTAGGCATCGGGTGCATTTTACAGATTTTTGTTCCTTATATACCTGCTAACGTTTTAAAGACAAAACTTCAGATTTTAATTTTTTTGTTCCCAAACCGGATTCCGACTGAACTAATATGTTTTAGTGCTCTCGAGTAACTCGCTAACACTACAAACATTTTTCCAGCTAACCTGAAGTACATTTTTGATTTCGAGAAAGAAAACGTAGAAGGCTACCCCGACGGCTCCACCATCGATGCAGATGGCAATCTTTGGGTCGCAGTGTTCAACGGCTCGTGCGTTATCAAAATAGATCCAGTCAGCGGGAAGGTACTCGATAAGGTTTCAGTTCCAGCGCCTCAAGTCACTTCAGTTACTTTTGGAGGAGACAATTTAGACGTTATGTTTGTAACTACAGCTTGCATGGACGTTGATGGTATTCCTGGACCACCCTCAGGATCTGTCTTCATGATCACGGGCGTTGGGGTGAAGGGAACGAAAAATATGAATTTCAAACTCAAATGAATAAGATGACATAACATTTCCAATCCTTTGTTACTTTTTATTAAATTGTTTTTTTTAATTAAAAAAAATGCAGTTATCGTTATTGATGAATTGGATTATTATTGACATTTTATTTTGTTTAAATTATATTTGTAATTTCTCATACAACGTTATATATTATGTTTAATTTCTTGCAAAAAAAGTTAAGTAATATTTTATGCAACATATTTTTTTTATTGCAGTCATGTTATTTTTTATTGTTGTATTTTTCTTTTTATAATATTATATCCCAGGCCCATAATTGGAACAAAAAAAATTAAGGTCAAAAATAGTAGCGAGTAATAATTAATAACAAAAATAACTGAATTTCATAGTTATAAAAAACTAGAAAAATATTGTACATTGTAATGTATAGGACGTTTTGAGAAACGAATCCAATGAAATCTAATCTGATTATAAGAATAATGTATCGCTTCTATTGTCCTAAAATTACATTAGTAATGAGTAAAACTTAAAATAACTGTCTTTGTTTTATTAAATATATTATAATATAAGTACCCATTACCGTGCTTTATTTTGTTTATTGTGGTATATGTGTATACCCATTCTTTGAATTATAATGAATGAAAGGAATGAATGATTTGCATTTCCCACTAAACAGAAATCTGTTTAGCTTATATTAACTAAGAAAGCCAGACAATGTAACAATAATAATATGATAATCTTAAAACAAGTAAAGAATAAATAGTATACTTAGGTACTTAATTACTGACAATTTTATTTCGAGATACGGATTATATTACGTACTAGCGACTCTGCGACTCTCCCTCGCTTCGCTTGGGTTCGTCCCTTGGTTGATTTCCCATACAAACTTTCATCCCCATTTTTACCCCTTTAAGGGATGCTTTCGAGATAAAAAGTATCCTATGTCCTTCTCGGTGTCTCAAACTATCTTCTTACTAAATTTCATCTAAATCGGTTTAGTATATCTAGAGATTACCCCCTACAACGTCACAAACTTTACCTCTTTATAATATTAGTATAGATAACGTTCATTTCAGATATGAAACAAGTATATATAAACAGTACGAATACTGTTTTATGATAATTTGATTTACAATCGTATATATCTATACATATAATAAAATTGTAACTAAGTCGAATCTGTACATTAAATATTTTTTGGAAAATCTAATTGAAATAGACATTATTATCGATACAAAGTCCGAATCTAGTTTTTTGAAATTTTTGTCTGTCTGTCTGTCTGTTACCGCATCACGAGAAAACCACTAGACAGATTTTGATGAAATTTGGTATGATGATAGCTGGTTATCCGGGTCAACATATAGGATACTTTTTACCGCGGGAAAATATCTCATTTCTGAGAAAAAATACAAAAACTGCAATGTAATAGTAACTAATATGTAAAACCTAAGAATTTGGTTTTTGGCAATTTTTACATGTAATCGGAACAAAAACACAGGTATGACATCTCACCTTATTGTGTTTATTTTACTCTTATTAGAATTTCATTTGAATTTGATATTACATTTCCTATTGTAATCTAATTAGACTGACTAAAGTAAAATTTGAAGAGAATTTCAAATATTATTAGAATTTTTGTATAATTACGTAAGTTGAAAATGTCAATTTTTGTTTGTACAGATATTTCAATAGTTTTAGTCTCACAAGATCGGTCTAGAACTGTTTTCTATGCACCTCTATGATGTGGATATGAAATGAAAGGGTTTGCTGAAAATAATACAAAAAAAAATAAAAAAACATTAAAAAATTAAACATTAAAAAATATATTTAAATGCTCTAAAAAACAAAGAATTATACCTTCTTACGTGCATACGTAAGCACACACATTTTTTTCTTCCTTGTTATTGCTCTGTTGAGAACTGGAGCCTAGAGTCCTCACTGAAACAATTGTACCCCTAAACCTTATTATTTTTATCGCATTATTCCCTTATGTAAACTTTAATTAATAGTATAAAAAATGTTTTAAAAGACAAAAATATCGAAAGTGTATCATATTACAAGACATAATCAGAGATATATATAAGAGACATATCATAAGGCATATTTCGCGATAAATAATAGCATTCCCAAGGAGGATTTACGTCAGGCAGGCGGCCGGTCGTAAAACTTTTGCCAAATCCTTTCAGCAGTACAGAGGATGTACTGCGCCGACCCCAAGTAATTGGGAAATGGGCAGGGAGAAGAAGAAAAAGATTCCCTTATGTATCCTTTTCTTGTAAAATATTTTATATAACTACAATAACTAAAAAGTTTCTAGAACACAAACTTTAAATAATACAAGTTTCCACATTTCTACTATAAAATTTTGCTATATCTTCTAAACGGGTTATCCGATTTTCATAATTCTAATTGGAATATTACTGTACTATATATATTACTTATAACGATAAAATTATCGTTAAAATAAGTATTAACATTATTTATTTTTAACGTTAAAATGGTTGAGAAATAATACAGTTAATATAATACACAGTATATTTTGTGACGCTACCGGAAGAATACAATTTTTTTTGAAAACATACCGCATGGAATCACGAGCTCCTAGATCATAAATAGCGTTCTTTTTTGAATATTATAAATATCGAAAAATTTACCGCGGCATTGCCCTAAAGAAGTATTCTGTAAGATAAAATACTATTAAAATAACTAAAATATACAAGTCGGGCAGTGTTAATATTCATTAGGTTTTTAACTTTCCTAACTGCATAGGTGGCGCAGCTGAGTTTACCTGCAAGTGTTGAGATATTGAGATTTCACTGGAGCTTGGGGTCTGGTTTGGATTGTTATGCCTGAAAATACTGCTTATTCAGTTATTTCCAGTGTTTCATTATTAATAATCAGACTAAAATTCTGCTTTTTTACGTTAGGCAATGTAAATTGGACACATTTTGTTTTTTGCATTTTATACTAGGTTATTTAATTTAAACCAGCGAAGTATACGCGACATAATTAGGTTTCCTACGGTGAACTTTAAAAATTAAGGAGGTATCATCAGCAAAGAGGACAATATCATATAATTTCTTTATGTAGGCAGGTAAATCATTAATATACATTAAGCATAAAAAGGGGCCAAGAATAGATCCTTGTGTGGCACTCATTTTTAAAAGAGAACCAGAAGATTTTACATTACTTATATCAACGGTCTGGATTCTCTGATTGAGGTACGAAGCAACAAGATCAAGCGCAGCGCCCTGAATACCATAATAATAAAGTTTAAGCAAAAGTGTTTGATAATATACTGTCTAAACAATCAAAAGCTTTAGAAAAATCGCAAAATACACCAATATGTAAATATCAATATGTAAGTACCAATTAAATATGCCTAAAAATCGCAGCACACGCATCAGTTGTCAGTTTACCTTTGGTGAAGCTATACTGTTCACTGTGAATACGTATACATTGTTACAATAAAATAGATTCCTTAATTGGTTTAAAATTATCTTTTCAAAAATTGTGCTTAATGCTGGTAGTATTGAAATAGACCTATAAGTAATTTCCAGGTTCGAATCTATCACCACTTTTAAATAAAGGTATTACTTTACTATGTTCCATTAAATCCGGGAATGTCCCACTATGTACCCATTTATTAAAAATGGAAGCTAAATAAGGAGCAATATTCATTATAGTATTACATAGTAATTTTACTGACATACCCCATAAATCACCGGACTTTTTTGGATTTAAGGTTTTAAATATTTTCACAATGTCCGCTGATGGAACATGTTTGAACGCGAAGAAGTTATTATTATTATCATTCGTATTGTTATGCTGTAATGTGTGGTAAGTGATCTTATCTATCTCAATTCTCATTTATTTCTTTATATTTAGTGCTCATACAAGATAGATGTTTCATTATAAGTATTTTATGTTTCCTCTACATCTATTTACATGATAATAGTGAATTCAAATAGCTTTTAATAAATTTTCCATGTATTGTCATTTAATGGGAGATATAAAAAGTTAACTATTACTGCTATTTTCGGACAAAATTTCGTTAGCAAAATTTTGCAAAATTCTTGCAAAATATTATTTCCATGACATGAAAACTACTGTAAAAATAAAATTATTAAGTACATTAGACTAATAAGTAAATGTTTGTTGTCTTTACACCTTCATAGACGACTGAAATGAATGGAGCTTATTAAACATTGGACATAGTTTCTATTAGTTTAGTCATTCAGTTAAATATTTTTAGTGAGATGTCGCTTAAAGTGGAGAGAATAATATCGGATGTGCAGGAGTTGGGCGAGGGCCCGCACTGGGACGAGCGACAGAAAGCTCTTTTCTTTGTGAACATCAAGGGCTACTCTATCCACAAGTACGTCCCTGCCACAAAACAACATACGAAAACTAAACTTAGTAAGTTCTTATTTACTGAAGAGCAACACTGTCTGTCTGTGTGCTTTCTACTAATTTGAATTTACCCAAGAAAATTAAAGTGTGATTTATTAATGACAAAGTAAGATGTTGAAGCTACTTTTGAGGCAAAAAAATAGCTTTGTCACCTCTAAGAGCCATGTAAGATGTAGGTAGTAGATATTATTACAAAGCGTCTCGAAAAATCTCTTAAAACAATGTTTGTTATTAACAACAAGTTACAAGACAAAAATACTTTTCATTATTTCTGTAGTTTGTCGTGGAAAATATATTAAGAAAATTTCATTGCAGATGGCAACGTAGGCTTCATTGTGCCTGTAGAAGGAACAACAGATCAGTTCATCGTTGGGTTGGAGAAGCAATTTGTCATCGTTCAGTGGGACGGCGGTGACGGCAGCCCGGCCTCCGTCGTCAAGGAGTTGGGTACCGTGGATGAAGGCGTGGAGCCCCCGACCAGGATCAACGACGGGAAGGCTGACCCGAGAGGACGAGTGTTTGCTGGTAAGAGTATCTATACAGATAAATAAAATTGAAGTGTCTGTTTGTATTATTTAATTTTAGTTTGAATTATTAACGGTATTTATAAGAAAAATACAAACAAAAAGAAAAAAATCTGTTTGTTAAAGCTAATCTCCGAAACGGCTGGGCCGATTTTGACGCGACCTTCACTGCCAGGTAGTTGTTGTAATAGATGTTATAAGGAGTACTTTGGATACTTTTATTTCAGTAAAAGAATTAAGGTACCTCTCAAAAAAATTATAATGTACCAAGGGACGAACCCGAGCGAAGCGAGGGTGAGTCGCTCGTGTACAATATAATCAGACTGTATATATGTATGTATATCTGTTACGCTTTCTCGCCGAAACGGCTGTGAACTTAGATGAATATTTGCGATTTCTAGTTGCCTAACAGTGGCCTGTGTATCAACTGTTACTCCAAGTCGCAGTCTATCTAGGTAAGTAGGTACTAAATTTTATCCAAATGAGTCCAGCCGTTTCAGCATAGAGGAGTGACAAACATACACACATATTGAACGTTTAGTTTAGTATATATAGATTTCTCAGAGATGAGATATTTTCCCGCAGTAAAAAGTATCCTATATTTTGACCCGGATAACCAGCTATCATCATACCGAATTTCATCAATATCTGTCCAGTGGTTTTCTCGTGATGCGGTAACAGACAGACAGACAAATATTCTAAAAACTATAGATTCGGCCTCTATATCGATGATAATGACTATTTCAATAAGATTTAAAAAAATATTTAGAATGTACAGATTCGACTCAGAATTTCATTATATGTACAGACTACTGACTAGCATTTATATTCGGTAGTAATGACAAAGTCAAAATTTAAATTAGAATAAATTTAAATATAATAAAAAGTTTAAAATGTGTTTGTAAAAAATTTTATTCGTTACAAAAAAAAGTGATAATAATAATTTTGAAAATAAAGAAATAGACAATAACAATAATTAATAATAAAAAATATATAGCAATAAAAAAGTGCGTGTGTGTGCAATTCCCGCACGGTCGAGTGAAACTTCAAAAAATATACCTACGAGAGAATGAGAAATATAGAGTATCAGGAGTAGGATAATTATAAGGTTTTCTTTTTTAATAATATTTTTACCAAGCTTAAAAGTTATTTTACATTTTATTTGATATAAATATACACCACACATTATTCAGTTATTAATTTTATTATTTTTCACTTTCTGTGTAATGTGATGTAATTAAAGGCATATTAGGCATATTACAATCATATATTTATAGAATATCATATACGGACAGTATACACATACGTAAATATATTATATATTTACATATTTGTTGTCTCTTTTTAGTGTTGCATTTTCGTTTCATCGAGTTTCAAATCACAATGATTTTAAAAGTTTCACTTCAACAAAAGTGCGGGTGTACAGAGTACAGAGTACATGTGTTCGAAGTGAAACTTCATTGGTTATTTATATTTCAAATCTGTAAAATTAATGGATAAATATTAAGGGATAGATGTCAGAGAATGAGGTAAAAGGTGAGATATATATTATAAGAAAAATAAACACAAATTAATAATTTCGAAGTCGGTGCCAGTCGATACAAAGCAAAGTACCGACTTCGAAATTATTTAATTAGGTATGTATAGTAAATGAAAACTACCAATCAGTTATTTGTTACTTTTTAGTGTTTTTGTTTGAAGTTGGTTTTTATTTTTTTGTTAAAAAGTTTTTATGAGATATAGCTAACAATGGTATAATGCAGTCAGGTTTTTTTCTTTTAGGTTCCGTGTATACTTTTGTATGTATTTAATAAAAAAGTTGTTATTTTGATATTACAAACGGCCACTTTAAATTTATTTATTTGTATAGATAACGTTACATTTTTTTTATTCTGACAGTGTTGTACCTGTGATAGGTATACAATGTACATTATGAAGACTGATATTTGTAATATAATAATAGTAAATGCATAAATTAATGTATAATAATTCTAAAGGTAGGTATGTACCTACTGTTGGTGTTGCTACTAAATAAATAAATAAAACCAAGCTTGTATTAAATGCTTGTGAATCTAATGTGTAGTAGAAAATAAAGGGTTTATTTGTTTATTTATTAATTTATCGACGTTAATTTCCCGACTACGGCGATATGTTTTACCTATGTATGTACTATGTATGTTCGATTCTATATTCCTATTTAATAACCAAATGACTTAACTACTTTTGATGGTTCATACGTCGTTAAATTTGTCTTGATAATACGAGTGTCATAGGGTGGTTATATAGATATTATTAAAAATTGAAATAGTAATTTGTCTTGGAAAAAAAAATCGTCTAAATCAATCGAGTGGAGTATCAAAATTCATATTTAAGAGGCGATTACAAAAATAACTACATACTTAAGTACAACTTACATGTTCAATATACTCGTATATTCATTTATTAAAAAATAATACTCTTTTCTTTCAGGCACGATGGGATATGAAAATTCACCAGACTATTACGTACGAAACAAAGCATCTTTGTATCGCGTAGACGAGCGCGGTATTCAGAAGCTGAGCGGCAACATTAGCGTCTCTAATGGCCTAAACTGGGATCTGCGGAGGAAGGCCTTCTATTACACCGACACCCTCGAGAGGAAGATAAGGAGATACGACTACGACGTCAAGACAGGCGAAATTTGTAAGTCTTTTAAATTAGCTTTTTTTTATATCATTAGCTTACGCGTTGATTAGTATTAAAAAATATTAGATTAAATTAAAAAGAAACAACGTGCGGACAAAGAAAAGTGTATTTTTATTTAATAGCACACCATGAGTTTAAATAAAATAATTCTGATATTAGATAACATTTTAGAATGGTTTGTAAAATTTATTTTTTCTTAAAAAAATATTTTATTTGTTTAATAAACCTATTACGTACTTAATCATTTATACGCAACCCATAAACAACAACTGCTATTGCGAGACATGCACCCGAATATAGAGGGAATAGCGAGAGGGCAGTTATTTAGTTAAATAAAATTAACTATTTATCAAATTTCTGACAAGAACTTTTCAAACTATTTATTTGCTCATGTGTATGTTACACGGACCCCTAAAGTGCATCACCCAACTTATTTTTACTTATATTTATTAACTAGTATATCTTTTTATAATTTTTATAATAAACTTTGAAAATACTTTATTAAAAATCAATGCCAACGGTTAAATTATAAGATGTTAATTTGTATTAATTATAATTAATGATTGCATTACGTTGCCAAAATAAACAAGGTCACCTACCGTATTGCATACCCGATACATGTTCAAAGTTAAGCTAAGTAAAAGAATGTGACTTGAGTCTAACATTAAAAAACATTTTCCAGCTAACCTGAAGTACATTTTTGATTTCGAGAAAGAAAACGTACAAGGCTACCCCGACGGCTCCACCATCGATGCAGATGGCAATCTTTGGGTCGCCGTGTTTAACGGCTCGAGCGTTATCAAAATAGATCCAGTCAGTGGGAAGGTACTCGATAAGGTTTCAGTTCCAGCGCCTCAAGTCACTTCAGTTACTTTTGGAGGAGACGATTTAGACGTTATGTTTGTAACTACAGCTTGCGTGGACTTCGATGGTATTCCTGCACCACCCTCGGGATCTGTGTACATGATCACGGGCGTTGGGGTGAAGGGAACAAAAAATATGAATTTTAAACTCGGATGAATAACATTTCCAATATTTTGTATTTTTTTTTAAACTGTAATTATTAATGAATTTAAATAAAAAACAAAATAAGTTTTTATTTAAATTCATTACCTATAACAAAATAAAATGTCAATAATAAAAATTATATTCTTTAATGTCAATAATTATTGACATTTTATTTTGTTTAAATTAAATTTGTGATTTTTCATATAACTTTATATCTGTTTAATTTATTGCAATAGTTTTTAAGTAATATTTTATGTTAATGTAATATTCATGTACTTAAAGAACAGGAAGCTTAAGAACATATTTTTTGTTATTACCTACAGTCATGTTATTTTTCATTGTTGTATTTTTGTTTTTGTAATTTTATAGCTTGAACTCATAATTTATATATAAAGACTAAACAAAAAATTCAAGGTCAAAAATAACAGCGAGTAATAGTCTATACTTATAATAAAATTGTAACTAAGCCTTTATACATTAAATATTTTTTGGAAAATCTTATCGAAATAGTCATTATTATCGATACAGAAGCCGAATCTATAGTTTTTAGAATTTTTGTCTGTCTGTCTGTGACCGCATTACGGAACCACGGCAGGGATTTTAATGAAATTTGGTATGATGATAGCAGAGACAGACAAGACAGAGGAAACTGCTATGCATATCCTCTGCTCGTGCGGTCCACTCATGCATCGCAGAAGTATCTATCTAGGGCAGCATATTATGCAACCGGAAGAGATACAGATGCCCCCCGCTCAGAAAATCTGGAAGTTCCTGGAGTCAACAGGACTAAGCGGAGAACTTTAATTCATTCCAAAGGGAGCTACAATGGACCATAACTGGTCGACGTAGCTAGGGCCGACCTCGGCATCACACCCAATAAAATAAATAAAAAAAATGATGATAGCAGGTTATCCGGGTCCAACATATAGGATACTTTCTACTGCGGGAAAATATTCATCTCTGAGAAATCTATTATAAACGTTAATAAAACGTAAATAGGGACGAACTCTAGCGGAGTGAGGGAAGTCGCTAGTGAATGATAAAAATAATACTATATTCTTTTGTATTTTAGTTTTTTCTTTATTAAAATAAAATACGATAGCTATTCTATTTATTAACATTTATTTACAGCAATGAGTCTTAATCCATTAATATTTGTATACTGTTTTAACCGGTTGTGTATTATTAAAAAAAAATTGTTTGGCTTCATGTTTGTGAAACGCTTAGTATCATTCCTGAGTCTGAGTTTTATAGTTATAAAAAACTAGACAAATATTTTAATTACATTGTAATGTATAGGACTTTTTTTAGAAACAAATCCAATGAAATCTAATTTGAAAACTGTTAGATACCCGTTAGCGTTGAAGAGTTCCACAATCCTCCTTCCGACTTCATTAGATCACTTCGATGCTACCACGTTACTTACGGATTGTACCAAGTATAGTATCAAGATTTCTCGTACAAATCAATATGACGACCTTTTATAGATTTATTACGACGTTAATTTTTGATATTTTATTACGATATTTTATAGTTACACTAGCAGTACCCGCGGCTTCGCCCGCGTCTAAACTTCCGATCGCTAACAAAATTTACAGGATCACCCACTGGGCTAATCTGAAAATTTCATCTAAATCGCTCCAGCTGTTTTCAAGTCCATAGGAAACATATATACATACATACATCGATTTTTATTTTATTTAATCAATAATTTAAATTTATTTATTGCTCGGAAAATCGAGTCTTTTATTGAAATTTAGTGACACACCGACTGCATCGCCACCTACCAAATCCATTTGTGAATTCAAACCTTGCAGGGACCCAGTCGAACATACACACAAAATTTTATATTAAGGTAAAAGACAAATAGAAGCCTTATAAATTATAATGTTTCCCTGATATATTTCGGTAATGAAAAACTGATTGGACACACAACGCACACACACGCATGTACACACGCACGCACAAACGTATTACATAAGCAAGAAAATGTTAAGAATTTAATGTATTATTTTATTTTCTCTTTTGTATGTTTCTTACTATTTTTTTAAAATATCATTATGTGTCTCATACATAATATTTAATATAAAACTCGTGGAAAAGGCTCAAAAGGAATTTTTGTATCTCTCACTTTTTATGCCTAATACATACTGTACTTTCCCATGAAGGCGACTAAACGTGCACGTGTGTTAATGAAATAAATACATACATTTTCTAACAATCCAAAATCCCAATAACAGCGTGGCCAAACCCAGAACTAAAATTAACAAAGTTAAAAGTAAAAAAAAAACGTTTTACTGGAACTGGAATTAATAAAGAAAAGACAAAATTCTAAAAACACATTTATTCCAATCTAACAGAAGCATTGGGGTGTCCTTTCACCCCGAGCCCCGTCACCCTGAAGGTAGATCCGCAGGGTGGTTTCTGCTCCTCCCCCCTGTTCATGGAGGCCGAGGTGACGTAGAGCTGGTCGAGGGCGGCGCCCCCGAACGTCGCCGACGTGGTCTGCAGGGCGGGGATGGGCACTTTTTGGAGGATCACGCCTTTATGCGGGTCTATTTTTAACATCTGTAAAAAATAGAACGTTATTATAATCTTATTCATCATTTAATTTTATCGACCAATCTCCCTCTTGTCTTCTCCAATCTACGTGACATTACACATCTATACATATTAATAAAATTGAAATGTTTGTCTGTGGTTTCAAAATAACTATGTTTCCTTTAGAACATGGAGTTATTTATATGATACCAGTACCTAAACAAAGCTTTTTAAAATGATTGTCAGTTTGTTTGTCTTTATGTTTGGTCCAAGATAATGTTCAGAACGGCTTAACCGATCGTTATGGGACTTTCACTGAAATATAGACGAGTTAGTAGGACTACTTATGTTCATATTAGGTATGTGTTATTTCTGAAATATTTAGGGTTTCAGCGTAAAAATCGAAAACCTTTAAAATTTCGCTTTCTAATGTATATATTTATTAATCCAAAAATTATTGTTTAACCGATTCTTATACCCTATAAAGAGTCTCAATACCAATTTCTAATTTCTTGCTTTTAATACAACAAAATCTTCAATTTAACTTCATCCCCTATTTTTCATCCCCAGAGGTACTATCTATAACTTTAAATTAGAACAGTCACCAGATTAGATTTTAAAAAAAATTCCAATTTTGGTCAATGTAACTTTAAAAATAACAGATTCTCATATGAACTTTAATCTTTTTAAGGGTTGTTTCCAACTATCCTTTCTTAGATACCTACTATCTAAGAGCAATGTAGCTACCAATGGTCAAGTCCATACTATTATTGTTATTATATTATATATATGGACTAATATTATAAATGTGAAAGTGTATTGTTTGTTTTTCTTTCTTTCACGTCCAAACAGAGAGACGGATAAGCGTGATTTTTTGTGTGGAGATAGTTGGAGGGCTGGAGAGTGACATAGGCTACTTTTTACCGCGGGAGATTATCTAATTTCCACGGGAAAACACGGGAAAATACAACACAATAAAATATTTATGATCAGAATTACTTTAAACTTGGTACTAATGCTTTGCAATAAAATTAAATAAATACGTATTTTAGCATTTTTCGAATTCATTCTATAAGGGGGTAAAATAGGGGATGAAAGTTTGTATGAAACTACCTTTTAGATATTTTTTGTAGTTTTAGCGCGAGCGAAGCCGTGGGTTCTGCTGGTATTGTATATTTCTGAAATGTTGTATTTAATCACCCAGTAAGAGTAACCTCCTGATCAATTTCAGCTGCGGCGGCCAATCTTACTAATTGTGAGAATGCCCGATGTGCAGTAGATATTATAGTGCAGCGCGTGTGAGGGAGAGCGCAGACACAACGTGCACTCTCTGTCCCTGTCACTCTCATACTCCGGCGGGACGACACGAGACACTGACACGTGAGAGCCGAGGCACGGGATGAGACGCCGCCAACTTCCCAACTCCGGGCTGTTACTGAGAATATCTTATCAGAAAAGCTCAGTAACTTAAACTTGGCCCGACCCGGACCTCGAATCCGGGACATCTTAATCTGCAGTCGTACATGCTAGCCACGACACCACCGAGGCAGTTAGTAAGTGGCAGTAATCACCTACTAAGTGGTATTACGCTTTGTAACCGACTTTCAAAAAAGGTTATGTGTTTGGCTGGATTTTATATTTATCCCTTATGTGTTTTGAGAGGTATGTTTATATATATAGATCCCGTTAGTCACCTGAAATCCGTCGAAGTTTGCGACCCAGAGGTTGCCGTCGGTGTCGATGGTCATGCCGTCCACGATGCCCTCGAGCCCGTGATCCTTGTACTTGAATACAAATCGCGGATTTGCTAGAAAAAAAAAATGAAAATCAATGGTAAATGTAAAACATGTTAGTGCTTTTCTATTTTTGATCCATTTTAAAAAGAGGAAAATGCTCAATTGACTTATGTTTTTGTCTGTTTGTATGTAACAGAATATTTTTTAATATATTGCTTACATCATAATGAGAAATTTCCATTAGAATTTCAAAGAAAATTAAACAAAATAGGTGATATAGAAGTCCGTGTAACTTTTCTTAAAAATAATTATTTACATTACAGAAGATTAAAAAATAATGAAAAGATACAAATATTATTCCAAAAATAATATACTAGTTAAATTTAATTTCTGTCTGTGGCAAACAAGAAATAGCGAAAACACCGAAATTGCTTAAAAGAGAAATAAATCCTCAATTCGACTAAATTTTCGAAAATCATTGATTGAATTTAAAATCTTCATTCGAAAATCCCCCTAAATTGAAACAAGGAATCTTAAAAATTACAGTTTAGGTTTTAATAACAGTTCGATAAATTTATGTGTTTATGTATGTATAACCCAGTGATAATGCGCTCGCTTGGGAAACCGAGTAAAGCGGATTCAAATCCCAGGTCTCGCACCTCTGATATTTTCATGTGCGAATCATTTCCAACATGGTTACCACTCGTCTTACGTTGAAGGAAAACATCGTGAGGAAACCTGCATGTCTGAGAGAACCTAGCAAGTTTTTTAAAGACATACTCAGTCCGCCCGCACTTGGTCAGCTTGGTGGACTATGGCCTGATCCTGAGCCCCCTCGTATGTAGGGAGGCCCGTGCCCAGTAGTGGGACGTTAAAATAGGGTTGATTACATGTATGTATGTCTTATACTACGAAACACTTCAACTTACAGATATCGCCTGTTTCGACATCATAATCGTATCTTCTGATGGCATACTCGAAGGAGTCCGCGTAATAGAAGGCCTTCTCCTTCAGATCCCAGCAGAGACCGTTGGAGATGTCGACATCCGTTTCCACTTTCCGCACGGAGCCGTCCGCGTCAATGCGATAGAGAGCTCCCTTCTTCAAGTGGAATTTCCCCGGCTCGTATTCATAGCCCATTGTACCTTGAATTTAAAAATGGTAGGGGATGTGATAAGTAGTCATTAAAATTCATAATGACGACACGTTTGGCTCAGTTTGTAGTGACCCTGCTTGCTTTGCCAGCAGTCGCGGGTTCAAGTCCCGCTGGGGGCATTCATTGTGTGATGAGAACGAATGTTTGTACCCCAGTCATGGGTGTTTATATTTATAATATGTATGTATTTAAAGTTGTATTGTAGATGTGTAGTGTATCAACTATCTGGTATTCATAACACAAGATTCGTTGCTTACTAGGGAACTAGATGGTGTTGTGTGTTAATGTCCCAATAAATTTATTATTATTATTAATATTAATTCATAATATACTTCACTAGCAACTTGCCCTTCCTTTGCTCAGGTATGTCACTGTCTATTACACCAGATTATAATCAACCTGTGTACTTAATTTCATGCAAACCCATCTAACCGTTTTAGGATTTTATTATGCGTATTATAGTTTATAAGTTTGTGAGGAAGCTACTGTTAGTTCAGCCAAAAATCATCATGTAATACCAAATTCCAGAAATACATTGTTTATTTATCAAAGGAAAGGGACTTAAAAGTTGCTTTATTATTATTTTGTGCCAAATTCTAAATTACAGTATTTATCTAATAGTCTGGAGGAAATCATAAATCCTAAACATCGATCAAAAAAGTACTAGATACACAATCACTGACAAAAAATGTCCTCACCGAATGAGCGCTCATTTGAACATTCGCATGCCTCGGTGATGGTGACAGTTTTTAGAGTACTTTTGCATGGGATTGTATATCTAGTACTTTCACGATCGATGATTCTAAAGGGATCAATCTTTTTTTAAGCATTGTAAAGTGTAAAACCCCTAATTCTTTTACATCCAAATATCTAAAGTCTCTGTCTATATTTAAATAAATACGTACCAACAAACAGTCTGCCCCTAGGATCAGCCTTCGCATCGTTTATCCTGTTATCAGGGTTTTCCTGGTCCAGTTCCGCCACTTTACGGATGACTTTGGCCTCTCCCTCGCCATCCCACTGGACCACCACCACATTGCGCTTCACACCCACGACGAATTCATCCTTCTTACCTTCTACTGGGATGATGAAGCCAGGCATATCATCTGTAATAGAAATTCGCTTCAAGTTTAGTATAAACTTTGTTGATCGACTTCGAAAAAGGAGAATGCTCAGTTCGTATGTATGTTTTTTTGTTAAAAGTATTTCAGAGACCCATATTTCAAAAGTTACAAAAAAATCACGTAGAAACATCTATACATATAATAAAAATGTAACTAAGTCGAATCTGTACATTAAATATTTTTTTGAAAATCTAATTGAAATAGACATTATTATCGATACAGAGTCCGAATCTATAGTTTTTAGAATTTTTGTCTGTCTGTCTGTTACCGCATCACGAGAAAACCACTGGACAGATTTTGATGAAATTTGGTATGATGATAGCTGGTTATCCGGGTCAACATATAGGATACTTTTTACTGCGGGAAAATATCTCATTTCTGAGAAAAAATACAGAACTGCATTGTAAGAGTATACTAATATGTAAAACCTAAGAATATGAGTTTTGGCCATCTGAACGCGGGCGGAGCCGCGGGCAATGCTAGTCTACCTATATTTTTAAGACGTATGCCAAAATACTTTTTCATCCCTCAATTCAATATGACATTATACATAAGTTCAAAATAGAAAGAAAAAATACTAAAATTTTCTTACCTAACTTAGCTCTAGTGTGTTTGTTGGTGGCTGGGTCATACTTGTGTATGGTCTTGTCGAAGATGCTGACGAAGAAGAGGGCCTGGTGGTCGTGCGACCAGTGCGGGCCTTCCCCGAGCCACACGGGCTCCGTCACTGCGGTAACTTGGGGGGCCATCTAGAAAGAATCGGAGAAGAAAGTAATTATAATATGTATACTAGCGATTCACCACAGTTTCACTCGCCTGTGTCCCTAAGGCAAAACATAAAAGTAACTAGTGACCTATGTATTACTCCAGGTCAAAGTCTATCTGTGTACTCAATTTCATCCAAATCCATCCAGCCGTTTCAGCATAAAGGAGTGACAAATAAACACACATACACATACTAACTTTCGGATACAAAAATAATTAAAAAGTCGGATAGTATTATGCTTGTATTATTACTTTATTATCATACAAGATTATGAATGAATGTTTGTTAGTGAGCGTTTGTTTGTTACTTTTCCATAGCGCAAAGGCACAAAAAATTTGAGTAAAATCGAAATCGGGATAACAAAACGACATTTTACATGTTCGAGTCTTTTTTAAAATACAGCATCTCCTACATCTCTACTACTTCTACAAGCTCTCATATGAAACCAAGCATTTTACAGCAACCGATAAGAAACAAAACGAAGTTTTCTTTTAATTAGTACTGTTTACTTTATAAGACTCGAACCTACCAGTACGTACTCTTAAGCTAAAGACATTACACTATAAAGGTGTTCCTGACCGAAGCGAGGGCGTGTCACTAGTGAGTCATAAATAGATTATAGCTCACTTAAGAAACCTTAAAAAACACGTCGTAATTTTAAATGGCAACGACCTGCCATAAAACCTGATTATATCATATACGTAAAAAAAAGATAATAAAACCGGTTTTGAAAGATAATAAAAATTACCGCAGCGTTAATCAAAGTAGAGAACAGTATCTAAAAGATATAATCAAAAATACTTTAGATTGAAAACATAATTTTATATCCTCTGGTTTAAACCACGCGGTACAAATGCTTATATTATTAATAGGGAATATGATTGATGTTTTTAATTTTTTATACAATAGCTTACATCGTTCTATAATTGTAATAAAATTTCCAGCTCCAAAAAAACTTAAATATAAAAAAAAAACTTTAAAAATATCATACCGAATACTTTAAGCGCCCGCCATTTCGCGCGCTTGGTGTGACGTCATAGTATGATATAAGAGAGCCAGTGTTGCCGATTTGGCGCTAAAAATGACGACTTTTGCTGAAGAAAAAGTCATTTACAGCGATAAATTGGCAGCACTGGCTTTGTTATATCATACTTTGACGTCACATTCGGTCTGACCAATGGCGTTGCGTTTCAATTACGTTGAATTTCCCACGCCATAATTGCACTTTTTAATAATTATTTTCTTAATCATAAAGAAATTACATTAAAAAATATTCATATAGGCTTAATTCAAAAGCAATAAAGATTATAAAACAAAATATATTTCACTTTTATTATAATCACACGCATATTCCCTATTACTAGCAGACTGGACAAATATCCTATCTAAATTCCAACGTTGTTTGCGATCTTTTATTTCATACAAATCTTTCTTATAATCATATAGAAAAGATCACTTTATTTTTCAGAATTTTCCTATTTCACGAGCAACTTTTTCAATACCTCAAAATGTCTCACTCATGAAAACTACCGAAAGTAAATCAGCGTGCGAGAAAATATCTAACGTTGAAACAATATAAAATTTTAAGCCCAAAATTGAGTCCAATGTCAAATCAGTCAGAATGTACTTAAGTTTATCTTAAGTAGAAGTAACCTGTTACGTCATATCGCGTATTATATAATATACGTTATACCGACGCGACGACGATTAAAATTCGTTACAATTATAATTCAAATTGCCAAAAAACTCAACAGTTGTATGACATCCACACATAATATTATAAATAACTCTGTTTGTTTATATTTTTGTTTCCTTTTCACGCCTAAACTGTTAAACGTATTTAGAAAATTGGTATTTAGATAGTTTGAGACCCTGGAAAGGACATTCAATTTTTACCTCCGGGGTAAAAATAATATCATCCCTTAAGGGAGTGAAAAGGGGATTGGAAGTTTGTTTGGGGAATCAATAATTTCTTAAGAGATATAAAACTCATCATTCCTATGTATATATACATAGTTTATCGATTTCATACTAACCGTCAAAAGTTACCTCGTAGTACGTAGCACCTATGTTGTATATTAAATGGAAATGGGCATAATAAGTTATTTTTTTTCGTACGCTATTAAATAACTAGTTTAAATAAATTAAAAAACGCTCTTGACTTATTGTAATAATATATTGAAATTCTTAAACGGAATCAAACGAGTCCTATCTATCCACGTCCTGTCTCTTTCATCAGGTCAACTCGTTGCTACCAAATTATTGTATTATCCGAAATCCAAATTTAATATATCTACTTAAAATCTACTTAAAAAAAATTAGAATGTATATCACAACCAAAGAACTATGCCGAAATCGATTTAAATGTGTCTTTCATTTAGTTTATAAATAATGCTAATAAAACTTACAATATCCTATGTTTTATAGACGATGAGTTGCAGACACAAGTGAGAACACACAAACAAACATATACATTCCACAATTCAACTTTACAAATGACCTAAACTCCACAGACTACAGTAAAACTACAAATAAACTAATTGAATAGAGTCTAAAGATGACGTAAGCCCAGTCCGATCATAGAGCGGGGCGAATGGGTTTTATTTTTTATTCTAAATACTCATGTAGGAGACGTACGTATTAATTTTATCACCGATTATTGTCACTCGCTTTGCCCATAAAAAATATAATTCGCTTTCACAAGTACCTATCTTCCTCGTAACCAAGATAAATATCTACAATCTATATCGCTAATAGAAATGAAACAACATCATACGATATTTCTCATTCATTCATTCTTTCCACACCCTACGGGAATTTAATGTATTTCCGGGATAAAAAGTAGCATAATTGATTTCCGACAAAATTCCATAAACAATATTTTTATTTCTATTTATAACCTCTACATCAAAACAGGTCCTAAGTAATCGATTAAACGATTGAACACACAGACAAGCAATAATTTAAAAAATATGTAGAATCTACCAAGGCCTACTTATGTTTTGGTATAATTGTATAACGTAGTATATAAACTTTAATAATAGCATTAATAATTATTACGTGATCGTCGACACTCAAGCATTTCATTTCTCTCGTCCTTATAAATATCTGATTGCATGATACATAAACCGTACACAGACGCCTGCGTAACTTTCGCGTTTATGTAATAATAGTCTGATTGTCAATTGCGAGTACATAGAAGAATTAACGAAATTTATACATAAAATTCTGAGTCGAATCTGTACATTAAATATTTTTTGATTTTCTTATTGAAATAGTCATTATTATGGATACGGAGGTCAAATCTATACTTTTTAGAATATCTGTTTGTCTGTATGTCAACACATCACGAGAAAACCACTGGACACATTTTGATGAAATTTAGTGTGATGATAGCTGGTTATCCGGGTCTACATATAGGATACTTTTTACTGCGGGAAAATACTTCATCTCTGAGAAATCTATTCTAAACGTTAAACTCACTCTAATAAAATATTTAGTACCTACTTCATAATATAGCATTACATAAACACAGTTGATTTTAATGTTATATACCTACATGTATAAAAAAAATTACATTAGGTTTTTCATTGAAAAGGAAAGAAAAGTACAAAGTTACACTAACCACAAAATCACCTTAAAAGTAATTATCCCACCATCAAAGGCAGATTTTTTACTTGATGTGACTAATCATTGACTAGCATCTAGCGTAGTGGTCTGAGTATGCACACTGCACATACTACGCCGGAGAGAGCGGATTCGAGTTCGGTTAATGGCAAATATTTCCTCACCCCGAAACCTTACCAACATATAACACCATATAACGACCTTAAAGTCAATCAGTATAATAGTGGGACCTAATTTTCGAAAGACATGTCCGTTCTATCAACCTGCACTTGGAAGACCAGAGGCCAGCAGTGGGATGTCGTTTATAGTACTCGGAGTACCTACGAGTATTATCTAACCTTTCTAGAAATCTTAAATCACATTTATCAGTTATATCAAGTTTACAAGACTTAATCATATCTTTGAAAATGATAAAACTCTTCAAATTTGGCACATGACCCCCCATACACACCTCACCATCTCCTCTTATCTACTGTTATTAGAATTGGCAAAAAACTCAAAAAACATATTGAATAATATATGATAATACAAACAAAATTGCGTTTAGGAAAAGCGATACAACCGATGAATCTAAATATACTGTATAAAAAGTTTAGCTGATTGTCTGTCTATCAGGCATTCGAGAACAGCTGGCTGAATTTTGTGAGACTTTTTGGAGACCTCAAATAAAAACATAAGTTTCGTTTGAATTGGCCTAATATACTTTCCATTGCTCCTGTACATAGTGCATACTTCATATGATACCTCCTTGAATAGATAACAGGTAAAAAAGAGAAAAAGAATAAATAATTATAGTTCTAAAAATAGACACTTTTGACCAATTGCAACGAATGAGAGTTGTAAAAACAAAACAAACGATTCTAGACCCAAAAAGTTTTCTATCAGCTATAATTGAAAAGTTCCAATGTTCATCTTCCTGATCATCAGATCATCTCGGTGAAATGGAATCATTGAATCATCATTTGGAAGCTGAGTAGTATGAAAATGGACCTCCACAAAATTAAGATAAAAGTGTAATATGAATTTACTAGTACCGTTTAGTTTAGTACAGTTGGAGTCAAAGAATGGTTGTACCGAAAGCTTTCACCAGTTTGTGGAAAAATGCACCAAACGTTTATTTTACATCTTGTGATCGACTGATTCTCTAGTGTTAACCTAGAGGACTATAATTTTGTTAACAATAATATTCTATTGAGAAATCTTATATATTTATCAACCTATATATGTATTTAACTTACCTTATACCTACTCGTATACATATGTATTTGCCTTATTCTTATATACATAAATAATTTAACCTCTAAGGTTTTTAAAAAATGGTGGCAGTATCTATGAAACATCTTACGCTGACCAAGACGTCAAAACCTAATATTATTGCTCTTCGACACAATTGATAAAATTAGTTTAAAAAAAAAACTTTTATTTTATGCACATCGTGGCAGTTACCTTCAAATGAAAAGAGTTGCCAATCCTCTTTTTATAATACTAAGAAATGCAGAATAATGTTTGACATTCACGTAAAATTCTAGAAGAGACTTTTAAAGAACACCATTGTAACTCAAAATAAAAAAAAAACAATTATGTATATTTTATGAAAAAATTAAATAAAAAAATGCTACTACATTAAGTTACAACATTGTTCCCCAAATTAACGTGCCAACTACCCCAAAGAATATCGACAAGCATTACAAATCTTACAAAATATGTACTTAAAACTTGGAAATACTCACGGAAAATATGTCAGAAATCCTAGAGAGTAACAAACGTGAAAGATATGTACAATAATAATAAAACACAAAGATAGGCGAGTCGATGGTTTTTATAGCTTCATATCTAATCTGATACAATCACATCTATAGATTAACTTTACAGCACTCACAGACAATTTGCGTGAATTAAATTGTATCTAGGTATGTTAGCGCAGAATTTGTGAAAGACGATAACGGTTAATTATGCAAAGTGGTCGACATTTTGTATGCTACAATTTATAAGCTGTGAACTATCTTTTAGCAAAGTTTTTATCAATTTGCAGCATCAAATACCTTTCTGTTAAATAGAAGGGCAGGTCGACGATCAACAAACTCTTTACGCCGCTAGCTATATCCTTTACATAGGTGTAGACATTCTACTCCTTGCTTTTCTCATAAAAAGTAGCCTATCTTTTAGCGAAAGTTTGTACTCACCAGTGAGTCTCGTTAAAATCAAAAAAGCAATCCTTCTGCTATCCTTTATTCTAAAGAAAGTAATATTCTTTCGGGATAAGAATTAGCCTTTATCCTTCTTGCCTAACTTGTATGTCTGCCAGTGACAGTTGTTTTAAATTCGCTTTAGCTCTCGAACTAGAGAAAACAGATATTTGGACTTCGACACCGTGAAAATTATCATAGAGATCGCAATTAGCGTTAGCGTTTTCGATATCAGATATTATTAATTTGTAAATGTGAATGTACATATAAATGAAAATTGTAATAACGAAATTATGTTTTTGCTCGAGGAAAAATAAAGTTTGACGAAAAAATCCATATTCGTTTCGAGTTGACTGAATTATTTATTTATTAGTAGTTGTCTCGTATTTAAATACCTTAGTTAGGGCCAAGTCTTTAAGGACTTGGGTCGCAACTCCAAACCCTAAACCTTAAAAAACTAGTATTTTTTGCCTGTCCTTGTTTTTTAAGTCTAATTGTAAGTCTTTTTATGGTAACTTAATAGTCACCCAGAAATTTTATTTAAATGTTGCATAAAATATGCATTTTCAGATAAACGTGTAAGCAATTTCTAAATGAAATCGTGACATAAGAATCTCTGATAACAGCTGTGTTAACAGCCTCTCAAGACAAACACTTATCGATACATATTCCATATTCCTATACATATTCCATACCTGTGTCTTCGAAAAAATAACAAAAATCTAAACAAACATTTTCACTAATACTATCGTCTAGTGGTCAAAACTCGATTATCACCATTAATTAAAATTTGAGGGAAACATATAATTCATACTAATATTATAAATGTGAAAGTGTGTTTGTTTGTTTGTTTGTCTGTCCTTCTTTCATGTCGAAACGGAGTGACGGCGTGATTTTTTATGTGGAGATAGTTGGAGGGCTGAAGAGTAACATAGGCTACTTTTACTTTACCGCGGGAGATTATCTAATTCCCACGGGATAACACGTTATAATACAATCCAAAAAAAAAATATTTATGATCAGAATTATTTGAAACTTGGTATTAATGCTCTTCAATAAAATTTAATAAATACGTGTTTTAGCATTTTTCGAAATTCGCCCTATTTCGGGTAAAATAGGGGATGAAAGTTTGTATGAAACTACCTTTTTAGAGATATTTTTGTAGTTTTAGCGCGAGCGAAGCGGCGGGTTCTGCTAGTATGAATATACTTTCACTATCTAGTATATTTATACAAGAACAAAATTGCTTCCAAAACTTTCTACTGATAACACAAAAAAAAGCTCGTCAATAGCTACCTACTAAAAAAAAACACAGAAAATCGTTTGACAAACACAGGAGAAAAAAGTACTTCCTGAACGGTTTTGTCTGTGTCCATTTATATATAGAATACTAGCAGACCCAGCCACGCGTTGCTGTGGCGCACTTATAACTTCGTAAGTTAATTTTAATCGGTAATTAATTTCTCAGCTTCTTCGGATATCAAAATCGTTAATTTTGTAATAAAAAAAGGAAATAATCAGGATAAAACCTATCCTATCTTTTAAGTTGGAACAAATCACACATTTAAAAAAAATACGTACAGATCCGACAAATAGTTTCAGAGTTCATCCCGGACCAACATCATGACACGGGAATTTTATATATTACTAGCGACTCACCCTCGCTCCGCTCGCGTTCGTCCCTGGGGTGGGGTCTGGGAGGACCACCCTTATCCTTATCACTTAGGGGTATGGAAAATAGATAGTAGCCGATTCTCAGACCTACTGAATACGCAAAGAAAATTTGGTAAAAATCGGTAAAGCCGTTTCGGAGGAGTACGGTAACAAACATTGTGACATGGAAATTTTATATATTAGAAGATTAAGATTATAAACTGTTAGTAATATGGTAATAAGTAATATACTGATATCCCACGAGATTTTTTTAATGAAAAAGTTAGTTGAGATATCTCAGTCCTTATGGATCGTTCTAGAATATAGCAGGATATTAGCAATATGTACAAAATAAAAACAACAAAATAATAATGGAACTATTTATTCATACTTTTATTAAAAGTAATCCTTTAGCGTTTAAATCGATTTAAATTGGACAACAAACAGACAAACTATCACATATCTATATATTGATGACGATAAAGAAGATCTAATCTTGCTTTATAAATATAGTTTATCTCTCGTAATACCTGTCAGTGTGTTTGTATGCACTCAGCTTGTGATGTTAGATTACCTAATCTATATCTATCCTGTATTTTAATGCTGTACAAAGATGGCCCTAATGAGATGTTAATATGTTAATCCTGCTTTACAATGTTTTAATGGTACTATAATTTGATTTTAATGATATTTACCTATTTGAATTTACTTATTTTTTTATATTATACTTTATTCGCGATTTGCCCTAGCTTCGCTGGAGTCTTACTAGGTAACTAAAAATATGTATATGTATGTAAATATGTATATGTAAAAATATGTAACTAGGTACCTAAAAATAGTTTTTTATAATATTAGTATGGATTATATAAAATCTAATTAAAGTTACATCCAAAGCAAATTATTCAATTTATGAGACCGATTTCCTTCCACACATTACACAAATAGTATCACTGTACCAAAAACAAGATATAAAATAAAAACAAGGCTTACCTATGTCTAAGTAAATAATCTTCTCTTGACGAAAAATGTGTTTTGTTTAAAATTTTATACTTGCATAGGTTTTGATAATTTGACCACTTCAACTCCTTTCCCAAATACACATACTACAATTGAGTCACTAAAAAGAGAGTAAGAAAATATATTATTAGGTACATCAAGGAGTAAAAGCTAGTTTTGTTGGTATCAGTAGTAGTTATTGACTAACATATATGTATAAATAAACTAAATAAAACGTGTACGGCTGCAAATCCGGAGGCCTTGAGTTCGAATCCGGGTAAGGCCAAGTATAGTTATCTGGGATTTTTATGACAAATTCTTATTAATGGTTTATTTTTGGGAAGTTGGTGGTGTTAGGTGTTAGACAACCTGACTTATCACCGGACTGTGAAAAGACATGACTAGTGTCAGTAAGATCGGTCAATGTGGAAAAAATGCATTTGTTCTCTAGCACCGTTATTTGATTTTGTGTTTAAAATCTTAAGGAAAGAACTGAAGAGAACTTATCTGAAAAACCCAATAAATAAATCAGACCCGACCTAGGGTTCGAGCATTAAACCCTAGATTATAATAATAAAAAATGTAAAGGAGACGCTATCATAACCGCAATATGGCTTAATATACGGATTAAACTAAGTAACACATTTGCAAACGTAACAAATAGATATAGTATATAATGTAGTGTAACTTTCATAAAATCGATTTAGTCATCAACTTGCCTAAGAGTATCGATAATATCTAATCCTTGTATATCAGGTACATCACTATAACTTTGTGAAATAAACTCGCATTTAATGTCGATATTCGCAGACCACTTTAACAAAGTGATCCTTTGATCGATACTCGTTGAAATCATCAAATTATCGATTATTTTTAATCCAGTTATTTGAGAACAGTGAAATTTGTCAGAAGACCATGAATAAATTACTTCTATACTATTAAATTCATTGAATTGTAGTAATACTAGATGTATAGCATTATCATCTCCACCAGTCGCAAGTAAAAATCGATTATCATCGATTACTTTAATATCAATACAATTGATGCCCGATTTATTTGTTTTTGTTTCAAAAATCGGAATCTCTACTATTTTTGTATTGATTGCCCAGAAAGCGACAAAACCTCTTGTTGTTGTTGTTACTAATACATTCCGGTTCGATATTCGAAATAAGTTCGTTTTTAATATACACGTTTTGTGGTATTTTATTTCTTGTACCATGTTCATTGATTTTTCATCTAATTTTAACTCGAAAATTCTTAACACCGCATCAGAGCACGCGGCATTTATCAGAAAATTAAATTCATCAATTCTAAAGATTTCCAAATCCATTATTCTCGTCTCCGGATCAAAATCTATGGAGCGGTTTTTCCAGTTTCTATTTCTTTCCTTATCTGTGCCTTTTATTTGATAATCGATAATTTCTTCACACATTATTTTATTGGTATCGGTTTGGAATATTATTATTTTTGCGCATATCTGAGCTCTTCCGCCCGCTGATACTAAGAGAACTTTATTTTTGTCTAAACTAAATGTTTTTAGAGTTCTAATACTTGATAGTTGTTTGAAATTAGCTTTTTCCTTAAATGTTACATTGGCATTTGAACTTGATATCCTCAAGGTGGTGTCTTCTCCACCAGATATGAAGAAGATTTCAGAAATGTTTTTAAATGTCTTTAAACAGTTGATTTCTTTAGAATGGGTGCCATTTATGATATTAGCAGAAGTTATTTTTCTAAGTTGAAATAGTTCTACATTTAAAGAAGAATTCTTGATGTACATCAGTTTAATAAACTCTTCATAATAGCCATCGACTTTATCAAAATATCTAACGGCATCCCAAGACCTGTGTCCACCTCCGCAATTGACTTCTATTACTTTCAAATTATTTTTAAGATCAAACACAATGAATGTCCTTTCTTGAAATCCACAAACAAAATTTTCTTCTTTATCTAGAAACTTCTCAACCCATTGAAACTCGAGATTTTTGGCCATCATATACTTAGTTGACTCATTTGAATATGTGAAATATTTGACCGAACCATCTCTCCCCGTTGTTATAATTTCATTATGCTTTATTGATATTGACGTAGCACCATATTTTCCATGTACTTTCTTAAAAGTTTTCAAAGGTTCTTTAATTCCAAATCCATATATGTATATGTGACCACATCTGTCTGACACAACCAAAATTTTGTTTTCTATGCTTATACCACTAGCTGTTAACCATCTTTCTTTAGATGGAGGAAGAAGAAAACTTTGAAGCACTTCAAATTCATTTTGTTTTGAAGCTAAAATTGTAATATTTCCATTATCAGAGCAAAGTACTAAATGTCGATTGCCTGCCCACTGCAAAGATAGAATTTTTCCTAACGTCAATGTTGTGTCAATTACCCTCGAAATTTCATCTTTTTTACAGTTCTCAATAAATATGTCTAATTTTCCATTAATATCTACAACAGCTATTATCTGCTTGCATGAAGATACACTAAGTAGTTTATAACTTGAAGTATGATTTAGTTCATATACTGTACTACTTTTTGCATTCAAATTGTAGTAGATAATCTCATTTCTTTCCGTCATGATAACTATATTTTTTCTAGCAGTAAAATCTACTTTTTTAGGTGATAAAACATCAGTAATTATTTCTTTTTGGCTATATTCAGTAACTAATGTAAGAGGATGTAAAATAACACCACAATCTCCACCACCAGTTACTAAATATTTATTATTTGTATCTAAAGACCATAGACAAGCGTTTTGATGTGATTCAAGTTTTCTCAATAACATTCCTTGGTAGTTCCAAAAACAAATTCTGGAATCTTCCCCTATAGATATAATGTAATCATCAGCTATACAACTTCTCATGACTCTAGCTGTGTGTCCATATAATTCATATAAACAATTTATTTTGGCATTTTCCCAGTAAGCCTTTGACTTATAATTAAAATTAGAACTGTTTATGGTCCAAACTCTAACAGATCTATCATCAGACGTAGTTACTATTATATTTTTTTCTGGTTCACAGCTAATTGAAAATATGACTCCCTGAAAAATTTAAAACATTAGGTAAATCTCCATTTGGTCTGAAAACTTCTTACACACTCTAAATCCTAGCTAAAAGTAAGAAATGGGTCTGAAAAAATTATGAGGACTCAAGTTAAAACAGGGATTTGAGTTAATACTAATTAAAAGATATATAGTAAAAATCAGATGTTTTTATATTACAAAATAAGTTCAATAATAATTAACAAGTGGTCAATATTTATGTTAGCAGATTAATATAAACTCTGTTAAAATAAGTAAATTAAAATAACAAAACTATCAATAGTATAAGTATTAAAATAAGTAATGTCCCAACATATTAAAAAAATAGTCATAAATCATAAATGTAAAACTGAATGAACAAAAAACTGTTAATGATATATTATATAAATATAGTGCATTAGGAAGTTCATAGAACATTTTTTTTAATTTAAACTATAGTTTGTCTATTTTTAATTTGGATATGTTTTTTACCTTATGGCCCTTTAAATAGTGTATAGATTTCTTAGCATAGCACAAGTGTAAAATGACTTCTGAAAACACAGTGCCACTAAACACTAGGATATCATCTTGTAATTTCAATAGCAGTCCACTGTATAAAATCGAATTTTCTTTATTTATGTATTGATCTTCTAATGTTTGTGTCACTGAATTCCAAATCTGAGAAATGTATAATTACTATTAGAAAAAAAAACAAGATTATTTAATTTTATTACCTAAAAATTAAAATCTAAGTAACTAGTTAATTAAATAAATAAATATTGTCCTTTTACTATAGAACTCCTCTTAAGACAATGCTAAGAAATCAAACGATGTTATTAAGTTGATGAGATTTTCTTACCTGCACTATATTATGAGCAGACAGTAGTGCAACTTGATTGTTAGAGAGCCAAATGCCAGAGTGTATCCAATCATCACACACTAAAGGCTCTGTTTCACGAAGAAACAGTTCATAAATATCTTCAAGTTCTGATGCATCATTTAATGTTAGCACTGTAAACTGTTTACCACCAAACACAAGAAGCTTTGAAAAGCAATGTGAAGGAACAATTCCATATATCTTCTGCCCTCTTAAAGTACATATTTTTTGCATATATTTCTCAGAATCCCTATTAAATATTTCAATATTACTACCAATACCTGAACAAAATAATAAACTTAAATAAAGATGCAATATTTACATAAATATTATATTTTATAACCTCTCCACTTACCAGCTAAAATATATTGGTTATAGATTTTTACAGCCGTCACATCTGTTCGAGTCAATAAAGACATTTCGAGGGATTTTTTTAAAAGTGGTAATGAATATTGTTTAATTTATTAAAAAATAAAATGTTGCAAAAAATAATTTATTTCAATAATTTAAATCATGGATGACAAATAAAATTTAAATGTCGACAATTGACATATTGACACTTGTGACTTGACATTTCTGAAACTTGTGCTTACCCGTTTCAATTGACATTTCAATGTTATAAGTTTACCTTTAATATTTAAAAAAACAAAATATTTCTTAAATATTCGCATAAAAAACCTAGGAGCCATAATATTATTATGTAACTTAATAATATTTTATATTATATAAAAATAATATCACCTTAAACATTGTAACGTATCCGACTTTTTTTATATTGATGGGGAATTAACGTCCTTTTTTACGTCCCACTGTTAGGCACTGGCCTCAGGGGAACCACAACATCCATAGACCAACATACTTGCCAGTGCGAGTAGGTGGATTCAAAAACTACTTCCTTTAAAAAACTAGTTTTTCATTGTATGGTACCGTGGTAATAATGTTGAAAATTATAATTTTCACAAGGGAATATATGGGATGCGACACCAGAAATTTAATGCCGCTTCTCTTTCCTTCATCAAGAGAGCGATTCGCTATTGGGCTATCATTATCTTTTCATTATTATATTATTTATTAACAAGCATGCTTATTATTGCTCGAAGACAGTTCATATTAAATATCTCTACGTAGTGGCGTCGAAAAGTGACGTTAAGACAAACTAAAGAATAAAACTCATATCATATTGTGAACACAAATTCATAGTTTTATTCATCTATACATACATATAATAAAATTGTAACTAAGCCGAATCTGTATATTAAATATTTTTTGGAAAATCTTATTGAAATAGACTTTACTATAGGAGGCCGAATTTGTAGTTTTTAGAATTTTTGTCTGTCTGTATGTTACTGCATCACGGGAAAACTACTAGAGGGATTTTGATGAAATCCGGTATGGTGATAGCTGGTTATCCGGGTCAACTTATAAGATAGGTACTTTTTACCGCGGTAAAATATCTCATTTCTGAGAAAAAATACAAAAATTGCAATGTAAGAGTATACTGATATGTAAAACCTAAAAATTTGGTTTTAGGTCATCTGAACGCGGGCGGAGCCGCGGGCAATGCTAGTTATTAATATTATTTGACCGCTTTATGGGTCTGATTCCTGAAGTGCCATAGCATTTTATCTGGTGGCACCACGGTCAAGGTTTTTTTTTGTTTGTGTAAAGGATAAATTAAAACTCCACAAAATATGAATCAATTCATCATATCAAATACATTTTTATACATTTTTTTAATTAACTAATCACTCAGATATTGATCCATTGGATAATGTTCCTTGTATTTCTTTAGATGCTTTTCCATTTGCTGCGTTTGTTTCCTGAAAAAAATACGATAAGTTAAAAATGGCCAAGTATTGAGCGAGAGGAAGTAACAAACATACAAACATAAATATTCGCATTTATAATAGAAGTCTTATTCCTGCTCTAACAAGTATCTTGTAAAGATAGCTTAGTAATTACGGATTTTGTCAATGACGCCTATTTGAATGTTTCACCCTGCATAGCTATATTAAAATTATATGTATTTATTTCATAAATATTTATTTTTAATTAATATGCTCGACCATATACCAGTATGTAGACGTCAGCTCAACTTACATTGCGAGCTTCTAAATTTCTGAAACTCATTTTTTTAACTTTGTCGTGTTCATATAAACTTTCAATCATCATCGTTTTACAATCTATAACAAAGTTTCAGCCAAAACAATTGAACAGTATTTTAAAGCATTTTTTCCAATAAATGTTTCACGTGATTATTTACATAATTTGACATGACGATTGAAATAAAATAGTACTAAATGTTTAGCGAAGCTTAACACAATACATTAATGAAACCCGCAGCCAAATCAGTTAAACAGTTTCTGCGATTAACGCGTATAAACGCACAGACAAACAGACAGAATTCTAAAATTCACTTTTGAGTTCTATTGCATTAATAAAGACCAACCACAATAGTTTTTCTCAAATATCTTCCATGTACAGACAGCATTTAGTTACAATTTTATAATATGAATATCGTAAATATAGCTTTCTTACTGTAGGTTGGGAGGCATATCGTAGTACACGTCCTCGAACATTTCTTTCCAATGAGGTTTCTTTTTCTTTTCCGCATCTTGCATTGTTCTTACAACAAAGTTGCGAATATCTTTTGTATACGTGTTCTCTGCCTCGTTATCCCACAGACCTAAGCATTTTTGATATTTTACATATTAATTTTCATATTTATGAAATGATCTTAGTATATGTAGAAATAAATTTGAAGAAATTATTAATTTAATACGCTTTTTTTGTTTATTTATAAAAAAATATATTTACAAAAAACATGTTAATAATTAAAGAAAAAAAAAAACAAAAAAACGGAAAATTAAATTAATTTAAAATTAAGTACATATTAGTTAATAAATATTGCTATTAACTAATAAAAAATCATATACCATCGATATATAAGCACTTAAGATACACAATTAGCATCTTAAAAATGTCCTCAAAAAGAAGTGCACAATTCGAAATTGAATTGCGCTTTTTTCATCTCTTTCGTTCATTGCTTTTCGGATGACAATTCATTGAACTATCGATATTTTCTGTATAATATATATGTTGTTATATTTCAATATCTTATCTTTTTATACATCAATATCCTATACTGTTTACCTTTTCTTTCAAGATATAGTCTGAATTTGTGAATTGGATTATGTTCTTGCATCCACCGTTTTATTTCTTCCACAGGCCGATAGGCGCTGCTGTCATCCGATGTGGAGTGGTGACCAACTCTGCGAATATGTTAAATAAATTATTTTATTAAAAAAATATTTACAAAAATAAAAAAAAACCCGACTGCGTGAAAAGTATGCAGTCGGAGACATACATAATACATATTATATACATGTTTTATATCAGCTGCGGGTTTGTATGTCTCCGACTGCATACCACTACATTCCTTCATCGACTTATTTTCATCTTTTTAGTTCGCTTTTTAGGCAGTCGGTTTTTTTTATTTTTGTAAATAGTTTTTTTTTTGTAGTTTTTTTAGTGTTTCTCATTCCAAATTACATTTAAACATGTAAGTTATAAAACCTTTTATTTTAGTACACCACTTGATAGGTTTTGAGGAAAAAAAATTCGAACAAGTAATATCGAGCCAGAAATCGTCCATTTTAATTTTTATTATTTTGATATACCCAGTGTAACTCTCACAATCAAGACAAATCTAACGACACCTCTCGAGCTAAATCCCCTCAAGTTCGCCATCTAATTAGGCTACAGAGCGTGCCAAAGAAATATACAGGTTGTATCAAGTCACTGTATATGTGACTTAATCTTTAGACGGAAGCTATTAGTACTGTTCTTATTACCTGAGTATATACTTACGCCTACAAACTGCAGACAGAAGTTTAAAAAGTTCAACTAAGGATATTTAATCATCGTTTACCGCCATTCCTAACTTAAATTTCTACAAACAATTATTTCCCACTTACCTGTAAGACATGGCTTCTATCAATACAGGCTTATTTTTAACAGCTAAGGCTCTAGCTCGCTGCACGACATTGTATACTGCCAGTGGGTCGGTGCCGTCCACTCGTACAGTGTTCAAGCCGAAGGCTGGTCCCCGACTGGCGATTCCATCACCGCGGTACTGCTCCCTGGTCGGCGTTGCGATTGCATAGCCATTGTTTCTACTAGAAAATGAATGTAATCACTAAATTATTCTATTTTGGTTTGATATAAATATTTAAATCTCTACAAATTAAAATCTCTGCCGTCTGTTACTTCTAAAAGAACACGTTAACCACCTTATAAGAACTGCCTGAATAGATTCAGTAGCACAATATCACTTTTTTTAAATAAAGTTATATATACATATATGTTTCAAAGTAATCTTCATTAACGATCTATTGTAATCATTACATTTTTTACATTATTGAATCGTCAGAAATATTGTACAAAAAATAAAGAATCCACTTGTAACGTAAATATATGGAATTTTAACGACAGATAAGAAATAATTTACCAAATCATAATAACAGGGCACTCGAAGGTGCCAGCAAAATTAAACGCCGCGTGCGCATCTCCCTCGGACGCCGCCCCGTCTCCGAAGTAGCACACTACACAGCGGTCGTTGTCGGGGGTGCGCTTGAAGGCGTACGCTGCCCCTACTGCTTGAGGCATTTGGGTTGCTGTAATATTTCACGGTAGATTTTGAAATAAACTTCGAAGTTCTTAAAAGATATGATATGGAAAAAAATATGTAGCAAGGCTCGTTTTTCACTAAAATTATCGTTATTGCCATTTAACAAGATTATACGGACTTGAGCACAGCAATCATTTATCGATTGTATTTTTGTGCACATAATTATGATTAGAAATCGTCAAACAGTATTTGCATAATAGCACAATTTGAAAATTTTAATTAATTAAAATCTGCGCAAGCGGCCCTATGAATTTCATGCAAGTAATTATCGATCAAAAAAGTTCTAGATACACAATCCCGTCCAAAAGTTCTCTTAAAACTGTCACCAATTATATTTAGGTAAACATTCTAGTTGAAATGAATAGCGCGCTCAAATGTTAAAATGAGCGCTCATTCGGTGAGGACATTTTTTTGTCGCTGATTGTGTATCTAGTACTTTTTTTGATCGATGCAAGTAATCCTAAAACTGACAACCTCATTAAAAAGTGAAACTAGTTAAATATTAATAGAAAGAGAATACCTAACGGACTCGACAGAGTGACAATATTTCTCTGCCTGCTGCCATAATGCACAGGCATCTGCCTCCCCTTGCCAGGGTCCTCATGGTTACCATAACATTGATTCACTAATTCCGTTATAGTCGTGCCACGAAACAAGAAAACTCCTACTTCTCTATACTGCGCGAATACTAGGTCCGTTAGAGATAGAGCTGCTGCACTTCCGACATGTATTCCTTCTTCCCCATAATTTGTCATATAGAAAGAAATACGGCCTTGTCTGAAATGTTGTTTGGGTAGGTAAGAGTTTAGCTCCTGACTTCTTGAATTGAATGTGTCGAAATAATATCCTTATTAACTAACCTAACGTAACATTTACGTTCTTACTATTAAGCTACGGAGCAATGACAATTACAGTGAACGTGTTTGTTGTGTTAGCGTAGCGTGCAAGTGTCAATTTTCTGTGTTTACCAAGTTAGCAGATCCACTAGCAAAAATTAGTATTTTAATTAGTTTTTATTTTCTACATACACTGTCACTGCAGCCACAACATCCAGGGTTTTTAGTTTTGTATTAAACAATTAGTAACAGTTAAAAGTTGGGAAATTGGCGCTGTTTCACCGGTGTGTGTGAAAACATAAAGCTGTGGGTTCGATGGATGTTTTTTTTTAATAATCGCATCGAATTGCCTTACCATTGAAATGTAAGATTGTTAAATAATAAATGCTTACGCACACGCGTTTACAGTTTATCTCCTGCATCGAACGATGTTTTGGCAACATTTGACGTCACGACCGTAATCAGTGAGGAGAACATTATTGTTTTAACATAATATGTACATACCTCTGGGATTCATACAAAATTTTGTCCATTTGATTTAATTGCGTCATAGTTTTGTACATATTAACGAGAGTTTCGTTATCAATTTTTGGTTCTTCGCGAGGGTCGATAACTTCGCCATTGTTATCTATCACTCGGTATATTGGAATAGGATCGTAACTAAATTCATTTAAAAATTTTATTTCTGACACATAAGGTGCCTTCGCTCCGGGGAACTCCGCATTGTGACTTAGTTCAGGATTTGATTTTGTGGACACCAACTGAAATGTTGAAACATATCCAATTGTAGCATGTGAAGAAGTGAACTTTAAATTATAAGTATTTTAAAATATTTTGTGGTGTAGTGTTTTAGTTTTTCTTGACACGCTTGTTTCTCCGAACTACTTTTAATTTTCAGTGAGAAAAATTTTATAATAAAACAAGAAAAAAAAAATAGATATGTAATAATGGAATCGACACGTAGGTACATCAGAGTTTCATCACGAATGCATAAGACAAAAATAGTAAAATAATTGCCATATCACCCAGCGGTGAAGAAAAATATATAACCATACAACAAACAAAATAAATTCAATACGAAAAAATGCAGTGTAACCATTACCATGAACACTTTTGCTTTTAGAAATACATATTTAGTAGGTCATTAATAATACGTACTCTGATTGCTTGTTTTATTCTGTTCAAACGGAACAAACTCACACTGCTCTTGAGCGCCATCGTGGAACTGAATGTGAATTAATTTTATTTAAGTTTATCGTATATTTACAAAGAAACTATTAGCAAGTTAGATAAGGACGCTCGCTGCCTTTTCGTTCATACGTATATGGCAGGGTCACACTTTGTTATGCTAAATGTTGGAATGAAAGTTGAACCATAAAATTTGTAAATATGTATGTATATATTATTATGTACTTCAATATAAGCTATTATAAAGATGTGTTTGTTTGTTTGTTTGTTTGTTTAACAGGAACATTCCGGAGAAATGCTGTTTTATCTATATAATGAGCAACCAGAGACGTAGGTTTATACTGGTAGGTAATAAAATAAAAAGTGATTTTATGATTGAAAGTTTTTTTTTAAATATGAAAGATGCAATAAAAAGTAACAATTAATTTCTTAGAAATTTACCTGGAGGAGTTATGTAGATTTTAATAAGTATATATTCTAAGCCTGTTTTAATATAAGTAATATTGTGATATTATTTGTAAAATTTATGAATTTTTGATGAATAAGAAACTGTTTTTCATTTTTTATTAACATTTCGTGTTATCTCTCTTGATTTATATAATCATTGCCGTAATAGCAAATGGAATCTATCCGTAACTAAACATAATTAACCAGATTAGATAACAAACGCTGATATATTTTTCTGTATTTTATTAAGTTGCTACGCTGTTTGTAAATAAAAATAAAAGAGGCTATATATAATATGTTACTTTTATGTAATACACACAAAATAAAGTTTGTTGATCTAGTTGGAAAGTCATAGGTTCGGTAACTTTTCATGGTAAACTATTTAACAACCTTTATAAAATAAATTAAAAAATTGTAGGTAGGTAATTACTTAAAAAGTGCTGAAATAAAATGTTTTAATTTATCCAGAAAAACACACAAGAGTGTGTTTAGTTATAACAAAAGTTAAAACAAAAGGAAATTCAGTTAAAAAAAAAACGAAAAATCGACATCATACGCTTCCGTCAACGTCATGTGACGAATGTCTATCCAGTATCCTCTATTACAACAATCCACGTCATATACAACACAAGGGGAAGCAAATCTTTAATTGTAAAGGTTTCGAATGCATATTCAAACAATATAAGTAACCACCAATAAGTAGAATCAATTACCATCAGACATCAAATCATGGTTCAATCAAGTTGACGTCACAACTGTAAAAAATCGGTGGTGGCACACGGACAGACAGATGGACAGACGGACAGACGGACACGAGAGTGATCTCATAAGGGTTCCGTTTTTTACCTTTTGATGTACGGAACCCTAAAAAATTATATGGCTCAATCACTTCACCTTGATTTGACTTGTCTCCTAAATTCTTAATTTATGATTTCAGTAAGTCAATATCTGATTTATTTAAAAAATATACCCATATTTTTTATACATACATTTTTTGTTCATAATCAAAGCGCATAAATGTAATATTAAAGATTATATTTTTAAAAGGTCATTTAATTTTAATCATAAAGAATAAGCGTACCGAAAACGACATGTGATATATTATTGTCGCAGGCATATTATCATATGATTCGTCATTATATTTATAAAAAGTTTCAGTTTGTTTAGCGACTAAAATGATGGATGAAGACAAATCGTAAAAACTTTAAATTGTAAAAGTAAGGAATGTGTGTACTTGGTAAGGTTTCTGGGTTCAAGAAAAAAACTTAACTAGATTCTCATTTGAAGCAAAGTCGAACGTAACGCCGTGTGTTTTACATAACAGCTGTTTTGTGAAATAGCTAATAATTTTTTTTAAATAGCTGAATCTATAATTATTAATTTTCGTTTATTTTTAAAACTATTTTTCTTTTTGGTTACATATTTTAGAAAAACGAAATCAATTTTACTTCGGCATTTCACAAACTGCAGGAAGCATTTGCAAACTGACGTTGCCATTTGTAAATTGTCGAATTATACAATACGCCTACGACATTATCAGGTTGTTATTGAAGGCTTAAATAAAAAGACAATCAAATGAAATAATCACATATTATACCTTAAACTACTTACTGTGTATCATCCAAATCATTCCATCCGTTATAATGTAGTACACACAAACATACACAGTAAACACATTTTTACATTTATAATAGTCAGTGATTACTTGTAGTTACCATAAACAGATTAAAATTAAATTATACCTACCGAGAAAGACTCCACTTAGTAGACAACAGACATACACTTAAAGACAGATATAAGTACCTATATACACATCGGGGCTGATGTTTTTGGTTATATATACCTACTAAAGAATTTTGCCTCATTTTGATCGGGCGTTTTTGCTCTTTTGGCGTTCTATTTATCTTTTCTTTTAACGTTGGGAAAAGCGTTTACACGTAAAAACGAAACGTTTAGGTGTATCATCTAGGTCCGTTTTAAATAAATTAAAAAAGTTATATTAAGTGTACTTTAAGAGATACACACGTGTTGTTGCGGACTTTTCTGTAGGCCTTTTTAAAACCTACAAATTCATTATTGTTATTGATGTATTTCTTAATGTTTAATCAGCGTCAGTTATGTAAACGTATGAAAGCACAGGCATAATTCATCCATTTTGTACAAAATATTTACTAATCATGTAAACAATCCTTCGTCGTTTATCGCTCTTCCTATTAGTGTAAAAACTAAAAAGTATCAAAATCCATTTTGTGTTTAGAAGCAGTAAGTGAAGAAACAGACAGACAAACAGTCACTTTATTATATACTATGTACAGATAAGATTAGCGAAACTAAAATTTGTATTTTGCCATTAAAATGAGAGTTTTTACTGCGCTAAGTTGATAATTGGGTTAATTTTTTAACCCTGCATTAAAGTAATAGTTTTTTTTTGTGTAAAAAATATTGAATTTCATTTATTTCATGCAAATGTATTGTGTTTTCCCAAATCAATTTAGGATTTAAATAAAAAAATGTTAATTAAATAAAGCAAATAATATGCACTTTTATTTGCGGAAATTAAATACAAAAATATTATTTAATTATACAAAAACTTAAGATGGTACACAATTAGCGTCACAAAAGTATCCCCAAAAAGAAGTGCACAATTCAAAATTATCTTTTGTTCATTGCTTTTCGGATGACAAAATTAAAATACACGTATGTCATAACTAAGTGTACATTTGTTTTTTATTATAAAGATAAGTATATTTATAATTTTCTTTATTGTAAATAAGTATGGTCTATTTAAATGCAGTCTGAGGTTATGCGATTTATTGTGATATCTATTTTATAACTAGTTTTTTTGTTTCTATTGTGTTTGTGTTTTTGCATATTACCTGTGCATATATACAATGTATTGTACCTGGAAGTTAAACCAGCTGAAGGAAGAATTGAGAAGGAGAGGTATGTCCTGCGGTGGTCTTCTCTCCTGATTCACCTGAGTCCTGACTGACTGATGGATCAACACACAGCCTAAACCACTGGTTGTAAAAACATGAAATTTGGAAGATGTATTCCTTGTATGATATAGGCATTTGATAAGAAAGGATTTTTCGAAATTCATCCCATAAGTGAGTAATATAAGGGATTAAAGGAATTATGAAATTCTGTCATTCTTAATATGAAATTTATAGAAAGTGGTTGTATATGAGAGGTAGTAAATTTTCTAAATTCAATCCTATAAGGGGGTAAAAAGGAGGGTGAAAACAGAAAGTTTATATGAAACTCTGTAATTAATATGTAAAAAAGTACAAAAACGTAGATGATTTAAGAGTTTTAAAATCACTTTCTTTAAAATAATGTCCACATAGCTTTAAATATAAATATTGTATAATTGTTTCATATAAAAAAGTACTTAGTGCGAAGTGCATAAATATGTCAAGGTAGAAACTGAAATTCATATTGGACTTTTGATATTATCTTTTTCATCTGTGCTGAGGATTGCTTGCTTGACAATTGACTTCTGTCAGTAATAAATAAATGGCGGTGGTGGTTAGTGACAAGTTACGAATATTTTTATTATAATTTACTTTCAATAATGCCTTATTGGTATTATGACAAAAAAGACTTGCAAAATACACCGTCGTTCCGCGATGGCATCCCAAATGAAACAGAAAATCGCTACCGAAAAGAGGGTGCAAGATTTATTATTGACACAGGATCGAAAATGGACTTAGGTTATAATACTGTTGCCACTGGAGTTGTTTATTTTCATCGTTTCTACATGTTCCACTCCTTTAAAACATTCCCGAGGTATATAACTGCGTGTTGTTGTTTATTTTTGGCTGGAAAAGTGGAGGAGACGCCAAAGAAGTGTAAAGATATAATTAAAGTAGCCAAATCGTTGTTGACCGAACAGAAATTTAGTACGTTTGGTGAAGATCCGAAAGAGGAAGTTATGACATTGGAAAGGATATTGCTACAAACTATTAAATTTGACCTACAAGTTGAACACCCGTATGGGTATCTTCTCAAGTATGCAAAGTGCCTGAAGGGTGATAAGGCAAGACTACAAAAAATGGTACAAATGGCTTGGACTTTCGTAAACGATAGGTGAGTTGTATAATTAGTTCACTAACTATAGCTAATTATTTATTGTTATAATAACCACTATTATTTTGTTGGTATGTTTGAACATTAGAGCATATAGCAACTTATGTAATTAACTTCCACATTAACAATACTATAGCAATAAAACAAATTGTTAAAATGATTGTACCTATAATAATAGCTTAGATATTCTTGCAATAATAATTGAAAGCAGTTTCAGTTCGCATTACAATTTACAATTACCTATATAAAAATACATTCTTAAATATAAAAAGAATATGAATTATCTATAGAAATCCTGTAACTAATGTTATTTTTTTTTATTTTTTTTAAGTCTATGCACAACCCTCTGTCTCCAATGGGAGCCAGAAGTTATTGCTGTGGCCTTAATGTTTTTGGCGGGGAAACTAAGCAAGTTTGAAGTTGTTGACTGGAATGGTAGGAATTCTAAACATACAGCATGGTGGGACATGTTTGTTGAAGACATTACTACAGAACTGCTAGAGGATATCTGCCATCAGGTAATGAACATGATTTAAAGCTTCAAATAATTGTAGTGGATACCTTAGCAGTGTGGTAAATAGAGGCTTATTTCATAAAATATCTTCTATATTTGTTTCTGTTTTGTGTACCGTAATTAGCAAGGATTTTGATGCAATATGTATGAATTCTATTGATTTTTTCCTTATGAAGAAAGAAGTTGGAGATATATTTATTATATAGTTAGAACTACATAATATATTATAGCAAACCTAAAGGAACTTAGTATTTTTGAGTTAAGATTAGTTTTTCTTATTTATGTAGAGTCCAAAAACTCACATTTATTTAGATACAACATACTACAAGTGCATATAGTCTATGACATTTTTTTTAATTTTGAGTTCACAAGAAAAAACTCCTTTACTTTTGTTTCAATATTCTCAAGAGCTTACTTGTTGGGCCTCACACTTAGAAAATGTAATAATAATTATATGAAGCATTTAGTGATATATCATTATTAATAATTCTTGTAAAATTTTCAGGTATTAGATTTATATTCACCTCAAACACAACCGTCGGGGGTCGACTCACCCCCCCAGTCGACGCCACCAGCGAAGCCGCCAAAAAACGAGAAAAAGCCCTCCGTTACACCGCCCACTTCCGCATCGCCTGTCGCCGTCACTAAGCCCCCAGTCACCCCGATCAAGAACGGTGCAGACCCGGAACCGAAAATTGACATGAGATTCACTTACCCCGGATACTCGACTATCCCCTATCCAGTATATACTGCGCCCCCGCCTATCCCTGCGAGGTTACCGATACCAGCAGGGATACCTCCCTTGGGGTATCCCGATCCTCCCCCCGTGCCCCCTACCCGGTTTCCCTCAGTGAACGTGCCCCCTCCCAACTACTTCCCCCCGCTGGGCGCGCGCCCGCTACCCCCCCGCGGGCCCCTGCCCCCCGCACCACTACCACCTCGGGCCTACTTCCCACCCCCGTAACGGAGAGCTAATTGTAATAGGTTATGTTATAATTTTTTACAGAAATATAATTATAGACTGGGTGTTTGTTTTTTTTCTATATACACAGTCATTTTTCTACTATCTCTCGTATATACTATAGTGTATTCATTATAAATTGTGTGTACTTGTTGTATAGACATTTATTAGTTACATAAAATTTGGAGAGTGTTAAAAATCAAATGACAGACACAAAATGAAGTTATTTATTAATACATTTCATTGCTCATACACAGAAACATAAAAAAATGCAAAAAGTAAATTGTAACATTACCAGTATAAAACTTTTATATACATTTTAAATAAACACAGCGAAATACATACAAAGCATATCAATTATTTCTGTGAAACATATTTCAGACAAAAGTACCTATACAAATACAGGTATTACCTAGATCTTAATTGATTTAAAATATTGGGATTCAATTTTAGAAAAAAATATACAATGTTAAATAAAAAAAACTTAAGCCGAAGCCAAGTGTTAGATATTATCTTTTGATGAAAAAAAAAATGTTAACGTTTTATATGGTTTTTTTTTGTGGAAACTGATAAATAAACATAATCTATGTTTCATAACTCAAATCCAAACTATATATGTACAGTGTATTCCTTCTTTATTATCCTTATATTTGAAACAGTAAGGCATTGATCACAATACAGTTATTAGAAATATAAACAGTAAAATTATTCATTCATAACAAGACAACTGTAAAAAACATTCCAAAACAAAACATATGAGTAGAAAAAAATGGCTGTTTCATACAATAATATAAAATTATAACTAAGAAAATTGAAAGAAAAAATAGTTATAAAACATTGTGCAAGTTTCAAAACTGAAAATTGTATATACATTAGAATAAATCACAAAAATCATTTACAACAAACAATAAATTTAGTGATGGAAAGACATCAGATCATACATATAAAAGAAAACATGTATACAGACAAACCTTCTTTTTAGAAGTTGGTAAAATTAATATTTTGTTTGCAATGTAAGTTACTTGTGTCTGTCTATCAGTCCCTCTATGATAGCTGAATATTCAAAACTTAAAAATGAACCTTACTACTCTTCTTATATTAAAAAAAAACTTCTATAAAAAAAAGTATACAAAAAAGTTGAAATAAATTGTGCATGATTAACTTAAACATACGAAATAATAATATGGAGCTGCCTTTTGGACTAGAAAACAAATACACTAACAAAGTATGAACACAACGCACCGACATACATATCTACCTACATACATATGTGAGAGAGGAAGAGATCTATTATTATCATCGAAAAAAAAACTTCATAAGTATTACATTTTACCCATATACATATTGGCAGTGGTAGCCCAGTGGTAAACCGAGTGAAGCGGGTTCAAATCTCGGGTCTCGCACCTCTGATACTTTTATGTGCGAATAATTTCCAACATGATTACCACTAGTCTTACGGTGAAGGAAAACATCGTGAGGAAACCTGCATGTCTGAGATAACCTAGCAATGAAAATGAAATTAAACTTTATTTAATTACACTTTAAAGAAGCACTTTTGAATCGTTAATTTAAAGAGAGCCAGTGTCGTCAGTCCTTGGGGGAGCTACCACCGGCTCGGCTTACATTTTGATTATTTTATTAAATTAAATTATAGATTATAACAAATAACTACGACAATATTACTAAAAAGATTATTTGAAGAGTTTAAGAGCTTTTACTGTTGTGCTGTAGATGAAGAAATAATAATTCTATAAAGATATTTTAAAAGCACCTTGACTCTAAAAAGACAATTGAGCTTGTTTGAGGTACTTTTCAACAGAACTATATCCCAAGGGAGGGACTCTCACGGAAGAGAGAAAAATCAAAATAAATCCGCGAAAAGATAATTTTATTTAAAATGTCAAATATTGCGTAAATCTAATTGTAAGAAAGTATTAAGCCATACAAAATAAGGTTACCTCGACTAGGTTAGATTAAATAATTATTAGATGTATGATCTCTTCCTCTCTCCCTAGTAGCCTAGTTCTTTTCTAATTTTATTGTTTCGCTTAGAATAATTGACAAAAAGGTTATTGATATTTAAAAATCATTATAAAAAATCTGTGAAATTATTAGGATTCAAGACGTCTGGTAGTATGGCTTAAAAGAATTTTTAAACGCAACTTCTTAAAATGTACAAAATAGATTCTTTAATTTTATACATATTATATGTTATTATATACATTACATTTACATAATATGTATATTTATGTGTAAAGTAAAATAATGCTAGAAATTTGACACAATTGAATACTGAAAAATACCGATATCAGATTTGAATGTTATTGTTTTATGATAATTATTGTTATTTATTGACCAACTTTCAGAGAAGATAGTTATGTTAAAAATAGTATATTTTTTTAATAAATATAAGGTTTTCTAATCATTTGTCTATTTAAGAATTAAAAAAAACAATACATGTTGTTATTTATTTATAAATAGAGTATTTGGTGTAAAGGCAGTGTATGCAATTAGCACTTTCAAAGGGATCGTTAATTTGTATTTAAGTGTAGTCTTTTTTTTTATACCACGTCGGTGGCAATCAGGCATGCGGCCCGCCTGATGGTAAGCGGCTACCGCAGCCTATGGACGCCTGCAACACCTGGGGCATCACGTGCGCGTTGCCGACCCTTTAAAAACCTATTTACTCCCCTTTTGAAGCACCCCATACTGAGGTTATCTAGCTTTAGCGACTAACAAAACTTAGTTGTACGCCGACATTTGTTGTCAAACGAAAATGGCACCTAGCTTCAATGATTTTAAGTGGAAATCAGTTTGTAGTAGCTAACAATATCTATCGGTAATGAATATAGCAATTGTTTAGGTGGCTTAAATTTTCATAATTTAGATAATCACTATTCCAATCCAGTTAAAATAAATATACATCAATGTAAATTGTACCGTAATTGCAATGCTTAAAGTTGTTTTCACAACAAAAAAAATTAATTAAAAGCGCGCTCAAATGTTCAAACGAGCGTTCATTCGGTGAGGACATTTTTTGTCGCTGATCGTGCACCTAGTTTAGTACTCTTTTTATCGATGGGTAGTATCGAGTAAATGTGAATGGTGTGATAGTTGTATAATACTTTGAAACTAAAAAGTTACATATATGTATCATTTTCAACGTCACATCTATACTAATCCTACTAATATTATAAATATTAAAGTTTATGTGGATGGATGGATGTTTGTTACTCAATCACGCCAGAACAGCTGAACGGATCTGGATGAAATTTGACACAGAGATAGATAATATCCTGGAATAGCACATAGGTTACTTTTTATCCCGAAAAACATACGACTCCCGTGGGGTGGATTTGTTTTTGTCTAGGTAAGAACCCGAAGCGAGGGTGACTCCCTAGTTATAAATAATTATTTCATTTTCACCAATGAAACTTATTCTTGATATTTATATGAAACCATCTTTGAGGTTAAAGCTTATTATATATATATATATATATATATATATATATATATATATATATATATATATATATATATATATATATATATAAAACAATTCCAAACACACAAAAACGTTATTAAAATGAGTTCCTCTTCGTATTTTGAAGTCAGTCAACAAAACAGATTTAATCTACAACTACAGATGACCTACGCCTACTTTACACACACTGTATATAACAATAAAACTAAGTTAGAAGGCACGTAGCTACCTACGGTTCAGATCGTTTTTAATCTCTGATATAAGGCACATTTAGTAGCGTTAAACTTTTGTAGAAACGTCTTCTGTTACAAATATTGATATTAATTATAATTACTTTTTATAATATCCTATTATTGCATATATCTTAGAGGTCTCTTTATCAAAAGAATCCCTTAAGGTTTCGGGGTAAGCAGTACTTGTCTTTGAGCAATATTTAAAGCCGCCAAATGCAAGGTTATCAAAAAATATATATCAATTAACGAAAATAATTAACGAACGAAGGCGAAGTTTAGAAATAAGAGCGCTATAGGGGTCACTTGGTGGCATGTTACAGTAAAATAAAAAAGTATAAGTAGAAAAAAAAGTGTAAGTAGAAAAAAAGATAAGTTAATATTAGTCCCGCTGAGTTTCTTTCGCCAGTTCTTCTCAGGTCTGAGGCTTCTTCTTTCCGAACTGGTAGTAACTCATGGCGTTCAGTAAAAAATTGTAATAATTTAATGCTGAATAAAATATTTTGAATTTTGAATAACAAGTATAAAAGCTTGAAGACGTAAAATACGTTAAAAATTCAAACTAATTGATAAAAGGCTATCGGAGATTTAAGGTTTTGCACAAACGAGCAAAGAGCAATTTTTTAAGAATTTCAGACCCACTCCCCTGTATAAACAAAAAACAAGAAAATCACAAACCCGAACCCATGATGGTGACGGAAACACCCAACCACCCTAAGGCCGTCTCCCGAGTTTCATTCAAAAGCATGTATGACCAACACCTTCTATCCGTCGATTAGGAAAAAATACAGCCGAATAAAGAACCTCCTCCTTTTTGAAAAAGTCGGTTGAAAATATCAGAAGACGTCTCCACACAGACTAACGTCAGTTGGAGGTGAGATTTCCCTGGTGGCAGTGTTCGGAACTAACTAAAACTTTCATATAGTTATAATTACTGACTATACGAGATATAATTAGACTCTTATAAACTAATTGCTTTATTATCTATGAATACTATGATTTATACATAAATTATGGAGAGTAGAGGTAAGGATAACTACCACTGATGAAAAAGTGTCCGTCAAAATGCGTTTAAATAGGGTGGCGCCACGGTAGCAAGCGGGTACATTTTGAAGAAAGCCCCAAAATATTATTAAAAGTTCAAAAAAAAAAACACTACGTTTATATCATCACAGCTTTTTTTTGGTTATATTTACTAAATCATTTTGGATTACGTAAATAGTTTCAATAACCACTCAAGTCACCCAAAATATTAATTTTTTCAACTCGGCACACTTCACTCCGTCTACAACTGCTAAATTCATATCTCTCTTGCTACGCTAGCGCCATTCTGGTGGGTTTGAACTATTACACTTTTTCACAATAAAATAGTTCTCTTTCCCTCTAACTTCCATAACTTGAATAAATAATCTTTTTCCACAGAATAAATAGTGATTGATGACTTTTTGTCGTACATTAGTTCGGCCATTAGCCGTCAGGGAATCTACATCGACAATATCATAAAACAATGTTAGGCACAATTTCTAATAAACCTATAATAAAATATACAAACAGTTATTTATATGAACATATATACATATAGATATCTAGATGGAAAGCGTTTGTTTGTCACAATCTCAATTCAATTATCTACAATAATATTATAGCGAGACAGAGTTTGTTTGTTTGAACGCGCTAACCTCAGGAATTACTAATCCGATTTGAAGATTTTTTTTTGCTACATTTTTTATAGCTACATATCAATACGTTACTACCCAAGGGAGCGGAGCAGTAATTATAAATGTCTACAAATCGGGCAGACTTCCATATTTATAATAATTATTATTAGTATGAAATAGTTTTTATCCCGGTAATCATCCTTAAGGAGGTGAAAATGGGTATGAAATTTTATATGGAGAATCAACCTTCAAATCCTCTGTTAAAATAATCAATAATCATTTTTATTTCTCATTTTCAAGTAATTTGATTCGAAAAAATGTTTTCATTATTTTTAATACATTCAATTTTCAAATTTTACTCCGACTTAATTAAATGGCTTTTATATAATAATTAATTAAATGGCTACTTGCTATTATTCGTGCCCATAAATAACTGTTGAGATTTATTTGAGCAAAATATAACTTCCATATAATATACATCAAAAAAATAATAATTTATTAAATAAATAAATTTCATAATTGTTATAATACTATAATACGATGAAATAATTTATTTCATCATCAATCAGAAATCGAACCTGCACCCAATGAAGTAATATTCACTTTAACTTATAAAGATAGTTTATTAAGAACCGTTTTTTTTAAATGTTGTATGTAAATATTTCTAATATGAATTTTATAAATTGTCATTTAAGTTGCATATTGAGGATGGGTGCAGGTTCGAATCTTCCTTCACATAATTATTAACATTATTAATATAAGTTCTAACATATATTAATAATTCACAAAATTAATACTTGTTATATCGATTTAATCGATTTTCGCATTACTTACAGCTAAGTCTATATGAGTCTCGATTGTTTCAAATATTGGAGTAAGACCTGGTGGAGGAACTTGTATTGCTGGACGTTCTCTATAAGATTTGCTCGTTGCTGGTGTAAAATACCGATCGTTCTTGGTATATCTAATTCCTGTAAAAAAATATGAAAAAAAAATATAGAGAAAGAAAACCTGGTAAAAAAAAATCTCTTTTCTGCCGCAGGAAATTTCGCCGTAGTAAAACGAGATCTTAAATTTTTTTACCTAAATATAGTGTAAAAATAATAAAAGATTTTTTTATTACTGTTGCTATAACGCACTTTTTTTAAAATCATTATTTTTATGCACGCGTTTTTAAAAGATACACATTACACATATTCATCATATATTCATACTTTTTACATTTTTTACATTTCTTACTTCTAATGAAATAGAATATCCGATGTTTCATCAAATGTATGTGAAGTCGGTAGTATGGTGTTATATGTAGTATTGTTGGTGGTGCAGTGTACGTGGTGGTGTAGTTTAGGTGATAGTGCGGTGTAGATGGTTATAGTGCGGTGGTGGTTTATAATGGCAGTGACGTAGTATTAGGGTTTGGTGGTGGTAATGCAGGGTGGCGGTGGTGATATAGTAGTACTGGTGACGGTGGATAAGTACCTGGTTGGTATCCAGCACGTGCAGCAGCAGGTGCGCGGCGAGGGCGGCGCCGGCCCGCGCGCCCGTCACCACGAGCGGCGCGCTGTCCCCGCCCGCCCCCGTGCCCGCCGCCGCGCCCGCGCTCGCGGCGCGCAACCCGTTCACTTCCGATATGAAGTCTGTGAAGAATAATTGTCGTTTCATACTCCGGAACGGTGTGCGAATCAGACTGGCACTTGCCCTATTTTTTCCCATTAAGACGGAGGAAGTACCGTAGGCTTTGCCGGTGAGTCCCACATAACCACCTGCATTGCAGGTATGCCTAAATGGACTTCTCAACGTTAAACGTAAAAAACGAAAAAAAGGAGTCGTCAGGTAGAAATCATCACTAATGAAATAAGTTACGTAACAAAAACGGTTAAACTTTATTTTATTAAGAGCATCCCGTGTGACGTCATCATAAGTACCAGGCAAGCATAAATATTAAGGTCATATGCACTCTTGAGGTCCGTGGTCCCCTAGTACTCGTGACAAAAGCACCAGGCTATCATAAGTGTTGAGGAGTGTATGTTGTAAGTAGGTCGTGTGCACTTTGTGCAGGCTTTACTGCGATAAACTTTAAAATGTACGCTGTTGAAATGTCAGGCACCTCACTGTCTGTCATCTGTCTATTGTCAATGTGACAGTTTATATACGTAGCAATATACTCTGTGCACTTCCTACTTTCTTCTTAAAAATGATAGACTTAGACAACCGTTGTTCAAATGTTTTATTTTAATAATAAACGCCAACAACGTAGTTTTTTTTAACATACGCAGTACTTTGCTCGATGCCTATGCTACCCTGGTACTCGTGACAATGAGTATGAGCCGAAGGAATGAGAGAGGGCGGACAGCGACCGGGTGTCCTACGACACTGACCGGTTTTTGAAGTGGAAACTTCTAACGATAGGTTTGGATGGAGGATAAATTCATGTAAGTCATCATCGGCATGGTCGCGTGACGTGTTAACGCTAACACTCAGAGTGCCGATAAATGTCAAAACCAGATAAATGCAAACTGTTTAAATTTACAAATTTTAATTTAAGATCAAACAATTGATTTGAATATCCAAAAATAATATCTGTATGTTTATAGTTTTATGTTTTCACTTCTGCCGGCAGTCCTCATGACTGCTTTCTTTTGATAATTTCAACTAACACTGAGCACACTCACCGAGGAAGCCGGCGACGTCGGGCGCGGCGTGCCACACGTAGTGCACGTGCCACACGTCGCGGCAGCGCGCGCCGCGCCGCACGCGCACCAGCGTGGACGCGCCCCACGCCGCGCGCGAGTAGCGCCCGCGCGACACCTGCAACTGCACCAACACTGCCTTTTAACTTTACTGATCATTACATTACATATATCATATATTATCACATATCACGTACGTTTTAATTTTTTTGAGCTAATTCTTTTTCTAAAATAAAAGTAGCATATGTTACTCCTTATAAAATCAGCTATCTGCCAGTGAAAGTCCCGTCAAAATAGATTCAACTGTTTCGAATATTAGCCGGAACAGAGTGACAGACAGACACATTGTATGTATATATACTTTCATAAGAATTTATTTAGTAGTTTCATATTTTTTTGCAGTTTACCCACCTGTCCATACTCAGCCGGGCGGTCGCCGGCGGGCAGGTAGGAGGGCGCGCCGGCGTCGGCCAGCGCCACCACGGGCGCGCCCACCTGCAGCACGCACTCCCACAGCAGCGCGGCCTGCTCGCCCGCGCCCGCCGCGCCCGCCGCGCCCGCCGGCGTGGCGGGCACCACCACGTAGAAGCGTTGTGTGTTGCCTACCGTCATCTGTGTATGGACGATATTTTGTCATCGCTGTGTTTGAAAGATTTTGTCATTTGCGTGTGCATGGAAGTTATTTTGTCATTTGGATGTGTATGGGTGATATTAAGTGATCTATGTGTACGGAAGATATTTTGTCATCTGGGTATATGAAAGATATTTTGTCATCTGCGTTTGTATGGAAGATATTATGTCATCTATATATGGAAGGTGTTCTGAGATCTCTGTATTGGATATTGTTAATCTATACTTTTACTCATTAAAACTAAGTTCATCTATGTACCACAGATACATTACATTCAATGAAAACTCTTGCACCTTTGCAAAATGGCAGTAGCCATTACGTATTATGTTCAAATTGATAAATATTAAGTTACTAGTGCTACCCTCGCTTCACTCGGATGCATCCCTAGATGCCTAACATTGGTCTGTCCTGTTACTCCAGCTTATAATACATCTTTTAATCGTCATCCAAATCCATCTAGCTATTACCGTGCAACAAACATACACACACGTACAAACTTTCACAAATATAATAATAAACCGATAACACTTGATGCGGGTATTAAAATCAAACCAAATTCTTCTTCTTCCTGCACGGCTTTTTCCGCACTTAGGCATTATTACCCGTTGTGCGTGAGCTTATGCTGTGCATAGTGTTAATCTTACCACCCCACGATGTCCCAGTAGTCTAGCAGGCTGCCGATATCATGGAAAACTTCCGGGAGCAATGTCTTGGGGTCAAGTTTTTCGGCGCGTAGGTGTTCCATTTCACAGCATTCAAGGAGGATGGGGACTGGTGAATCAAACCAAACATAACAAAACCCAACTCACAGTGACATGCGACGCGTTGATATACCCATGTCGGTTGGTGGGGGTGGGGTGCAAGCGCACCCTGTTGTCCTCGTAGGGGATGTTGTCGACTGAGAAGCCGTTGAGGGCGGCGTATTGAGGCAGTAGGGCTGTATTGTACTCCGAATCCCCTTCCCGGGATTTAGGGATCTGCTCGAACGCGAAAGCCAACTGGTCGTCGGACATTTTGCGTTCTAGTAATTGGCACTGTAGGAAATATTCAATATATTAATGGGGTTTATGATGTACCTACTAGTGTAAGGTTTCACTATTTGAAAGTAAAATAAAACAGTTATTAATTTATTGTAATGGTCACACTGACGACGCGAACGCACAAATTATGATAACTTTATAAATCTAGCAGTTTAAAAATTACGAGAATGGTCAGGCGGAAAAAGAAATAACGAACATAAACATAGGTAGGTACATATATAAGCTTTTGTAATTATAATGGTATACGATTGTTTCGATAAAAATCGAAGAATCGCATTTAATTAATTATTTATACGTAAATAGCTTAGATTAATTAAATAACATTAACAATTTATATCAAGGTACGTTTAGTAAACTTTACAAAGCGAAATGAACTCTAATACAAAATTGCATGACACACTGCCCTCTGTACTAGTTGAACATACAGTTGTCATACAGACGGACTGACGGTAGAACAGTATTTCTCGCGTAAACTTACATAGCATTGTAGTGTATGCAAAAAATTAGAATGCCGCCTCTATTTGTTATATCAACTAACTTTTTTTGTTTCTATTATATTTTACATGCTTGAATGTTAAAAAAATATTATCGAAATAATATAAATAAATATATGTATATCGATAAATATTATTTAATGGTAATTTTGTTGAAAATGATACATATAAACATCTAAGAGATGCAAGAGCCGGGGTTTGAACTCATTTTACTTGGTATTTCAAGCGAGCTCGTTACCACTAAGCTACTACTACATTATATTTTGATTATTTACTACTTAATCATGTGTAGAAGATAATATATCATAAAAATGCTAAGAAGCGTCATTACATTCCATATAAATTGATATAAGATAACAAAATCGAACCTGTGACTCATCGAATACTTGTAGGATGGCGCTAACGGTAGCTTTTGTTTTTTTTACATTCATAATATTTAACTAATATGTTGCATAAGTAGAATAACTTTTAGCGGATGAATACATTTTAAATATTTAAAACAGCTTAAATAAAACTAGGCAAGGACAAATAGAAAATAGCACGCAAAATTGCACGGATGATGTTTGATATGTACGTACATAAAGAGGAAAATATACCCCAAAAAGTAGTCCATATTAAAATATAAACTAACGCGCTAACAATGACGTTGCTTAGAAAAATGATATGATTTTTAATGTTTACGAATATTATTCAGAAATTAAAGAGAACTCAGGAAACTATAAAATCTATACATATGTAAAATTCTGTGTAAAATCTGAACATTAAATATTTTTTGGAAAACCTTATTGAAATAGTCATTATAATGGATAAAGAGGCCAAATCTATAGTTTTAGAAATTTTGTTTGTCTGTCTGTCTGGGAACGCATCACGAGAAAACCACAGGACAGATTTTGATGAAATTTGGTATGATGATAGCTGGTTATCCGGATCAACATATTGGATACTTTTTCTGCGGGAAAATATCTCATCTCTGAGAAATCTATACTAAACATTAAAATGTTGTATATGATAAAAAATAATAATTAATGAAACTTACCAAAGTTTCTTTGGTAATACTTGGCGGTAACGGTTGGAATTTGGGCAGACCTGTGGACCATCGGTGCTTGTTTGCATTTTGCCCGCCTTTCGCCCGATCCCTCCCTAAAGTGGCACTCTTCACTTCCACATTCTTATTCCTCCCCATGAAAACCCCCCATCTTCGTCTCTTCTTCTCTTTCGACACATTCGTCTTATCCAACTCTATGCTAGTGCTGTAAGTCGAATTCATAATCGAACTCGATAAAGCACTGTCCGTGACACTCGATGTTGTATCGTTAACGCTTATTGATGTCACGTTATCGATGGATTTGCTTATATTATTCTTATGAGTAGATAAACTCTGATAAGGTGTTTCGTCGTAGTCCTTTTCGTCGGTTTTTAGACTCACTCTATCTAAATTCTGGACAATGTTTTCGGAGTTGAGTGATCGGTTTGAGTTAGTCAGTTCTTTTGGTATACTCGACTCGCGAACTCCTTTAATTATTTGGGCGTTAACATAGTGGCTATCGTTGTCTATTTTCGTGTAAGGATGGTTGGCGTTCGTTTGTAGTCCGTAATTATTTATTGTCGGATGACTGCTATTTTTCTCATTGAGTCGTGTTATTTCGTCTGTCGTGGTTAAGCTTTGGGCCCTTTCACGTATCACTTTCCCGTCGCTTTGCCAGGGTAATGGCACGTTCTCGTATATAGGTTCCTGTGTTTCTGTGTGGGTTTGGGGGAGGACTAGGTGTCTTTGGTAGGATACGCGCCGCATCGGCATAGAGTACATTATATTACCTCTTTCGTCGTATACTTTTTGTATATTATCAGATATGTGGTGGGGGTCAATGATTATGTGGGGGTTGGGTTCTAGCACCGATGTCAAATTATTGTAGGTTCCGTGCGTTGCTGGGAGTATATTTGGTCGAGTGTAATTAACTACGCTGTGCGCCGGGTTTACGTAACCCAAGTACTGTCTGTTCAAGGCTGTGCGAGTAGATACTAAGTCGGGACTAGATCCTGATACGTGAGAGTTTATATAGCCCCTGTGATAGTTTAAAGCTTGGCTCGCAACCGCTAAGTCAGGGGTCGAATTCGATGCTAGACCATTGGAGGGATAGGGGGGTGGGGGTTTGTATACGTTCACGTAATGTAGCGCGTGGTCTGTCTGTACGTTGGGGTTGACTGCCATGGGGTAGTTGCCCACGAATTTTAGCCCATAAGTGTAATCATCTGTTGTAGTGACCCCTTGGTTGACTGAGACCGTATGTCTGGTAACATCGGGATAGTGTATTCTGTGTATGTCGGGATGGGAGCCATAGACTAGAGGTTGGGCGGTTGTGTTGATGAGTTGGGAGTGGGCGTGGTGGTTTTGGTATCGCAGTTGTGCTTCCGCTCTCTGTTGTTGGTACTTCTGTTGGATTGCCGTTTCGTAATCGGGTGCAGGTCGATAAGATGGTAGAAGCGCTCTGTAATAAGAAATAATATATATTTAAAGCTAGATTTTGACTTTTGAGGGATACAGACACAATTTGTTCAGTATTTTTAAATTCTCCTGAACTTCAATTTACTAAGTTTTACAAACAAAAATAGTATTATCTTATAAATTTCACTTTTTGGGACAAAAAGAACTCTCTTTGAGACCATATTTATAGAATTTGTGAATTCTAAAGTACAATACAATTCATACATTGAACATTACCTGTTTTTCGGTTGTGGTCTGTGGTCAGCTAGTTCCAAGCACGACGTCGAGTGCGCTCTATGTGCAGCCGTCAACGGTTCTAGACGGGAAGTGCTGCCTATCTCCCGCACATCCAACTCCTCGCGACTCTCTGAGAGCCCATGCTCCTAAAAGATGTGTTAATTAATAATTTTGCAAACGATTTCCGGTAAAATTAATAGAGCCTGCCTTATATGCAGATCGTTTTAAACCAAGCAAAAATTAGAAGTACGAAGTTGACAGTACACTATCGAGTTTCTCGTTAATTTTACATCACATTTGTTATGCTTCTTAAGTGACAAGCGAATAGTTTGACCAATAATGAGCAGTATACAATGTATTTAAAGGCTTGTAGTACCAGCGTAATCACTCACGTGATTTTGATACCTGTAAGGATTTAGATATTGAAGCAGACTGGGGAGGGTTAGGCCTTCGGAACTCTATTTCCTATCGAGCGAAGCGCGGAAAACAAAGCAATTTTTTTTTCTTTAATGGCTTAGAATTGCGTTAACAGACGCAATACGTTCTGTCAGTGTCACATATTGTAAGGAAGACACGAATGAGTTTGAGCAGTAATTTTGAAATTAAAAGTATGAATGAATGATCGGTCTACAGGAGCAACTTACAACAATAAAATGTATCCAGAAAAATTGATCTGACAAGACCTGTAATCAGTCATACTAAACTTCATTTTTATTTTTTTTATAAAACAGATTATATTGCGGAAAACATTATCAAAAGGATTCAATCTTTAGTTTATCTAATTTATTAAACTTTAAATGACGACACGTTTCGCTCAGTTTGTAGTGACGCTGCATGCTGTTCTAGCGGTCGCGGGTTCGAATCCCGCTGGGGGCATTCCTTTGTGTGATGAGCACGAATGTTTGTACTCCAGTCATGGGTGTTTATATTTATACTATGTATGTATTTAAAGTTGTATATCGACGCTTAAGAACCAAGACCATCTATCTACACTTTTGGCGATTTTTACTTTTTAATGCAGTTCTTTTTACAATAAATTTACGCTTCGTTTTCTTTAATCAGCTACCTCAAATTCGCAATCAATAAGGAGTTATGAGAAAATACCAATACCACCTAAATTACGTTACGAAAAAAAATTATGGAAATATCACCTATCTACACAGTACGCGTGCTTACTCGCCCGTTGCGAGTTGCAAAGAACCGTTATGTGTTCGAATGCGTGGTAACGCTTTTAGAAAGAGAGGGGTTGCGAATCTTGGCGGGCGGGGGTGATGTTGCGGGGCGGTTTGTTGACACTTCTAATAGTTAGCTCAAAGCAGGTTGTGACATGCGTTAAATGTGGTGTTTTTTATTGTGTGACGTTGTAATTAGTGGCTAATTTGGTGAAATTCAAAGGAAAATTTACGTGAAAAGTAAGTAACAACATTGTTTATTTTAATTTTATTAGTATTTACCAAGAATGATGCAATAAAAAAATTTCGACATCATTTGTATCCGTTTTAAGTGAGAAATATTATACATTTTGTGGCGGCATGTCTTAATTTTTACATTATTCTTACTACTTTATTCTAATTGTATTAATTTTTAACGAGTTAAGTATTTTAACTAACCTACCTACTCATTGAAATATAATAAATGTAAGATAGGCGTTATTGAAATCAAAATCGAATCTTGTTGATGTAGATAGGCGATATTGAAAGAAAAATTTGTTCGTGTCAACATAGTCTAACAGGTCTAAACCTGTTAGATAGTCAAAATTCTTAGTCTTTTTGCTATAAATACATTATTTAGTGGACTGTGTGCCTCGTTGCTGGCACACTGTCTACTAAATATTGTATATAACAAATCTAGTTATTAATCTGTTCAAGTAGTAAGCAATATAATTTTGTCTACAGTTAAAATGTCGAAAAGGTACCAAGGATGGAGAGCTCGTCGAATTTTAGCAGAAATAAAAGATAAAGATAATAGCGCTAGTAAGTTAAAAATATATTTATTTACTTTAGTCCTATTTTATTCACTCGATTTTATTAGATAATTCTTACCTTAAGAGCCTACCTAGTAATTTCAGATGACGACTTTCGTGGTGCTGTGTGGGTAGATTGTGATAGAAATTTTGTTTTTCAGAAGAAGTTCCTCAACAAAGTTCAACACAGAAACCGTATGGCAGTATCCAGAAGTCTGAAAGTGATGAGAATTCCAAATCTGTTAATGGAACTATCTCAAGTAGCATGCATACTCACCTGCTGGAACTAATTGGAAATAACTCTAAGAACTGTATGATCTCGAATTGTTTCTTGAAGAAACACGTTTCTTTATCCGATTTAACTTCTGACACTCAAGAACAAAAAGCTTTTAACAGAACAAGAAGTCTATCAGCTCCGCCTTCTCTTCATTTTCATTTTGCTCCTGTTTCTAAAAGTCTTTCTGTTCATTCAGCTGTCCACTTTACTAATGAAGACAGCGATGCGACTTATTGTGAAAGTGAGTCTGAAAAAGACTCTTCAGACGATTTTGGAGATATGAATGAAGGACGAAAGCGGCGTCATATCCGAGACGAAAATTCTTGGAAGAAAAACAAAGCCAAGAAACTTCGCATGCTTGGTGAAGAATATGTTGGATACAGGAAACCTAAAGGATGCAAAGCGACACAAGATCAAGTTCGTTTAGCAAAAATTTTAGGACCACCATGTACGTCCAGTTTTTGTCAAAAGAGTAAGTTGAGAGGTTGCCAAAGGTTTGAAGAGGAGACTAGGAAATCCATACACGATAAATTCTGGAAAACGATGAACTGGGATCAACGTAGAGTTTATGTAGCTGGTCTTGTCACGCGCTCTGCTCGATCCCGCCATACAAAATCTGCTTTGGAAACTTCACGACGAGAAGGCACATTTAGCTATTATTTGCCGATAGAATCGGACGTGAAAGTCCAGGTTTGCAAAAGAATGTTTTTAAGTACGTTATCGCTTTGTTCTACTGCCGTGCAGTCTTGGGTAAAACAAGCAGAATTTGCAATGGTGCCCAATCAAAATTTTCGTAATTCTAGAGCAAGCAGCAATGTTGACAGGAAAACCATAACGTTGCGTAATTTTTTTGACAATCTTCCTAAATTACCATCTCATTATGCAAGAAAAGTAACGACAAAATTATATCTGGAACCCGTTTACCATTCAATTTCTCAATTATACAGAACGTACAATAAATTTTGTACAGAAAACGAAGAGCCTTCAGCCAGCAGATTTACATTTGACAAGGAATACAATAAAAAAACTTAGCGTTTTACGTATTAAAAAAAGACATGTGTGACACATGCGCAAGTCATAAAACTGGAAATTATGATGAACATGATTTCCAAATGCACATACTGAGAAAAAATCGAGCACGACAGGAAAAGGAGGCGGACAAAAAACTTGCTATTTCTGGAAAATTCATACTGCTCACCATGGACTTGGAAGCAGTTAAAGTTTGTCCATATTTAACGGCAAGTGCTCTTTATTTTAAAACGAAATTGACCTGCCATAACTTTACCATCTTCAACCTAGCTACAAGGCACTGCAAATGTTACTGGTTCACCGAAACAGCAGGCGATTTAACGGCTAGCACATTTGTTTCATTTGTAATCGATTATTTGGAAGTTCATTGTCTGCCCAAACAGTTACCCATTGTGATATATTCAGATGGTTGCACATACCAGAATCGGAACACTGTGCTTTCCAATGGTCTTCTAAATTTTTGCATCAAGCACAATGTCACCATAACCCATAAGTACTTAGAACCGGGTCACACACAAATGGAGTGTGACTCGGTTCACAGTGCCATCGAGCGAAAGCTCAAAAACAGGGAGATTCATCTTCCGAGTGATTATGTGTCTGTTACCAAAGAAGCTCGCACTAAAGAGCCCTATGAGGTAGTTGAAGTTGACTACAACTTCTTTAAAAATTATGCTGAGTCTTCTACTTTTCAATATAAAAGTATTCGACCAGGACGTAAAGCTGGCGATTCTGTTGTCACAGACCTGCGTGCAATGAAATACACACCAAATGGTGACATCCTGATAAAACTTGATTTTGATGAAGATTGGAGGGCTTTGCCTCAAAGAAAGTGCAACATTAACACTCCTGTGGTTTACTCGCAATTACATGAAGTCCCCTACCAATTTCGTCAACCAAATATAACCATCTTCAGCAATTAAAAGATGTTCTACCAAAAGATTGTCATCCGTTTTATGATGCGTTGCCGCATGTTTAAATTTTTAATAAATAAAAATGTTTCATGACTAAAATTGTATAATTATAAGTTTGTTGTCTAAACAACTATCTTAAGCATTAAAAGATGTTCTACGAGTACATAGTCATCCGTTTCATAATAAAACTGTTTTTCTGTGTAGAATATGATAAATATAAAAGGTTGTCGTTTCAATTAAAGTGTTTAATACTTAATGTTTAAATTTGTTTCACTTGCCAATACCACCTATCTTACAGTGAAATTCACAAACATTTGCAAATATTTTAACTAATACCAGCTATCTACAGTAATTTCGAAACTAATAAAGCTTTCTTGAAATACATGTAAACATCTTATTTCCCACGCCTGTCTAGTAAATGTTCAAACTTAAAAATAATGAAATTGTTTTTAAAAAAAAAATCAAACGTTTTTTTCGTCTCCTGTAAAGTCAACTTTTTGTAGATAGATGGTCTTGGTTCTTAAGCGTCGATATGTGTATTGTATCAACTATCTGGTGTCCATAACACAAGCCTCGTAGCTTACCATGGAACTAGGTAGTGCTGTGTTAATGTCACAAAATATTTATTTATTATTTTTTTAAATGAGGAAATTCGTGTACGAGCACCAACTGTCAATAACAACTACGATTGAGTTTGATGAACTCGTTGAAAATCAACACGCCATTATAATTAATCAATTTGTGTAATTATAAAGAAAAAATTAGTCAAGTGCAGTACTTTCTTACATAGAATTCCGTATCTACATATCATTACTGCTATTTAAAACAAAGTTGGAGTAGACTGGCCATTTATAAATAAGCGGTGCTTAGTGTAAGTTAGTACTTATAGTGAGTCATAAAACCTAGCTGGGACCACGTAGTGCTAATAATTCTACATACATACTCATATATAATAGAAATCGTTATTTACGTTAGAATAGAGATCAACTCGGTAGATTTTATAGGACATATGAATCAAAATTACGGAATTTTAAAATCAATTTTGTGTAGTTCTCCTTTTACACACCCCTCTCCCAAGAATGGGATTTGTATATGGCTTTAAACTAAGTTAAACCCTCCGGATGGAGTTGTTCTAAAGACTCGCTATTTAAGAAAACATGAATTTAACCAAATAACTGAAATGACAGTCTAATCTATACATATATAAAATTCTGAGTCAGATCTGTACATTCAATATTTTTTGGAAAATCTTATTGATATAATAATTAATTATCGACACATAGATCCAGCATCTATAGTTTTTAGATTTTCTGTCTGTCTGGGAACGCATCACGAGAAAACAACTTTACAGATTTTGATGAAATTTGGTATGATGACAATTGGTTATTCGGGTCAACATATAGCATACTTTTTACTGCATGGAAAATATCTCATCTCTGAGAAATCTATACTAAACGTTAAAACATAACTAGTGACGAACCCGAGCGGAGCGAGAGCGAGTCGCTAGTATCTATATATTATTCTGTATTAAACTGCGGAACCCTAAACACGTCCGAGTAAAATCGTGCGACTATATAGTGTGGATTTTCCTTCCAATACGATAAAATTGTTTTTGTGTCGAGTTATGCGGCAAACGATCTTATCTCGTCAGCATGCACGGCACACCCGACTGATAGCTTCATTAAACATTCTTATAAGCTTGGTGTTTTTATGGGCAATTGTCTTATCTTATAGGTCCTTGTTATTTACTTTTTTTAATTATTTTTAGGATGCGTGAATATTATTTAATGAGTTATATTCCTTAATTAATATAGTATAATATAGTATATTCCTTAATTAATTTTGCAGTCACCACAAATATTGGAAAAATTTTAATGTACTGCACACAAAGTTCAGTCGACACCTTGTAAATAAATAAACATAAATATGTTGGGACATTAACACAGCACCATCTAGTTCCATGGTAAGCTACGAGGCCTGTGTTATGGATACCAGATAGTTGGATACATTACACTTATATAACTTTAAATACATACATATTATAAATATCATCTTAGGGTCCTCCAGTCATGGGTGTTTATTAGTGTCCGACCGAAGGTCTATTTTTGGCCGAAGCCGAAGCCGAAGCCGATTAATCGGCTATCGCCACAACCTTCGGCCGAAGCCGAAGCCGAAGCCGAAGGCTTACATTCTCTCAGCACTCAGTAATTAATTTTGTATCAATACCTCAAATAACCTCAATATTGAAGGTTTATATTGACTGTCTCATATAGAAGTTGATGATATATCATAGAGATGGTTGGTTTAGAGATAAATAAAAGTTTGTGATTTTGTGATTTACCTACTGGTAAAAATAATCATTTCTTTATTATGTAATTCACAAATTACAATTAGACCAATCAGTCTTTGTTTTACTCGACTAGACCAAAACTAGACTAATAAATAAAATAAACAAACACTAACTTCTTAGTAAATAATTAAATGTTGGTCAATTAAATGCACAGTTTAGAAAATATTAGAAATTTCAAAATAAATGTAACAATAACAATAGAACTAATGAGGTAATGACTGTTTTGCAAACAACAAGTTATAAGAATAATATAATATTCTATTTTACTAAGCATATTTGTACTTAACCTTCTCTCTCAAAAACACTCGTTTAAATACACGTACGAACTTGTTTTGATGCATGCAATGTGATATTTTGACAGTGACTCCCCGCCGCCTCATGACTTTCGTAACAGTTCGTTCAATCTCGACGGTCGCTCGGACCTTCGGCGAAACCTTCGGCTTCGGCCGGGTTTTGGGCCGAAGCCGAATGTTTCGCCGAAGGTGGATTTTTTGGCCGAAGGTGGCCGAAGCCGAAGCCGAAGCCGAAGCTTCGGTCGGACACTAGTGTTTATTAATACTAGTGATCGTTCCGTGGTTAAAAATGAACCTAAATTCATTTGGTTTGATCGATATTGAGATTCTCTTTTCAATATTGTATAGATAGCGTATAAAAACCGTATGAATTTTAAACGGGCCCATAGATTCAGAGATTTGCACGCTCAGACAAACAAACTTTTCATCTTAATATTATGTAAGTACTCGTATAATATTGATAAAGATTATCTAACATATCGCAGCATCTTTTAGTAGTGAAGTAATTATAAATAAATAAAATACGCGAGCGGATACGCGGCTAAAAGAAAGTCAATAAATTTTGGCTTTCTGCGGTCCTTCTCTATATAAACTTTAACTATGCCATACTTCTCCATACATGCAATATGCTTAAAAACGGGGTTCAAAGTTTTCTCTTCACCTATTAATATATTAATATAAACACCCATGACTAGAGTACAAACATTCGTGCAAGTGAATGCGCGAATGTTTGTACAAATGAATGCTCCCAGCGGAACTCGAACCCGCGACCGCTGGTACAGCAAGTAGGGTCACTACAAAAAGAGCCAAAAGTTTCATCCTTATTCATACATATATCTACGCTTTTCGTCCTACGTATTTCTTATACCTTAATTAGTACTACTTTTAATTTTTACAGAATGTGCTATTGCAACAGATTTTATTAGAAGACTTCATAAAATAAAGATTTTATTAAAAAAAGCAAATAAATGTAAAACAAAAGGAATCTCCGTACAAGAAAAGGATTTTTTTATGTTTTTGTTCGATGCGAAGTCTGTAACGGTTCAAAAGCTACAACGCTTTAAAAATAAGACATACCTATAGGCGGAGTGATAGACAGCGTAGGTTTAGCCGGTAATAGGTTCTCGTCCAAGTTATATCTAGGTTATGGAACCCTAAACAGCAGAACCTAAACCAACAACCAATCTAGTTCTCTATAGCCTTATAAAGTATTTTTTAGTAATTATAATTTACATTGAACGTATTGATATAAATTGCATGTACGCTAATCGCAGATGCCACGGTTTCAACGGCGTAACGACTTGATTGTTTTATACTTCACACGATACTCGGTGGGTGAGTGATATTGAAAAATCAGACTCATTTCGTTAGTCTCTGCAGCTCCCACAATATACGATGCGTATTTATACATAGTATAAAACAAAGTCGTTGCCTGCCTTTGTCTGTTTGTCCACTTATTTCTTCTAAGCCACGCAACGGATTTTGATATCGTTTTCATTAATAGAAAACGCGAAAAACGAGGAAAGTTTGTGTATATAGTTTGTAAATATTTTATGCAAAATAGTTGAACTAAGACTATTTTTTTATCAATTTAAAACGTACCTAGACGACGCATCTAGACCTTGGGACGCCGTTTGAAGTAAGGGTATCTTACTAGTATCTATTAACTCATGATTGCCGCGGCTGTTTGCTGTTCGCTCTTCAAAGTGTCGTAGTATGATATAAGTTTGACCATAATAACATAATCTTTTTCAATAAATATGTTGTGCGGCTTTAAATTGCCAAAAGAATTTTTTATCAAGGATCTCTATCCAAAGAAATTCTCAAACTTGATTGTTATGCTTATTAATTTTGAAATTTTTAGTATGGATACATGCGAGGTGTTATCGATATATCAACCAACAGGCTCAGGAATAATATAAACTCACTTGGTAGTATGGTAGTTAGGATCTCATTCATGACATACACGTACATATGTACCTATACCACTTTTATCCTTCAGCAAACAAATTAACCCGGCAATAAATTATAGAGAAACAATAAACATCGCACTATAATGGAATTACAAACAAAGAAAAATTGCTTAATTTCTAAATGATAATAAGATGAAGGTGTTTTATGAAATTAAAAAAAAATATTATTGTCCATTTAATTGCGCAATACTATAATATGTATGTATTCAGCCCTTTTTAAAGTCCCACTGCTGGGCACGGACTTCACTTCCTTGAGGGGGATCTGGCCGTAGTGCCATAGTCCATCACGCTGGCCAAGCGCGGGCGGACTTTACATGTCTTTCGAAAACTTGCTAAGCTCTCTCAGAGATGCAGGTTTTCTCACAATGTTTTTCTTCACCGTAAGACAAGTGATAATCATGTTGAAAATGATTAGCACATGAAAATATCAGAGGTGCATGACCCGGGATTTGAATAGGTTTTACTTGATTTCCCAAGCGTGCGCGTTACCACTGAACTACCACTGCTTCAATACTATATAATAAGATATAAAAATAACGGAACCCCATGCATATAGGAGAAATATTCGGTATTGTATAACCCCTCAACTGTCGCTGTCATTTTACAAGAATATGGCGCATCTGTCGGCTACTTTCCGAGGACCTGCGCGAAATATGTACGCATCATTAAAATAACAATATTTCTTAAAATTTTTATATATAAGCTATATATAAAGCTTATATCGTTAGAATCGTTTTAAAATAAACTAAGAATATATATATAAATGAGTTCAATTGTATTTAATAATATATAGTTAATTCTAAGTTGAAATTACTGAAAGTGATTTTTTAGCAGTATATAGTATGAAAACAGGAATTATTACAAAATAAAACTATTATTTTAAAAAGTTATAATTTAATTTAATAATTGATACAATATTTTATATTAATTGATTAAAACAACACAACTCACTGTACATTTTTTTTATATCACAAGCTTTTACAATAACATGTCTCAATCATAGCGACTTAGCGCTGGATAAAAAAGAGGTTTTTTATACTTTAATTCTGAGAGCATTGAAGATCAAGAGATTTAGGATAATCATTTATATTATATTTTAGTCCACATACGTTATACTGACATAGTTTGAGTTCTTATAACTATTTAGTTTACGAGAATTAAACAATAAACCAAACACTTTAAAATAAGTACTAAAAAACGTCATCTCAAACTTTGAATCGCAGAGCAAATTCTGTTTAAATTTTCATTAAAATATATGAACATCTTACAATTTAGTGATATTTAAAATTAGAAAAATATAATAAAAAGACATGTTGCCTTATTAGAATATTTCAGAAATCAATTCTGAAAACTAACAATTTCACTATAAGAATTACAAGGGACAGCTAAAAAAGTATGGATACGACCAATTCCATCACAACTGAACAGATTATGTTATGGAAATAAAATGATAATAAAAACATCAATAAAAAATACTAATTCGGACAGGAATTATTTTTTTTCAACTGTTTTTATCCTCCGACGCAAAAACGACGGGGAGTTATAAGTTTGACGTGCTGTGTGTGTGTGTGTGTGTGTGTCTGTCTGTCTGTGGCATAGTAGCTCCGGAAGGGATGATCCGATTTTGTTTTTGTTTTTTCTTAGAAAGGTGAATTATTCGGAAGTGTTCTAGCTATGTTTGATGAAAATCGGTCCAAGATGGTCGCCGCCACAAAATAGCGGATTACATATTACTTCACAACTCCCTCAATATGGGTATCAAATGAATTAGGGTTGACTATTATAATACACACTACGATAAATTTCAAATCCAAGATGGCCGCCGCCACAAAATGGCGAATTACATGTCGAGGTTACTTTTAAATTTTTAATTTAAATTTTATAAGATTGAAGTATTGTGCCAGTTACTGTATTGAGTATTTAATGGACTGCGTAGTTATAGTAGTAAACAAAATTATAGTAGAGTATAAAAATTTTGTAATTAGTACTCACAGATGTTTTAAATCTGAACTTGAAAATTTTGGATACCTTTTGTTAAGTAAAGGACACTTTTTAATGAATATTGCTGGCAGGTAGAAGCTTTTATACATATTTTTTTAATTGAAAACCTCCTCCCATATAAAGTTCAGCACGTCTTCGATGTTCATTCACGTCGTCGAAACGAACAAAGGCGTGGTATAATATATAAATCAGATATTTTCGAAGTCGGTGCCAGCCGATGCAAAGCACATCTAATATATTTCGATACGTAAAACATATATTTACTTATTAGATATTTATATCTTTCAATATTGTCGGCTGGCACCGACTTCGAAAATATCTGATTAGGTATCTATTCTAAATGAAAACCTCCGTTTAGTTATTTTTTACATTTTAGAGCCTGGAAGTCGGTTTATATTTTTTTTTTAAGTTTTTATAGAGTTTTTTTATACTACACCCTTGTTTGCTTCCGCTCTACATTGCTTACAATTGGTCTTTCTTGTTCACCCCATCGATCATAATATTGTAATCTAATAAGGCATGTTTTAAGCAATTTTGGTTCAGCTATAATAAACATAAAATGCAACATGATACTAGTGTAAGAGATGCAAATAAACATATTTTTTACCCGACAACGCGACGCAAAGGAGGGTAATGTGTTTATCAGTCTATGTATGTATGTATGTACATAGGTATGTTTTTCCTTTGTGGCACTCTAGAAACCAAACGCGTGGGCCGATTTTGATGATTCATATGTCGTTAGTGTCGTATTTACGCGAGTGCTATAAGCTATATATAGCCTACGATACTCGCATTATAGTTAAAAATTAAAAATAGTTGAAAATTAAAATGGCGGATATCAGGCGCCAATTTGTGTCTCTGTAAAAAAATCTTCCAAATCAATCGAATGGGGTCTCAAAATAAATATTTTTGGTGATCACAAAAAAATTTAAAAGAACACAACTTACATGTTAGAGGTAATTTGGGATAAGAAATTGCTAAATATTAGGTTATACCTATGAAATTGTCGTTTAATATACAGAAAGTTAAAGTATTTTTTTTTATAAATATTTTTCATTTCTATTAATCAAAATATGCACTCATGCTATTGATGCAATTTGATGCAAATGTACCAATATTGTTTTGATGCTAACGTTAAAAGCTGCTGCTATCTCATCCACAGATTGAGTATCGTCAGCTTCCACTATCACCTTTAATGCGTCGTTACTGATTTTAGTTTTCGGGCGACCACGGGGTTAATTTTTTAAGATCAAAATTTCGATGTTGGAAGCGTTCAGACCAATAACGAGTCGTGCGTTCGTTTGTAGTGTTCACTCGGCACTCCGTACACGTCATTAATATTGCGAGCCGTTTGTGCGGGATTGCTACCGCGATGGAACTCGTATTTCATAATTACTCGTATTTTTATTACGTTCATATTGATGAAAAACAAACAAATGTAGTGAAAACAAAACACTAATTAATAAACAAACGACTGAATTCAAAAATAGAACTCCATACTTTTAAAATAAAATACATTTGAATATAGAATTTATTGCCGGCCATTCATAAATTACGTTTCCAATGGCCAGTAAGTATTGTAGAACGGCAATTTCAAAAGACCTATTATAACTTCAAATGTCTAATAAAATTAAAAAGCTGTAAATAAAAAAATACGTTTCATTCTTGTCACGAGATGTACATATGTAAGTCACCAACTGCATAATACTTTATTCCTTCGTCAACTTGTTTTCATCTTTTTAGTTAGCTTTTTGCAGTTAGGTTTTTTATTTTTATAATGTTTCAAAGTAATCTGTAAGTTGAAATTATATCTGTAAAATAAAAATCGTTCTGTTTAAAAAAAAACAATTTTTATTTTTGTAGGAAAACAGTTAAAATAATTTTATAAAATACTAAATTTCAAATAATGCTAAAAAAAACATCAATCTGAATATTCTAATCAATATTAAAAAAGCCTTCCCCATACTATCCAACAGCCGTCAAAAATGGCGGCTCGAATTTGGGTTACGTGTTATTATATTAATAATTACTTAAAATCCAATAGAAAATTTATAAATTCAATTATACGTAGTTATTTAGTTATAAATTTAAATCATGTTAATAAAAATATAATGCTTTCGCTAGTGTATTTTTTATTCAGAAAAAATGAAAATATAAGGACTTAGCGCGCGTGAATGCTTACGATGTTTGACAAATATAATAATTTCTGTATAAAATCTTTATTCAATACACATCCTATGAAATACAAACTGTTAATTACTTACCCTTCCATCATATTCCAATCCTTATACTAATAATTTTACACTATTTTATTAATGTTTTACTCACAAGTATTGAGTTTGAAGACCGCCAAAATTTAAATAAATTGTCTGCACAAATTACAAAAAATTATGTTATTGGAGTTATTACTTTTTTGAAATGTAGTATGATATTATTGCTTGTATTTTCCTTTACACGTTACAAAAGTTAGAAAAAAATAAATATAGTTTAAATGCGAGAAATCACACATTAAATGACATCGGGACCAATCGACCTTTAAAAGGTCGCTTGACAGACAGGGGTCTTTTTGACATCGACCTTTAAAAGGTCGATCGACAGACGAGGTATTATACTGGATTTCGATTTATTATATTATATATATACTGTGGCTAGGCGTGCTCGTGTTTCAATTTAAATCGAAACCACTAGACAATTATACCCTTAGTTAATATGCGACCGCATGTACCGACAGTTTAAATAATCTCAAGTTATATTAGTTGAATTTACTTAAGCTATAATATATGTATGTATATTATGTGCTGTGTATGTGCTCTAGTTAATGTTATATTATACACTAGTGGCTAACACTCGCTTCGCTCGGGTCGTCCCTAGTGGAAAACAAAAATATATCTATACCACGGGAACCGTGCGTTTTACGAAATCTCTATGCCAAATTTCATCCAGATCTGTTCAGCCATTCTGGCCTAATTGAGTAACAAGCGTCCTTCAATCCAAAATTTCACATTAATATAGTAAGATTATATATTATAAGATCCGATTAATAAGTTATCACTGCACAAAATTTAGTTAAAATCAGTCCACTACTTTTTACTTGACACGCGCACACACAAACAGACAAACAGACATACATACAGAAATTTTAATAACTATTGTTTTGGGGTCTATATTCTGTACACTTGACACTTGACTTTTTTATTTTTATAATTATTTTACTCTTTGGTTACGACTTATTGCTAAACTTAGACTTAAGTATTAAACGATTTCAGGCCGATTTTTCGGGGACGGTCGTCAACTCCACTGGGTTAAACCAAGATCCACTCACTATTCTGATCCGCAAAGGGATATGAAGCAAAGATCAGCTCTTTGGTCTCTTTATAGACGGACCGAAATACCATAAACTACCCAAATTCTGCATGTGTCTAAGAATTTCTTAACAGAAAAACCTATGAACTTTTTGTACGCAATCCGGGGCTTGAATCTAGGACTTCAGATTCACATTCGAATGAGCTCACAGTTAAACGAATGACGAATTATTACTATGATAGACGTACAGATTGTATTATATTCCGCTCTAATTATATTTTTTGTTAAAGCGGCGTGTCAAATACTGTAAAAGAGCACGATGACCTTTGCCCTCTGGAATAACCATAATATATTATGACGTACATATAATTGGCAATTGACGAAAGATTATAACTTCATAATCAACAAAAAATATAAAACCATGTCATTATTCCAAATAATTAAAATATTTTAATTAGTTATTAGATAACGTATACGTTTTATATCTGCTGTAAAACAAAATAATTCGCAAAGTAAAATAAGGCTATTTACAAAAAAAAACCACTATTAACTCAAAAGATAGAAGTACGAATGTCTTTTAATATAAAAAAAATATGCATATTAAAATAATTAGGTAGATAAAAATACCACAAAAGTTTTTTTAAGACCTACGAGTATATTAGTCCACCAACCCAAAATCTTTTCGGATTTTTTCGCGGATTTATTTTGATTTTTGGTTCCCGGGAACGGAGAGTCTCTCCCGTGATCATGATTGCTGTAAAGCATTTGAAACTTCGGGAATCAAAAATCAAAATACATCCCCGAAAAAAATCCGAAAACATAGTTTTTTTTTTAAATTGCTTAATTATCTTAAAATTAAGTAGCTTTTAAAATTGAAAGTAGTGCAACATTCTTGATAAAGTTGTTCTACAAAGCTTTGTAGCACAATAACATGTCAAGGCCGGTGATTTAAAGCCATTAAAATTTATTAGATTAGAAAATTCCTAAATTAGATAAACTAATCGAATTGGCCCAATTTTAATAAATCTGATATCAACTTTCGTATCAATACAAGGAAGCAATAGAAATTTGTTGTGTTTAATTAAATTTACAGATTTATTTTATATATAAGATATTATTAGCTGCATTGGCTGCTATGAAAAAGGTCGCTTATTCGAATCCCACGGGTGCTTATTTCTATTGACCATACAACCACAGGCACAGATTAAACTGAAGCCTAAAATTAACCTATCCAGTCTGCATTGTTCTAGTCGATGCATAATGACCATATTATCTTTCCATTGGGCAGAACGTTGAAATAGTACAAGTGGACTACTTCAAGGACAAATCACGGAGGTAGTTTTATCGGAACCAGAGTCAGAGGTGTGCAACGAATCGGAAGTTCCGACCTTTTTCGTAACATCCCTAACTTCAAGCGTTTGTACTACAATTACTACTGCAATTTCTATAGAAGTTATAAAAGATACTAGGTTACGAGCAAAGTCACAGTAAAAAAAGTAGCAAAAAATAAACTCACTCACTTCGAGTACTGTTATTTTCATTTGTATCTCCAATAGTGCAACGCTATTCTGTTTTCATTTATAAATAGGGCTGTTCCAAGTTGTCTCTTTGTATATTCTTTCATTTTAGTGTATTATTGGAATTTTAGTTGCTGATTATAATTTTTTTATTGTCCATTATCACTTCTTTTACAACATCGGATGAACGTTTTATGTATGAAGGTATTTTATGGATTAGCAATATTAGCTATTTTTATCCGTGGGATATAAAGGTATTACCAAAAAAAAATACAGTCGAATTGAGAACCTCCTCCTTTTTGAAGTCGGTTGAAAAGTATTGAATTCTTTCAATATTTTTGGTAATACCTTTATGAAATGATATGTGATCGTAAGCTGAATGAGAATGAGTCGCCAAAACTGTATCTAAAACACTTTACTATTTAATTATATTTCAAGCGAGGGTACCTGATTTCGTATACCAAGTATATGTCGTCACCTCCGAGAAATTCATCAAATTCATCAAACGTATACGGAAAATGCTCTCCTAATAGTCGTAAATATTATTGAGATACAATAATTTACATTAAAAAAACATTGCAAATTTTCTATTGTACATTAATTAATTGTTTCCGTGGTTACTGGCAACCCTAATCGAGACTGATAAGGTAATTTAATTAACACGTACAAGGTTTTCGCATTCATACACGACAATTAGTTTTGATTTGCAAGTGATATATGTTCCCGTGTTTAGTAATTGTTATATTAGCCGTAAATCGTTTTTTTTTATTACTAAGATTATTTATAACTTTCACTGTCACTATAAACCTGTAATTGTATAAAACAGTCATTATAACTGTCCTGTCCACTTGGGTTTTCCTTTGGGTTTTTTTGGATTTTTCGTTTAGTTTGGTCCTATTCTATGCAATAAGTTGATATATGTATATACTAGCGGCTCACCCTAGCTCCGCTCGAGTTTATTCCTAGTAACATTTTGTCATTTAGTATAGATTTCTAATAGATGAGATATTTTCCCGTAGTAAAAAGTACCTATCCTTTTACTAGTTGACCCGGATAACCAGCTATCTTCATACCAAATTTCATCAAAATCCCTCCAGTGGTTTTACTTGATGCGTCCAGGACAGATAGATATACAGACAAACAGACATACACAAATTCTAAAAACTAGCTAGATGCGGCCTCTGCATTGATAATAATGATACTCACTTGAAACTTCGGTCTATGCTCGTCAACGGACGCACTCAGAGCCCCCTGGTGTTTCATATAGAACGTGTGCTGGAGCACGCACATCCTCCACACGTATTTCCCATCCTCAGGGCTGGGCAGCGTGAACGTGACAGACTCCCCTTGCTTCTGGCATTCGATGCTGAATGTGCGTTTGTGATTTATGACGTTTGTGATATCCATCCACCTGATGAACAAACGCTCTGTAGGTTGATTTGGCTAGATATGATTCTCAATTGATATTGAATTGAGAATATATAGATTTTTGGTACTTTTTATTTTGGAATAATCATTTAAATTCTAAGCACACAGGTAAAAATCTAAATATGTAATAATATTATTATTAAGTGGTAGTCATTGTTGCCAAGTAATTTAAACGAAAAAATAAATAAATTATATATTTCAGAAAAATATGAATGAAGGCAAAAACAGATTCATATAGATAATATACCTATTAGATATAAATTAACAGCCTAGCTTTGCTACTTTTTTATTTAACACCTGAGTAATATTGTTTTCCAAACAAATGTTGCCTTCCGTTTTAACAATTTTAGAGATTTTGAGAGAGATTGACGCTATCTACATTTCATACCAGCCCAGGTTTAGAAATTGGGACTGTGAAATGTTAGCCGGAAGATATTGTAGATTTATTCTAAATAAAATAGCACAAACCTATAAAAGTGCGGTGTGTCACTAGTGTCAGTCAGCACTCTGATACCAGTTAGCGATATGGCGATGGTGACTTCGGTCTGATCCTTTTTATCTCTCGCCGTGAACATTTCTTGGCCGTATCCTCTTAACTGCTGGCATGTTGTGATGAAGCCTTCTTCTGCTTGTGCCTGATAACGGAAATTAATTTTAGCCAATGTGGGTGCGGATTCGATTCCAGGTGTACGTTTGTAACAGTCAATTTTATAATTAAAAAAGTAAAAGTATATCTCTTGGCTTTTTCATTCTTTTACGCAGCAGAAAAATATATCAAAGTGGTTTTTCCAAAAACTAATCCAAAATGTGGAGAGTAAAGTATGAATAACCAATCTTTTGATTATCAATTATTATGTGGTTTCTTAGAATATCATCTTATTGTATAGTTACTTCGCAGCTAGGGTGTTAGCGAAGCGAGAACGGGTCACATACCGTATTATATATGTACATGAAAGTTAGTGAGTGTGTGCTTGATATTTCCTCTAAAATCATAGATTAATATAGTCTATTTTTAATTATTATGCCTACTTGGTGAACTTAGGCACTTGGCGCTTTAAGGCTTAAGCAATAATTAAATTATAATTTATTATTATAATTTCGTCTTTTGTAAGTAGTACTTATAGTAGATAGAGAAATCTCGATAATGTTTAGTTATAGAATACCGCGCGGAATGCAGTTTGAGCCTGACCCAAAGCGTGAGTTATACATATTTATACAGTCAAGTGATTTTTTGGGTATAGCTTGGTTATTTTGCAAGAAAACAATGCCAGCTAAGATATTTATCAATACATAGTCGTTAAAGGTCTTTAGTGTAACATAAAATAACACCTTAACGGTTTATCTTTTTTTTTAAATTTTATTCCATACATTATATTAAAAATTTTACTTATTATTTAAGTGGTTACATTTTCTTCTTTATATTATAGTATAATAAAAAGTTATCATAACGATGGATCTTGGGGATAGCAGAAAGAAAGTATAGTGAATTGCACTTTGCTCCTCACATATCAAATATCAATTAAAATTGTTTAGATTGGAACAGAATCGAACCTGAGAACACGCATATTAAGCACCGTTCACTCATACAAACATCACTATATGTATTTATACTATGCAACAATATTTATATATATTTTTAATTACATTAAAATATATAATGATATAGAAATTTCTCGATATTCTTATAATCTCTAATTTACTAAATAATAAGAGATGCGTTGTCTTAGTTATGTAATATGTTACAAATTAAACTTAATAATAAATATACTTGTATTAAGCCCTTTTTAAAGTCCCACTGCTGGGCACAGGCCTCCCTTTAATACGAGAGATCAAGCCATAGTCCACCACCCTGGCTAAGTGCGGGTTTGTGGACTTCACATGTCACACTCACAAGGTTTTCACCGTTAAATATACGTATCTATATTAAATATTATAAATGTGAAAGTTTGTGAGTATGGATGTTTGTTACTCCTTCACGCCAGAACCGCCAGACCTGCCGTCGGGGCGTCGTAGTTGAGTGCGTAAGCGATGCTGCGACGCCCCATTAAGACGGGGGAAGGTTTTGTTGGGTTTTAGTGGGTAGTACTGGCTTCGCCGGTGAGTCCCACACCTCGTGCGTAAATGCATTTCCCAAAGTTAAAAAAAAAACTTACATAGGCTACTTTTTATCCTGGAAAAATATACGGTTCTTGAGGGATAGATTTGTTTTTGTTTTTCTAGAGGCGAACCCGAACGAAGCGAGGGTGAGCCGCTAGTATACTTATATAATATATGTGTGTATGTATAAAACTTAATTGAACAACATACTTCCATCTATTTAACAACAGAGTTAAATATTACTGCAATTGATAATTACATTAGTAATGTTTGCAGGAAACATTTGCATTCATAATTTATTGCACAGTGCGGTGGAGACAGCATTGGATATGTGAAATTGTCACGTGAATAATTAAACACATACGATAATAATATCATTTTGCTTATTTGTAGTAACCGTAAGCAAATATATTAATGTCCCACTGCTGGGCTCGGGCCTGTTTTCAACAATATGAGGGGGATCAGGCCACAGTCCACCAGGCTGGCCAAGACTTCACATGTCTTTCGAAAACTTGCTAGGTTCTCTCAGACATGCAGGTTTCCTCGCAATGTTTACCCTCACCATAAGATAAGTGGTTATTATGTTGAAAATGACTCGCACATGAAAATATGAGAGGTGTGAGACCCACATTTTTGGATTTCTTTCTTTTGAAATCTGAACATTCTTCACTTGGTCACTAAGCGAAAGCGTTACCACTGGGCTACCACTTTACCACTGGGCTACCAAATCAAATATATGATATAAAAAATCGGTAATGGACAGTTGGTGGTTCAAATCTTACAGGAAGATGTTTGTATTAGATTTAATACTCTAAAACATATAAAAAATAATCATTGGAATAGATTGACTAGAAAAAAATAAAAATAATATACATTCACCACTATAATAAAAATTGAAAATTAAAATAAAGTAGAAGAATATCTACACTATTAATAAATATCATTTGTTTATTCACTGTGTATAAAAAAATCTTTTCCGTTTATATGATAGATGCTTCTAACATGTAAATTAACTACTTTTCATGTGACATGACATCATCAAAACCTTATTACTCACTATTTATATTATATAAAAAAATGTATTATTTTATCTTATGTTTTAGCCAGGGCTCAGAACTGGCTTAAAAAAACAATGGTTTATTTCAGTAATGTAATGGTTTCAATAAAATTTCAAAAAAATCATTGCTCGTTCTTTAATATGTTTATGAAAACGAATGGTTATTCTTAGAAAAAGGTTGGATTTCAGTTTTGATACCAAAATAAACTAGTTAATTTAATTTATTAATAAGATAGAAACATACATGTATTTTTCTACTAAGCAATTAACTATTAACAAAGATTCACCAAATGTAAACACACAAAAACTCATTTAACTGGTAAATTTTGATCATGGAACCTAAATTTGCCAAATAACGTTTTCTGGGATTTAACCAGTTAAAGAATATAACCGAAACCTTAAATCGGAAAGCCTTTCGGTTTGTAGTCAATGACCAAAACCAGTATAAAAATTGAATAGGTTTCGGAGCCCTGGTTTTAGCTACAGAATTTATAAAAAATAAAGAGATAATTTTAATAGTATTATTGTGCATCTTATATTATCAAAGAGTCAGGGAAAGGCTCAGGCTATTGACTTCACTGTCACAATATGCATTATGCAAATACATATGTGAAAGTCGCTTCCTATTGTATTTATTTATCTTATCATATTATAGGCTTAAGAAATTATATTTAAGATATTGATCAATTACATTTTTATACTGTAAATGGGAATTTTCATCATCTGGTTGCAAACCCTTAATCTTTATATTACTTATAGATATAAAATATTATATTTGAATAAGTATATAATATATGTATTGGAATAACAATAAGGTGAAATAATGTGAATTCTCAACTTCGTCGTTTATAAGTATGTTTAAATATATAAAAAAATGTATAACTTATATGGGAGTAATAAAGATTTAGTAAAACAAAAAAAAAACAGCAGAAAAACAAGTATTAGAGTATAGTTTAGAATTGGATTTACACTGAATTTAAAATTAAGTTTATAATTCTATTAACTATTATTTATATATTGATAAAACATTACCTGAGACATATTGTGCAAGGACATATGATGCTGAATTACTGCTGCTGTCAACCACTCTAGCCTTCCTGTTTCAGCTAATGTGCTACTATCAATTATTTGACCACCATCTAGCATTTGCTTAGGAAAAGTCAGTAGATTCTTCAAATATTCAACTGTATGGCGCTCCCTGTCATGATTTCCATATTCAGCTTGTCGACTATACGAAGCAAGTACCACTGCTTGTTGACAGTCACAAATAATACGACCTTCCACCAAATCATTTTTCAGTTGTAGAAAATAGTGGTAACGTGTCACTTCATCTGTGATCAAACTCGTGCCAGATATCACATAGTACATAACACGCAAGTATAGCTGATGGGAAGATGCGAACTTGTCCAATTGGAGTTTTAACGGCCGGTCCAATTGAACCCATCGTGGCTGCTGGCTTCGATTTAAGTAACGCAGTCCAAAAAATTCTGGTTGATTGAGTGTCTGTCTCTGGCATACGTTGTCCAAACATTCTTGTCCTGTGCTGTCCACTGACAGAGTACAATCTGCAACACCCCCATCCAGTAGTTCGACACTTATCACAAAAAGACTCTTCGAAGCCACATTATACTGCCGCGTCTTCTTCAACTTCAGCTTAAACGGCATCTTTCCAGGTCCCAATTCGCAATAACATCACGAAACAAACGTTACGTTATACATTTATGGCACAAGAATGTAGGGGCTTGCATCCGTTACGCGCGCCACATATTTATGTAGTTCCGATTTAGGATTTATATTTATGACCTGTATTAGTTATGTGCTAAAATGGTTTTGCGAGCACGGTGACGTATCTATCGGACGGATAGCTATAAGAAATGCCAAGTAAACATCAAAATATACGAAAATCACAATATTGCGGCCATCGCGACTCGCGAGTGACATGACAGTTGACATTAACTGTGTTGCCAGTTGCCACTTGCTTGACGCTCGTCCGCTTAATTTATACGATGCATTCGCTTTAAAGACATTTTTAATTTTCAATAATAATATGTTGTAAATTAACTTTGTTAATCTTTTTACTATCCTATATTTTATTTATAAGATAAATTAAAAAAATACGTGTGTGTGTACTTATGTACGCACGTAAGGAGTTGAACTTCTCTGGCGTATCAGAACAAAAATAGCTAAAGATTTCATCCCGTATGTCGCCACTCTCTGTTTGTAAAAGGAATGCAGCTAACTACATCATGCCCCTTTTCGGCAGTAGGTGTGCGCGCGCATCGTAAAAATTTTACTCTCATATTTTTTTCCAAACATGCCAAAAGAAGTACCTACTTATAACTTCAAAAAAATTGATAAGTTATATACTCGTAGTTGTGTCATCAATTATCATACAGTAACTGCATTTTAATTAGCATTTAAGTACTACTTTATATGGCTAAAAAAATAATATCTACCCCTCTATATAATTCCAATATATATGTGTAATATAAATGAAATTATATCCAAATGTTTATTAACTTTCAATATTGACTTTTATTGCAAAAAATAAACATAATGCAAATAATATCAGCAAAATAACTTCTTTTTAACTTAAACGTTTTTTCTTAATAAAGAATAGAAATATATAATAGATTTATTAGTGAGTCCGAAATAGTTTTATTGGGAAACATGTATTGTTGACGAGCCTTCGCTTCTCTTGGGTGCGTTTTTTTTAATTGTGTGTTGGTACCGCCATCTGTTGGCAAATATAACCAGCAATAAGCCACAAACTAATAGAAATGATACGCATCAATAAGCTATAAGCCTTGTGTTTCTCCAGTTTATAGTCTAATGAGTATATAACTATACTCTTTGGTCTAATGCAAAGAGTATAGTTATATACGTCTAATGTCTATCTGCGTACACGCGGTGTGCACACAATAGTACCGTGATTATTAGTCCAGGAATTCATATATTGTGTTTAAATATATTTTATAATTATTGCCTCTCTTTAAAAAATAAATTGACTCCATGTGGACTATTATTATTAATAATAATGAGAACAGATAAAAATCTTTTTGTATGTAACTAAGTGAGATAAGTCTTCTACACTTTTTTTTAACCAAAACTTATTACTTTATCATCTGTGAATACTTGCATGTAAACAGAAAACCAAAAAAAAACTTTTTTTCTTCATAATAAAGAATTGAATTAACCTCGAATAGTCTAATTATTATCTCGGAAATTCATATGATACTTATTAATGAGGAATATTTTCACCAACGAAAATAAAAATAACTGAAAATCATGTTATTAGAAACCTGGTATTGATTTAAAAGTAAAGTATATTTAAAATAGTTTTAAATAGGGGAAAATAATAATTAAAATAAAAACTGTAAATAATTTATTATCTATAAAATTACTCATATAAATATACTTTTACGTCAAGCTGTTTGCCGCCACCAAGAAAACATACTATAGTATGTTAAAAGATAACCAACTCACTCACAGGATCTTCAATCATATGCAGATAATGTTATTTTAAATTATAAACACTGTTGTTAACAACTGACTGTTTACGTTCAATACAAAAATGGCACCAAAAGTCTAAAATATTTTAAACCCTGTGTGGTGATTCTTTAAATTGACATAACAAAACATTAGTGAAAACCACACCCAAATCGGTTAAGGCGTTTCTGAGATCAGCCCGCACAAATGGACAGATAAACAGAAAAAAATCTAAATCCATTGTTGTGGGTTCTATTGCGTTAATAAAGACCCTCAATAATTGTTTTTCTCAAATATCTTCCATGTACACACAGCGATCAGTTACAAATTTATTATATGTTTAGATATAGATTTAATAATTTCAAAAATGATTTATTTATAAGTACCAACTTTTTCACTTTTTTTTATTTATAAAAAAATATCTCTTTAGATTGCCACTTTTGTACTGAAAATTACTTAAGACTAATATAGTCTATGCGGCTTTACTCTTCATTTCCTCTATATTTAGCCAGTCCCTTGGCTCCTTTAAGACTTTCATTAATTTTTCTTCCGGAGAATTTGGCTTAGGCTCGTGCATATACTCCCATTTCTGCGAAAAGAAATAACTTATTTAAGTTTTAATGAGTCATAATATTTAATCTTATATGAACGATTTGACCCTTACAAATGAAATTCGATTTTTGACAAATTAATTTGGTGTAATACAAATTTATGTTATCACTATTTAAAAATCAAATGATATTTAAAAAAATATATTTATAGAAAAAGAAGGTGTTAATTTGAGTATATGTTTTTTTGATATTTGCACCATTTGAAGGGTGTATTTGTAAAGTCAACATAACAGTTTTTACTAAATGCATATAAAAGTAATTCATACTTAGGAAACTTGTATTTTAGTAAAAGAATTAGGGTTGCGCACAAAAGAAATAAAACCCATGAAATTGTGAAGAAAATCCGCTCACCTAGGGACGCACCCAAGCGAAGCGAGGGTAAGCCGGTAGTAATGTTGTGTATTTAGCCCTCTTTAACATCCCAGTGCTGGGCACGGGCCTCCCTTCAGTACGAGAAGGATCAGGCCGTAGCCCACCATGCTGGACAAGTGCAGGTTGGCGGACTACACGTCTTTCGAAAACTTACTAAGTTCTCTAAGACATGCAGAGTTCCTCACGATGTTTTCCTTCACCGTAAGGCAAGTGGTAATCATGTTGCAAATAATTCACACATGAAAATATCAGAGGTGCGAGACCCGGGATTTGAACACGCTTCACTCGGTTTTCCAAGTAAGCGCGTTAACACTGGGCTACCACTGCCTCAGTAATGTTATATGATAACATAAATGTAAGAAAGTGTTCAACTCACAGCATTCAAAGGCAGCGACATGAGTATGGACTCGTATCTGGCGCCGGGCGTGTGCAGGCCGAACTTGGTGCCGCGGTCGTAGATGAGGTTGAACTCCACGTAGCGGCCGCGCCGCAGCAGCTGCCACTGCCGCTCGCGGTAGCCGTACGCGGCGTCCTTGCGCTTGCGGACTGGGTTATATTTAAAAAAATTATAATAGGATATCAGGACCGATTTCAGTCGCGGCGGCCAATCTCACTGAGACTAAGCAGCGCGGAAGATATTATAGTGTGCGTTTGTGTAAGAGAGAGATAGATAGGGAGAGGGAGAGAGAGAGATAGAGAGGGGGGGAGAGCGAGAGAGAGTGAGTGAGTGAGAGAGAGAGAGAGAGAGAGAGAGAGTGAGTGAGAGTGAGTGAGAGTGAGAGAGAGTGAGAGAGAGTGAGTGAGTGAGAGAGAGAGTGAGAGAGAGTGAGAGAGAGTGAGTGAGAGTGAGTGAGAGTGGGTGAGTGAGTGAGAGTGAGTGAGTGAGTGAGAGTGAGTGAGTGAGAGTGAGTGAGTGAGAGTGAGTGAGTGAGAGTGAGTGAGTGAGAGTGAGTGAGTGAGAGTGAGTGAGTGAGAGTGAGTGAGTGAGAGTGAGTGAGTGAGAGTGAGTGAGTGAGAGTGAGTGAGTGAGAGTGAGTGAGTGAGAGTGAGTGAGTGAGAGAGAGAGAGTGAGTGAGAGAGTGAGAAAGAGGGGGTGAGAGGGGGTAGGGGGGAGGGGGGGGGGTAGGGAGGAGAGGGGGAGGGGGAGAGGGGGAAAGGGGAAGGGGAGAGGGGAAGGAGGGAGGGGAAGGGGGGAGGGGAAGGAGGGAGGGAGGGCGGGAGAGAGAGAGAGAGAGAGAGAGAGAGAGAGAGAGAGAGAGAGAGAAGCTTGAGAACCCAGTGCGAACGCAGAACTAATGTAGTGGAGATTTAACGATGTTGTACACCAATAGCTAACTCACCAATAGGCATGTAGCTGGGCACGACAGCCTCAGCGCAGGATGTGACGAAGCGGAAGGCGCTGGCCTGGTCGGGGTAGTCCACGTCGTCGAAGAAGATCCCGCCCACGCCACGCCGCTCCGCGCGGTGCGAGATCGTGAAGTAGTCGTCACACCACTTCTTGAATCTACAACGGATTTATGTTACGAAACTACTTTCATGTGAGGGGAAATTATGGAACTAGTTTCATGTGACATTAAATTTTAGCACTACTTAGTTTCATGTAAGATGAAATCATGAAACTAGTTTCATGAGATGAGACTAATTCCATTATGAACTAGTTTTAATAACTAAACTACATAACTAGTTCCATAATTTATTTATTGTAGTGAAATCCTCTTAGCCAGTACCTAGGCATTCGTGATATAAACTTTATATTGTATGCACACAGAAATTCGTTGCGTGACATTAATTTATGCGAGGTTTAATTATTATTTTCCATTGATTTACTTTTTAAAGTGACAATAGCGCTTGATGGATATAATTATAACTAACGCTTGTAATTAATATAGTTTTATTTTAAATATTATAGGGGTCAAAGTTGCTCGCGTCCGTAGGTCATACCGAAACCTGGTCCAGATCCTCGATACCCTACACGTGACCCCTGGGTGGTGCTAATTGAGCAACATTAAAACAGGTGGTAGGCTTCGGCCGTGGCTAACACCACCCAGCGAACAAAGACGAACCGCTAAATGGCACATCCTGTGGCACGATTCGCCGCGTCATAGGTTGGGTCGTGTTCCGGTGCGATGTTCGCTGCAGCCATTCATGCAGGGGGAAATGAGTCTGTACAGTTGTGTTGCACTCTAATGACAGGTTCTGACCTGAGTTGTGGCGGTGCCGGAAGGCTCAATTTGGAGAGCAGCGGGATCCGAAGCACGGTGCACCGCTGGCCGACCGCAGGTAGTTGGGGGCCCAATTAGTAGGTTCGCCACCTATGAAAGGCTGCCCCGCCACCTTTGGCGAAAAATCCTGGGATGGCTTCCATCGTGCCGGTTGGCGACCGGAGAGAGGACCCGATGGCAATTTCCAGGGGGGTTCGGGCGTCCCCGCGGTCTCCAGTTGAGTCTACCATCAGCACTGCTATGATTAGGGTCATGGCGTCATGAATGCAGCATCTCGTACAACTGTCATCTTCCCATAATTATTCACTCCCTAAGCCCAAATGAAAAAAAGTAAAAAGAGAAATAGTTTTAAACAGCGGCTGCACCTCCTCTCTTTTTCAGTGCACCTCTCTAACATTCGAGGATTGCACTCTAATCTCTATGCGGTCCACCATCACCTCGAGACCGCCAAGCCACATTTACTCTTTCTCACGGAGACGCAAATTCACAGCCCAGCGGATGTAGCATATCTTGAGTACCCCGGGTATTCGCTTGAGCATAATTTCAAAGCTCGGGCAGGGGTCTGCTTGTACGCTTGTAGTAACATCTGCTACCAACGTCTTCGTAATTTGGAGGTACCAAACTTCTCGGTTCTGTGGTGCTTGGTTGACACAGGTTTCGAGCGAACAGTTTATGCATGCGTTTATCGTTCACATAGCGGTGACCGGGAGACGACTCAGTTGTTTAATTACCTAAGCGAAAAAGCTGACATCGTCCAACATCGATATCCAACCGCTCAACTGGTATTTCTGGGAGACTTTAATGCCCACCACCAGGAGTGGCTGTTCCCATTCTTAAAAACTGATCATGCTGGGAGAGAGGCGCGCAATTTCGCACTATCGCTAGATCTCTCTCAGTTAGTTCAGGAAGCCACTCGGATACCGGATGTTGATGGACACACACCCAACTGCTTGGACCTTCTGTTAACAACTGATCCTGATAGGTTCTCGGTCTCAGTTTCGTCCCCCTTGGGAACCTCAGACCACTGTCTAGTCAAATCTGTATCCAACTTTTACTCTCCTGCTCCAGACTTCACAGTAAAGAGGCGGGTGTGGCGATACAGTGCAGCAGATTGGGACGAGATGCGGCACTTCTTTGCATCTTACCCTTGGCGGCAAGTTTGTTTCTCTACCAACGATCCGTCGAGCAGTGAGAGTGCTATATCGGATGTGATACGCCAGGCAATGGAATATTTTATACCATTTTCTGACGTTTCGCCCGATGGCAAGACACCTCCGTGGTACAACGCTGAGTGCGCTGCTGCAGAAGCCCTTAAGCAATCGGCATTTGTAGCATGGGCGGACGCACGTGCTCTCAATGCACCGGACGTAAAAACGAAAAAAAGAGAATTCAATATTGCCACCAAGTACTACAAGAGGGTCCTGGGAAAAGCTCGTTTCAACCGAACTAACCGCATCGGGCGTAAGTTAGCCACACACCCCAGTGGTAATAAAGCTTTCTGGTCCCTCGCAAAGTCGGTTGAATCGAACTTCTGCCGATCTTCGCTGCCGCCTCTGCAGAAATCTGATGGATCACTGGCTGTCTCTGCAACTGACAAGGCTAATCTTCTAGCGTCTTTATTTGCAGAAAACTCACGTCTCAATGCTGGAAACAAATTGCCACCTACTGTTCCAACATGCGACTCCTCTATGCCAGAGATACGCATACACCAGCAAGAGGTCCTAAAAACTCTTCGGAACCTCGACGTGAACAAAGCTAGTGGCCCTGATGGTATACCTGCAATTGTCTTGCGGAATTGCGCCCCTGAGTTGTCTCCCGTATTAACGCGTTTGTTTCGCCTCTCTCTTGCAACTGCTCAAGTCCCGAAGTCGTGGAAAGTTGCAAACGTGCAGCCAGTACCGAAAAAGGGGTGTCGTGCTGACCCGGCCAATTATAGACCAATTGCGATCACGTCCATCCTTTGTAAAAGTATGGAACGTGTGGTCAATAACAAGCTCCTAACATACTTAGAAGAAAATGATCTCCTGTCCGACCACCAGTACGGCTTTCGGAAAAACCGGTCTACTGGGGATCTTCTAGTGTATGCCACACATACTTGGGGTGAAGCCATTGAAAAACACGGTGAGGCACTCGCCGTGTCTCTCGATATTTCGAAGGCTTTTGACCGGGTCTGGCATGGCAGTCTTCTCAGCAAGCTTCCGGCATATGGGATACCCGCTGGCTTTTGTAGCTGGATATCTGATTTTTTGAGTGAGAGGTCATTTAGGGTGGTCGTTGACGGCTGCTCATCTGACCTAATGGCTGTCAATGCCGGTGTTCCTCAGGGATCTGTTCTGTCCGCAACACTCTTCCTGCTGCACATCAACGATCTTCTAAAACCCGGTATCTTTGGGTACGCTGATGACAGCACTGTTACGGATAGATACTTGTCCAGTTCTAAAGCCAGTGCTTCTGAGATCCTTGAGCAAAGAGAGGCCTTGGTGAATCGCATTGACTTGACTCTGAAGGAGGTGTCCGAATGGGGTGACGCCAATTTAGTTAAGTTTAATGCCACCAAAACACAAGCGTGTTTATTTACCGCAAAAAGGAGCCCCTTTACCTTCGCTCCCACTTTCCAAAATGTATCCATCCCGATAAGCGACCATATTGAGCTCTTGGGCATAGACATCTCTCCCAATCTCAATTTCGGGAAATGCATCGAGTCAAAGGCCAAAACAGCAGCCAAAAAACTTGGTATCCTGAACAAGGTGAAGCGGTACTTCACACCCGAGCAGCGCCTGACTCTCTATCAGGCTCAAGTGCGCTCAGCTATGGAGTACTGTTGCCACCTCTGGGATGGCTCTGCCAAGTATCAACTCGATGCATTAGACTCGATAGATCGCCGAGCTCGCCGTATTATAGGTGATCAATCACTAACGCAGACGAAACTGCTTAGTCTACAGCATCGACGCAATGTCGCCTGTCTATCGATCTTCTATCGGATATACTTTGGGGAGTGCGCGCAGGAACTTCACAACCTTGTGCCCCCTTCACCGTTTTACCACAGAACTGCGAGAAGTCGTGAGCGCTGGCATCCTTATGTGGTAGAAATCCAACCAACTCGCACGAAACGCTTTAGTTCTACGTTTCTGAAACGAACCGCTAAGGAGTGGAACACCCTTCCAGCATACGTGTTTCCTGCCACTTATAATCTAAGTACTTTCAAGGCAAGAGTGAATAGGCATTTTCTAGGCAAGCGCGCTCCAACCTAGACCTCATCAGTGCTTCCCAACGCTGATTGTAGTCAAGCGCAAGCCTATCGTACAATAAAAAAAAAAAATTAAAGTTTGCAACTTTACGCCAATATTTAAACTTTGAATACAATAATTAAAAAAAAAAAAAAACTAATAAAACTGGCTAACAATCAAAGTAAGTTACAGTACCTTACGTTACTCTTTTGTAAAACTTAATGAAAAACAAGTCAATTAATTATTTTAATGTACCCGTAGATAGTTTTAACTAACTCACTTCTCATAATAAGTCGGATCGTGGGAATCGCACGCGTGTTTGAGGGTGAGGTGGAAATGCACCGCGTCTTCTTCATTCAAGTAATATGGAGTCAAATCAGTTCCGCCTCCAAACCACCAGTGCACCTCTGAAAATATACTTAAATATTATTTTCTTACATATAAACTTTAAATACAAAACAACCTATAGGTAGTGATAGAGTGGTAGAGTGCACGCTTGGGAAATCGAGTGAAGCAGGTTCAAACCCGGGTCTTATACCTCTGATATTTACATGTGAGAATCATTTCTAAATGTGAAGGTGAAGTAAAACATCGTGAGGAAACCTGCATGTCTGAGAGAAACTAGCAAGTTTTCAAAAGTCATGTGAAGTCCGTCAACCCGCACTTGTCCATGGTGGACTATGACCTGATCCTCCTCATATTGAAGGGAGGCCCGTGCCCAGCAGTGGGACATTAAAAAGAGTTCCATACAATACATTAAAGTAGTATTTTACAAAATACAAACGCATGGTTGTGACTAAGTCTAACATTGAAACGTAAGAATATTTTATATTTACCATTTTTATCCTTAACTTCAAAATATCTATAGTTAAAGTGGATGGTGGGCACCATGGGGTTGCGCGGGTGGATGACGGCACTGACGCCTGCCGCGAAGAATGGCAACTCTTTATTTTCGAAATTTTTACCTCTGCAGGGACAAAACATAAGTAAAGTATATTTTAGCATATAAGTTTCATAATCGAATATATAAAATTCTCGTGTCGCAGTGTTTGTAACAAAACTCCTAGGAAACGGCTTGACCGATTCTTATGAAATTTTGTGTATATATTTAGTAGGTCTGAGAATAGGACGTAAACTATTTTTCATCACCTAAATGATAAGGGTGGTCCACCCCAAAAAAAATTTTTTTTGGACAAAAAAATTTATTTTAATTTTATTATGATTCGGCATTAAAAAATACATACAAACCTAAATTTCCGCTAGGGACGAGCTCGAGCGGAGCTAGGATGAATCGCTAGTATTATAATAAAGTTACATTTTGTCGTTTTGTTGTGTGTGGCTGGATAGATTTAGATGAAATTTAGAACACAGATAGATAGAACTTAAAGTAAAACATAAGCTGCTAGGCACTTAGGCCTGCAAGGGTGTCGCAAAATGCAAAAAAAATCCAAAATCATATAATTATCAATAAAAAAATCAATAGAGTTTAATTAATTTTTTTTTGATGTTTTTTAAGTTTTTTGACGTTTCAAGTTAACTTCTATCATCATATCTTCAGTCAGTCAAAAAATCGGGCACCAAAAATCTAAATACAACTAAAAATTTAATGTTATAATGAAAAAGTCAAATATTCGCATTAATCTTAGAATGCACTATACAACTTAAACAAATCTCACCTGCTCTTCATCTGCTGAACAGCTTGAGGAGGCAGTTTTCCAGAAACGACAGAAATATTAACACCAGCCTTCTCAAACACTCTGCCATCTTGCAACACGCAAGTGATACCACCGCCGCCTTCCTCGCGAGTCCATCTGTCCACTTTGAATTTTGCTTCCTATAATTGGAATAATTGTTTATTTTTATAGTACAAAATGACAGATATGTAATCTTTTTAAATGTAACAGTAAAACTATTATGGTATTTAAAGCTTTAAAATGTTAGCGTACCGGCGATGGCAAGAATATGTCGTTGTCAAAATCATATTCATCTGCTGTTTTTTCATCTTCCCACGCCTACAACGAAAACATTCTCTAGTAAAATGGAATAATTAAAAAGAACGAAATAATGGTTAAGTGGACTTTGGTTGGTTAGAAATAGTCTTAAGAGGTGGTAAGAAGCAGTTATTTCTAAATTTTATACCTTCAATTGTTCAATTTTTATTAAATATATCATCTTGTTCAATTTTTATTAAATAAATTTTTATTAAATAAATTCAATTTTTTGAATTCATTTTGTTATTTGTGGGTAGGCTGTCTGTAACAACTATACATTCAAGACATGTAACACCTCAGTCTCTCCCGTGACCATGGATGCTGTAAAGCATTCGAAACGTCGGGAACCAAAAATCAAAATAAATCCGCGAAATAATCCGAAAAGATAGTTTTATTTAATAATGTCAAACATTCGCGTAAATCTAAGAAAATATTACATAAAATATATAGTTTTTTTAACACAATTTAAAACTTGACTATGGCATTTACTTTAGATAATATGTAATATCCTTAATCCTTCATTACCTTGTCTTCCTCTTTCTCCAAGGCCCTACAGAACTCCGCTTGAATTCTCATGATAAGAAGTTCCATTTGTGTTTTCATATCATCTTGGTTATTTTGTAACTGTTCTAAGGGAGTTACAGGTTCGGCCATGTAGTTCTTGATTTGTATTATTTCTTTCATTTCTGCTTTACTACTCAAATACTGTCTGTATGTTACATATCCGGCACCCAATATTGCTGCACAGTAGAATCTGAAGTAATAGTTTTCATTTTATTTCTATATATACAAATTACATACATTATTTATATTTGATATGAAGATTGATGAATTTTGCATTTATTTATTAAAAATATATTAGGTTATGTCAAAAACAATTGTATTTAAATATATAACTCATGTAACATTTCCCTTACAAACATCATACAATAAAGACAAAAAAACTAAATTTATAAAAACTATGCCACACAAGAAGTCTCCATATAATATTTATGTATAGTGCTAGTTTGTCATGTGTGTGTACCTACCAAACTTGGTCTTAATAATATTTAATGATTAATTCTGATTGTTATTATATTGATGCCATTCATTCACATCTAATGTAACAAAAGGATCGTATTATATAATAGAAATTAATTTTCCATTATATTATTATATTAAAGTTTCCAATATATTTTTAATCCAAAGAACTAAATAAATGAAATGAGGATATTATGTCGTGGGCTTATCAGATAAACAAGATTAAGGAGACTACAGTAAAATCTACGTTGTCACAATTATAAGTTATTCCAATAAGAAAAAACAATCGTATTCGCTGTTTATTACTTAAGTGCAAGCGTCAGATCAATTTACGGATGTTTACAGTAAAGCAATCCAGTCATTATGACAAATAAACTTACTTTAGTGGCCGATCTCTTATTTTCTTATAGCTTCCAACGTAGGTTAAGGTTCTAAAACTTCTTATAGCCACTTTAAACGACATATTTATTAATTATTATTTACGAATATAAAACACCGGCAGTAACCCTTTCCATGCAAATACCACTCTATGAGTCTGTCATTGACAGATTGTGATTTGTGTCACTGTGTGATTGCAGGATGACGTTTGTGTGACAGATGTCATAATAACTTTGTTTTTGCAATGCGCGCCACCTGGCGGCAATGTATTCAGCCTATCAGCTGTAGAATTTTCCTCCGCAATCGTATAGAAACCTGCATGCGCAATATGTGTTCATCTCTTTTCCTAGCACGTGCGAGGTCAATTTCGTCCGCGCTCTCTCTCAGTCCGCTGTTTGACGGCGTGTCAGAAAGAACGTAGGTTGTTGTCCGTGTAGTGCGCTTGTGTATCCCGTATCGATCTGTAGTAGACCGCATTGCCGTACATTCCGGAGGTGCCCTGCCTAGTTTTCGTCGATTGTCGGCGTGGCGCGTGTCGGCGTCGGCGGCGGCCCGGGGCCCTGCGCAGAAACGGCGCGGGAGCGATCTTCTTCAGCCAAAACCGGCTCGCGGGTCGCGGCGGACGGCTGTGATGTAGCCGGGGCCGGCGAGCGGCCTTCGGACAAAGGATACGCGATACGAAATGAAGAAGTTCACGTTCAAGGGGGTGCTGGACGGGTTCCGCAGCTCCGTGCAGGCGGCGCCGCGCGGCAACGAGCAGGAGATACAGGAGACGCTGCGGCCTGATCACTTCCAGATCAAAAAGGTGAGTTTCGCGAACGCGAGTCGAGCAGCCGAGCTCGAAGGCCGACGGTAGTGGGGACGGTGGCGAGGTGGTGGCGTATTTACACCGGCTCGCACCGCCCGACTCGCGTGCTCGGTGTTGTGTAAACTACGGTCCGTTGACACGAGATCCCCACCAACCAAAACATTGGCGTTTACGACCGCTTCGCTGATTTTTTATCGTGTATTCCGTTATACTTGAGTGGGAGGATTCATTTGATTAGTAAAGCGATAAATTGACATTGTTCCGCTCTGACATCTGACGTCAGCGTGCCCTTGGCCATGTCATATGTTACTTGTTAGCACAGTAAACGTGTAATCTCTCCGGCTTGCATCGATACGTGCGCCCATTACCCAATTCTTCTATTTCCTGAATTACGTTGTGTTTTATGGTCCATGCGATGAATAACCGAGGCCTTGTAGGGCGTAAGTGGCAGAATTGCTCCGATATTGAACTGATAAAAGATTAGATAAAAGCTGCACTCAATAATACGTAATTTTTTTTATAAATCATTATTATTTTTCCATGCAGCTTTTTTTAATTTATAAAATGCATACAAAGTTTTTATTAAAACTCTTTCGCTATTGTCTTATCTGATATTCCACATGAAATTTTGATTTTAGAATTTACCTGTTCGCAGTTGGATATGTCAATTGAAAGAAATACATTTTTATACATCGTTAACCTTTTATCTGACGTGATTTAGTACTTTAGCAAAGCAAGATAGATAAAATTTGTTCCACATGGATAGCTTGGTAATTAGGTTGTCTTAAAATTCCATTAGATAAACTAGGTCAAGGTACTAAGTAAAAAATTGCCCCACGAGGAGTCGACGGCTCACGGAACTGTTTGCAAACCTTTTAACTATGCACTTTTATAACTTGCGTAAAGATCGCGTTTTTGTTTCATAGTTACTATACAATTGAAAATAAAAACTGGGGCATTCTATATCGGGTCAGTACCGACGGTAAAATACCTTTAAAAAAGAAAAATATATTTATGATTTATGAATGTAAAAGAACTTATTTTATTTATAACGAAAGTAAAAATATTTCATTTGAACTATTAACAACAAACTTGTTGAAGATCTCTAAGTTGATCTGGCCATCGTTTATTTTCAACTTTATCATTGAATGTTTGATTTCCGATCTTATTTCGAGAATCTTTTTTGAGTACAACCCAAAGAAGGATATTTATAATTTCTAAATGGATTTTCTTTTTTGCTCTCAATCATTAATAGATCTTTGCAGTAAATTGTTTTCCAATCTCCCTTAAAGGAATGAAAGATCTCGTAAGATACGGTTCAGATCGTTTGATCTTGAGAAAAGCTTTCAGAACTTTCATCCAATATTTACCCTCTTAATTATATATCTAAGCCAATTTTGGATATACTGATGAAAAAAACGAATTCTTTACTCACAATGGGCGGTGGCTATTGACTTTTTATTCAACTACATTCCGATTACTAACTTTTCCAGTAGTCTGAAAACTTGGCTCTTTATCATAGTCTCGCGTGTCATTTGCCTTTTGGAATATAAACTAACTTTTCGATTATACGATCATTTCTATTATTTTTTATAAAACCTTCATCGTATTTTTAAATTCAATTTTAAAGGCGACGCAGTAATGTCAAGTGTCTATGAAGTATTCATGTTTCCTCTTAACAGAGTCAATGCAAAATGTTACTTTAAATAAATTATTTTAAATAAAATGACGATAAATCAAAGTTATTATTGAATTAAATAAAGCAAACTGTAAAGACTACAACAGTTGCATGGAGCGGCGCAGGGTTAAAGTAAAATCAAACACGTTTTGATACTGTATATACAATATTATATGTACATGTATTATTACTGAAATAATCGATTACGATCTTTATTAAAATGAACATAGATTATGTATTTAGAAAAAAGTGTTTCACAGGTGTTACTAAAACATGTCAAAACAGAAGGTTATAATATAATATTTAGTACGGTTATTGATGAAATAAAAATATTTCTATAGCTATTAATTTAAATAGTTCTAAATATTATATAAAATTATCTAAATAGATAATATATTATCCAAAAAACAAATACCATCTATAAAGAAACAAAGCTTTATCCTAATTTTGACATTTAAAATTCATAATAATTATACGCAGTAGTATATTATTACGTAAGGCAAATAACACAGTGTCGTATAATATTTTATTGAAGTCGCGTTGGGAAACAGTTGTCAAGATAACAGAAATTTTTAAAACAAATACACGTGTCGTGAACTATCAATGCCATATTTGTTAATGGCGTTTATTTTTTAAATTGCTTAATGTACTAACTGCTAAATAATAGTGAAATCATAAAAAAAAAAAAATGTTATCAATTTTCGTTATGCAGTTATTTTTTATTTTCAAATTTAATATAAAACCGTCATTCCCAGTAATCTTTATAATTAATTACACTCGAAGTAATCGTGCATTTGCAATACAAAACCCACTTTTTAAAAGTCCATTTTTTACTAAACACAGTATTGCCAGCTTGAGGGGAAGTTACCCTGGATTTTCTTCTGAGAAGAGTTATCCTTCCTAATCTTATAAAGAAACTGGAATAAATGCAAAAAAAAGGTTGAGTTCAGTTGAGCTGCACTAGAGCAGTTACAGATGAATCAGATTTTGTTCATTTTTATTATAAAAAAAATAATTTAACTAAAACCATCTGTCATCAGAGTTAGTAAGTATTTTTTTACGTTTCAATCGGCTTAACCTATTAGCTGCACTAAAGAAATTTAAATAATAATACTTTCTTAGATTTACGCGTTTTAAAAAAAATCCCAAATGTATGTAACTAGATTATATAAATAGTAACCCAAATTATATATTCACAAATTATTAAATTATAGAAGCATTACTTGGAAATTCTTGAAAATTGCAAATTAGATTGATCAAAGTTGTTGGAAATGTCAATATTTTCTGTTAACCACCGGCACGATGGCTCTGATGAAATCTATTTTAGAATACTCGTATTGATACATACGAGTATGTACATTGTACATAAGGTATATAATAGTCAATATATAACAGGATAGAGAATTCATAGAATATAATAACAATAACATATTAATTTTAAAAGTAAATAGGTACTTTTTTTTCTAAATATTTTTTTTTAAATATTATATATATATATATATTTCATAAAGAAAAAGAAATAGACTTGTTTTTACAACTTTAGCCTCTGTGTCTGTCTTTTTAATTCCACTCAACAAAATGATTGCACTATTGAAATATCATTATCATCTCCCTGCCCATTTCCCAATCACTTGAGGTGTGCGCAGTACATCTTTCTACTGCCGATAGGATTGGCAAAAGTTTTACGACTGACCGCCTGTCTGACTTCAACCCTGCTTGGGAATGCTATTGTGTATCGCGGAAAGGACTCACGTTGCGATTGCGCTATTGAAATAATAGGCATCAAATGGATTCCTTTAACATACTAGAAACATTTTTTATTTAAAAAAATATATACGTACATACTTCCAAATCTTAAAATTTTATTTAGTAGTATGGACTCTTTACATTTATTAACATTATGGTTTTTTTAATGTTTTTACAAGTTTTAACATTTTTTAACAGTATGAGCGTTCATATTGAAGAGAAATAATACTATGTTTTACGTGAGATTCCTTATAGGTATGATATAGCTATCCTAGCTGTGCCAATACGGATGATTGGTAACTAAATAGTCCAATAACTTGCCAAATCATTAATACAGCAGTAATATATCTGGAGAGCATTTACAATTCATGGATACTGAGGTTTAGCATAGAATTCACACATAACTTAATTGAGATCAATAACACGTGTCACGGCGGCTATTAACGTGTCGGGACCTCGCATGCCTCGTCTGGATGATATCAGCGCATTAAACTATCTTTATGGTCCATCTCCGACATATTACTTACTGATAGACAAGCGACGTCCGCCCACGCTTCGCTTTTGCCCTAATAATTTAGTTTATAGATTAATAAGATTGTGATTTGATACTACACTTATCTATGTCAAAGTTAGAAATATCTTCGTCTTTCCATCTTCTAAATAGGTATATAAATATCCCGTGTCACGGTATTTGTGATCGCACTCCTCCGAAACGGCTCGACCGATTTTAATGATTTTTTGTATACATATTTGGTAGGTATGAGTATAGGTCGTAAAGTATTTTTCACCCTCCTACCCCCACCCCCCATTTTTAATCGCGATTTTAGTATTTTTGTATGAACAATATATAAATACATAGCGACGAACCCGAGCGAACCGAGGGTGATTAAACGCGGGCATAGCTGCGGGTTCTGCTAGTAACATAATAATTGAATAACAATGTTTAAAAAGAACACTACCTTCGCGGTCATCGATCCTATATTAATGGAATAAAAAACCTTTTGTTTCTTGGATTCAAATGTACGTACAATTTTGACTTAATTAGCAAGTATTACGATTAGTGTAATTGGATTTTCGTACATAATACATAGGTATATGAATTAAGGCGACAATCAAATCTTTTTAAATCTTATTAATGCATAAATAATTAATTAAATGATATCTATCTTTATTTCATTAAACTTTTACAAGTACTTTTGAATTATGAATTAAATATGTAGAGTCAGTTTAGTTCGTCCGTGAGGAAGCTACTACCGACTCGGAATGTGGCTCCGCGGAAAAGAGTCGGCGAGAAACCCAACAGTTGCTCTTTTAAATGGAAGTTACAGTATTTTTACTATAACATCAAGTCCAGCCCGCATATGACTCAATTTCTCTTAATTCCACACATTTTCATTAACAAGGCGTAACTCTTGAACGGAATTACTTAGTAATATATCTTTAAGTTTTAAATAGTTGAAAAGATACACAGGATAGTTTGTACGATTGTATTTAACATACTAGCGACTCACCCTCGTTTCGCTCGGGTTCGTCCGTAGATAGTTTTATCGGTTAGTATAGATTTTCAGAGACAAGATATTTTCTCGCATTAAAAAGTATCCTATATGTTGACCCGCTCTCTAACGAATCACTCTCGCTCCGCTTGAGTTCGTCCCTAGTCACGTTTTAACGTTTAGTATAGACTTCCCAGTAAAAAGTATCCTATATGTTGACCCGGATAATCGGCTATACCAAATTTCATCAAAATCTGTCCAGTGGTTTTCTCTTCGTTCCTAGATAGAAAGTTCAGAATATTTGTGTGGGTGCAACAGAATGATATGACAATAGTTATGACATCGTAAAAATTCTGAACTTTTTACCACATATAGATACATATTTTCACGTAATATTATAGTCGATTGTTAGCAATTTAAAACTAATTAATAGATAATGCGCACTAAAACCCAATCAACAACGCAATAATTACTGTAATACTTATTGGATATTGGTTAAATACTTAGGTAAAATATGTTTTAAAAACTGATAACTATCTAGTATCTACACTATTTATAGAGAGCTAAAATATTTGTTACAGATTTGTTTATAAAAGAATCTTTCAATTTTAGAAGCAACATTTGCTACTTATTAAAAAAACCAAAAAAGAAAAATTTGTTTTCCTGATATTATATAGCGCCGTTCTCGTTTTAGAGAACGTTTTTTTTTAAATAAATTTTCACGTGCAAGCATCGAACTCGCAAATTAAGACGTAGACAAAGCCAGTCAAAAGTAAACCTTGCCATGAACTGCATCTATTTTTATTTAATCTGGACGTCTGTTGTAATAGAGTTTACATTTTTAGATAAACGCTAATAACCCATTTATTTATACAGAACTCATCGAGGATCCCGGCAGCTATCTCATTTAAATGCAACGAAACTAACAGTATATTTTTAAAGTTATATCCGATAGGGAAAGAAAATTATTCAAGAATTTTAGCGAAATTTCTTTTGTAATAAATGGCTGAGTTTGAAATATTGCAGCAGTGACAGCCTTATAGCTCTAATGAAGGTAATAAATAATGTACGTTCAAATGTCATATTTCTGTATTGCATTTTTCATGATAGAACCAAAAGCGCTTTAGAAAAAAAAAACCCAAGTTCATCAATTATAATCTGTTTCGCGAACAGTAGGTATGTTATTAGACATGGTGTGCGATTCCGCCACGAACGCTGGTGATTGTGACGTCAAATTTTTACATTTTCAATTTTGCCTAGTAACTGCTTAAACAGTTTTATTCTAAGAAATTACTAAGCGTTCATTTTGTTACATGGTAGGTCAAAAATAAGATATAAATATTTTAAACTATAATATTAGTTCGATGAATCTCCCGCTTTACTATAGCATATGCATTCTTTAATAACTTGTTACAATATATGTACTTATAATTCACAGGTATCAAATACTTTTTTTTTATGTCAGTGATAAACGAGCAGATAGCCCACCTGATGGAAAGCGGTACTTGTCATCCATAACACCTACGGCTCATGCACTTAGGTTTTATGTAAGAAAAATACAGAATCGCAGGTGCGTCATTGTGAGCACTAAGATGATAGGCTACCTTATCCTTTAAACCGGAACACAACAATGCAAATATTGTTGCTTGGCGGGAGAAATAGATAAGGGGGTGGTACCCATCCAGACGGACTCCTCAGGCTTGACAGAGTTCTACCACCGTTCAAAAATACTTGGTCGGTATACAGTCGGCTAGCTTATATATAAGGCGTTTACGAATTAGGCTTTAATGTGTAACTAACAAACGAATAAAACAATTTTTTAATAATACAATATAAAGACACCGTCAATGATTACATTCAGTTATCTTAGTTATGTTTCGTATAAATTCTAGTTAGATTATAATTATGATTTGAGATTGGTCTCAATCGTATTGAAGAAAATCAATCGTTTGACAAATTGTACAGCAATAAATCCATATCAATTTCAATTTTCCATCCTCGCATCGCCATTTGTTCTCAAATATCAAATTATGAACGTTTCGTATACTTCAAAGCTTTGTATTTTTTGAGACAGATGGTGTGCTCATACTATCATAGTCTGTGTATTATATTTAAATGTTTTTTTTTTTTTACTTTTATATATTTAATGTACTTAGATATTGTAAAAAGATTTATAAAAAGATTGAGGCAAAGATGATGCTATCCTTACATAATCTATACATATAATAAACTTGTAACTAAGCCGAATCTGTACATTAAATATTTTTTGAAAAATCTTATTGAAATAGTCGTTATTATCGATACAGAGGCCGAATCTATAGTTTTTAGAATTTTTGTCTGTCTGTCTGTCTGTCTGTTACCGCATCACGGAAAAACCACTGGAGGGATTTTGATGAAACTTGGTATGGTGATAGTCGGTTATCCGGGTCAACATATAGGATACTTTTTACCGCGTGAAAATATATCATTTCTGAGAAAAAATACAAAAACTGTAATGTAAGAGTGTAAAGTTATACTAATATGTAAAACCTGAGTATTTGGTTTTTGGTCATCTAAACGCGGGCGGAGCCGCGGGTAATGCTAGTATTATATAAATATTAATTGATTTGTCCATCTTTTAACTACCCGACTGCCAGGGAAGGGTTATATTTTTCGCGCCCTGTATGTATGTATGTTTCTATGTATTTATTTCTTTCAAACGGCTGGATGGATTCCGACACTTCAAAAATCGTCTTAATTTTTTTTTCATCCGATTCAGTCGGTGGGGGTATGAAAATAAAGGTTTTTAAAAGGAGATTACAAAAATAGATACAACTTATATGTTAAAATAATTTAGGATAAGAAATTGTTAAAAAAAAAACTAAAAATGTTTAATTGACCAAAACTAAAAAGCTGTAAATAAAACCAAATATTTACAAAATAAAAAACCCGACAAATACAATATAAATTATTTTTTTTATTTAAGTTTAAAGATTATGTCCAAATGGCACGCCTCTAAGCCTCAGAACAAAGAACATAAGTTTTAAGATTTTTCGTTAATTTATATCTAGTGTTTTGGCTGAATATAGAATATTTTAATCCGATGTATAAAAGTAGGTATTATTTCATTAAAAAAATATGAACGTGACTCTAGGCTTGTATCTTATAAGGCCCAAGATGGCCCTTTCATGTCACATAATTCGCTTCATATGTAAACACATAACCGTCGCGTGGCGTCGGACCTGCAATTTGGCAGAGACAGCGTAATGCGCAAATACAAAGGGACTTTAATAATGCAATCAGTCCGCTCGACCCATAATGTGTTCATCAACTTTTAATCAATGCCTAATGAACTATCTTACCCAGCATCCGAGAGCTAAATTACCTATCTCATGTGGATATAACATAGATTAATCTTATCTTATCTGTAACTTATCGCAGTAACTTTCAGGAAACAGCTAGGTTCTAAAAAGTTGTAGATCATCACACAATGAAAGTCAGATATTTAAACGGACTTAGAAAAAATGACCGTTCATATTTGATACCAGTGACATAAAATTAAAAAATATAAATTAAGAAAGTATTAAATAAGTAATCATAAGTTATTGTTTTAGAATTTTACATGCGCTTTTTAATATTTAATTATATTTAAAATAAATATCAGTTCGGTAAGTCCATAACCTGCCACGAAGGCTACCATAACCTAAGAAACCATAAATTCTATGTACTTACCCTATATGAATATTAATTACATTTATATGTAAGAATTTAACTCTTTCCAAAGGCCGGTATAAGAAACCCGTTCTTACTTTACCATATTTATTTCACTGTCACATTACTTATCACTTATTTAGCACAATCACCATTAATATTATAAGAATGAACATTATGATACCTTTAATTTTCAGTATTACATCAACTCCAGAAAAAACACTGCTTCTTTTTCTTCTAATCTTTTAACAAAATACCTCTTTTTATACCTTACAATTTTCCCACTTCCACATATTATTTTAATTAAAGGGTATATGTTTTGATTTAATTTTAAGAATCATAATTCATACTAAATACAGCTTTTGGTGTTGCCATCTTTACAAGCTTGGCAGGAAATAAGTATTTTATTTGACTCTAAATAATAGTGATTACTACATTTATTCTATTCTCATACTTGTAACAATTCATAATATTGCTAATACATCCGCTTGTGACTGAAAGGGATCCTAAAATGCCGGTATTTTAGTGATTCTGTTAATAAAACCTGAACTGAAACCGGAAACGGAAAACTAGTTTAAGTTTTAGTTTAAGTACTATTATTTGACCGATTTTTTTAAAAATCTGAATCACGATCTGCAAAATGTTCTGTGAATAATGCTATTTTTTAATAGTACCTACATTTTTAACATAAAATACATTTAAATTATTCATGCAAGTATAGTAAGTGATATTTTAGTACATATTATGTACTTCTTGCCCTATAGGTACTACTATTCACTTTTAAAAGATGAATATATATCATTATCACTCTGTCAGTTTAGGTACGAGCAAGGATATTATATAAAGTACATATATTTTGTGTGTAACAGTTATTTGAGTATATGTAAACGCAAAGTGTAAAGTTAGAGTGCTTGTGAGTCAGCGTCGCGTTGATGTCGATCAATTAAGCCCGCGTGTATGGAACGCGCCGTTTTATTCAATTACTCTTAGTAATTAAATGTATATTGTATAATTATATATTACATAATTTAATGTGCCTAATTATATTCTTACTAATTTGATTATAATAATGCTAATATACTTATACAATTTTTCTCTTTACGTTAGTATATACTAATGATTTGATGATGATGATGATATGAACAGATGTTTTTTTGTTTCATTTATTTTTTTGTTAATACATTTTATTTTAATTTATGATATTTACGAACAATTGAGTGATACGGTGCTTTTGTAAGTCATAAGTTTCTCACACAAATGAACAAACGAACCACAATAGATATTTGAATTTCTTCGTTATTTTTTTACCATACTTAATGTCAATATACTAAAAGCCACCCTTGCTGCACTCACAACTGAATCCGTAGTTCCGGGTATTACTTTCTACATACAAACCCACATAGTATTCGAAACGTCGGGAATAAAATAAAAATATTAAATAAAGCCGAGACAAAATTCGAAAAATTTTTTCATTTAAATTGTCAAATATTCGCGTAAATCTAAGAAAGTATCATAGAAAATATACACAGATGTCAAATACCTGTCAAACCCACTTCGATCGGTCTAATACTCAGTCGCTTACAGATCGGCTCATAGCTCAGAACTATGAAAATTGTAATCCGCGACAAATGACGATAAAAGTAGAGAGTGATATTCCTCCAACGAATCACGATACCATTATATTGTAATGTGAACAATATTAATAAATAACTGTCCAGTCTGCTCGTAACGTGAAATGGAACAGTTACGTCATTGCGTGCATATGACATTATGATGAGTTCAGTTGAGAAAATACGTGCGTTGCAGTGGTTTTTATTATACATATAAAACATTGCAATGTTCGTATGTACTGATGTTGTCGTTTGTCTTTAAAATAAACCCTCATTTATTACTTTTTATACACTATTTACTATATGTGGGTATGTCCGCGAATTTCGATTTATGGACGAAACCCAAATAAGCATAATCCCTCTACAAAAATCACTAACGGTTCATCCTAGCTTTGCTTAGGTTCGTCACTGGATACCTACGTTTTAACGGTTAGTATGGAATATATAGACTGTATATTATATTATTGCACCGCTCCCTTGGGTAGTAGCATGATGATATATCATAAACGGGCTATCTAATGCAAAAAGAATTTTTCATATCGGATAGTAGTTCCTGAGATTAGCGCGTTCAAACAAACAAATGTACGAACTTTACCTCTTTATATTATATAAAATCATGTACAACGAACAGATACAGATACAGAAGCTGTATTTGTTATTAAAAGGACGTTAAATAGAGATTTCCCTAAGGCGAATCCGATTCACACTTGACTGAGCGTAGGCTTAACTCTACATACAGTTTCGACAGGACCCTTATGTAAAGAACCAGAATAAAAAAAAAAAAGAATGAGTATTTAATCTGTTGCTGATTTTTGGCTTACTTTATTTGGCTGCCTCTTTGGTAAGGCTTTTTAGATCTTTTTAAAATGTTTGTGGTGTAAATATGCCTCTTCTGACAAACTCAAACGAATCAATTATTGCCCTTACATCTTTTAATTATTTGTAACATGAAGTCTTTGAAAATATAACAGAATTTGTTTAATAAAATAAATAAGATTTTCAAAGCCAAGAAATTCAACCTCTTTTAAATATTACAAAAAGGTAGGATGTTCCAAGCAATCTTCTAGACTTACACTTAGACTTCTAATCTCTACCTGCACTTGGCCAGTATTACTATCGACTAAATGTCAAAACATTTAGGAGAGGTCCGCGTTAAGTATTAAAATGGCTGGATTTTTATAATTACATTACTATTTTTAGCTGCAAGAAATAACGGGAGTTAAAAGATTACTTGTATTTAAAAAAAACAGTATAATCCGCACCCGGGATAGGCAGACTTTAATGGACATTGTAGTAAATATACCAGTGATCCTACAGCATCTGCCCTTGCACTTATGGAGAGGTAATGATAATAATGAATGTTTTTCCCTGTGAATACGTACAAAAAGAAGTTGCACGGTCTGCGACGGACGGACTGCTCAAATTAATTCATATTTATATAACTGACGTAATTTATATAATATAATATATACTATATATAATTTATATTTATATAACTATCAACTTACCCTCGCTACGCTCGGGTTCGCCCCTACTTACGTTTTAACGTTTAGTATAGATTTTTCAGAGATGAGATATTTTCCCGCAGTAAAAAGTATCCTATACACATGTTGACCCGGGTAATCAGCTATCGTCTTAACAGATTTCATCTAAATCTGTCCAGTGGTTTTCTCATGATGCGCTCCCAGACAGACAGACAAAAATTCAAAAACTATAGATTTGGCCTCTGTATCGATAATAATGACTATTTCAATAAGATTTTCCAAAAAATATTTAATGTACAGATTGAACTCAGAATTTTATTATATAGATAATATAATAATATTATCTATTGATAGAGCTATTTAATTTTCTTCATTAAGTGACCTACGATAGTTTTCTTTTGCATTATTATGCGTAGTTCGTACATCGGATCCATTACGTCATCGTATGTCTTCAGAATGCGTTGATTGAGGCCGAATACGCAATCTACAACTCAAGCATTTTATTGTGCCATATATCAGGTTATGGCGGTATGGTAATGAATATAAAAATAAGGTCAAAATATTTAGACTTCTTATAATATTATAAAAATTAGATTCTTTAAATTTAAAGAAAAATGTTGCTTTTAAATAAAATTATCTTTTCGGATTTTTTAGCGAATCTATTTTAATTTTTGATTCTCAACGTTTCGAATGCTTTACAACAATCATGGTCACGGGAGATATATATATATATATATATATATATATATATATATATATATATATATATATATATAATGTATATATCACGTATACCATTACTTATCCCATTTATATATTATAAAGATAGTATCAAATTCTCCATTCTATTATTATCTACGACATTCACTTAAATATAGATGAATCTATATTATCCTTTCTGAAGAAAGGATTACATATTAATTGACTGTGAAAATAAAACAATTTTAATTTTAAAAAGAAATGAGTTTAACAGTGATACATCTAACACCTCATAAAGGTCCTAAATTACTATGAAATTAGTTAAATTTGCCTTGAATAATTCGCGCATGAATACATTAAACAAAGGACGTCCCGCGTGGGTGACGCCACTGTCAACCTCATAGTTGTCAACTGACACATTTGGTTAACTCATTTAGAGATAATGCTTTCTAATAAATCTAGTCTGATCTGTTCTGGATGGGTTTTTATTTTTTATTCATCTGAAATGTCATAGGTAAAACTTGTGCAGGTCTTAATTAAAGCATAGATAAGCTTCATATCAATTGGTTGGTCTTTTTTTAATCAAACTCATAAAACGAAGGTCTTGGTCTTTGTCTTTGCTAACAATAAAAAAATTATACTGACATTTAAAAAGTAGGTACTTTGACATGCATTTTACGGTAGTTCAGCTGATAATTCTATTAGTACTAAGTATACTCTATACGTTCTTTTACTCATCACTCTTTCCTGCTTCTGTCATTTCTTTCTCAAGTAATTCAAAAAATGCAAGATGATTATATATTAATTGTGGTTACGTATCAATCAGTAACGAGAACAAACCTGCAGGACTAATCACATTTATAATATAACTAGCACTGCCCGCGGCTCCGCCCGCGTTCAGATGACCAAAAACCAAATTCTTAAGTTTTACATATTAGTATACTCTTACAATGCTTTTTGTATTTTTTCTCAGAAATGAGATATTTTCCCGCGGTAAAAAGTATCCTATATGTTGGCCCGGACGACCAGCTATCATCATACCAAATTTCATCAAAATCTATCCAGTGGTTTTCTCGTGATGCGGTAACAGACAGACAGACAGACAAACAGACAAACAGACAGACAGACAGACAGACAAAAATTCTAAAAACTGTATTCGGACTCTGTATTGATAATAATGTCTATTCTAATTAGATTTTCCAAAAAATATTCAATGTACAGATTCGGCTTAGTTAGAATTTTATTATATGTATAGATAAATGCGAAAGTTTGGATGAATATTTGTTACTCAATCACGCCAGAACGTCTGAACGGATTTGCATAAAATTTGGCTCAGAGTAGATTATATATAATAGCTATTTGCTATTCCAGACTATAATCTAGTTACTTTTTATCCCGGAAAAATTGACAGTTCCCGTTTTTCAGTAGGGACGAACCCGAAGGAAGCGAGGGTGAGTTGCTAGTGGGAACATATTTTTTCTTTCCCGGGCACCAAACCATTGCTGCCAATTGCTATTTAATAGGATTTTTATTTAGTAGTACTCAAAATAAGCACTAGTTGGAGCAAAACAAGCCTTTTCAAATGAAATGCGAAATCACCATCAATTTGTTTAGAAGCAAATGGAAGCAAACATAGATTCGAAAGACCTCAAAGTAAATAGGTCGGTTGATTAATAGCTTTGTACGTCGTTAAATGATTCCGCGAGATTGTATGTTGTAAATGGTGAATAAACTAAATGCTAATAGTACTGGAGAATATCGTGGTGAGTCATTATGTTGTCACTGTCAGTACTGTTATGTACATTTTATTGGTAGTCTAGGTAGGTACTACACTTTTATGTTCTAGATACTAAATGATTAGATTTACATAGATATCGTAAAGAACTAACTTGAAACTAAAAACTGAAATAAAACTTACAATATGTTCCTTAATCAGATAAGAATGTTCGCACGCACTTGTACACTATAATTTTTCTAACTTAGATAGTCAATAATAACTTATAAAACTTGAGCCACTTGGTTATATAACTTGGTTGGTTTGGTCAGGAGGGCAAGGGATAGGACCACTGCGAATTAGTTTTTCATTTTCATATTCTTACTTTTACCTTACTTGCTAGTATCTAGTAGCCATAATTTTCACTCCGCTTTCTTTGTCAATATTGGCATATAGGCTTTTTGCTTGATACACGTGTTTTCTCTAAGCAATATGTTGACAAAAATCTGTATGATTCAATATTTACCCCACGTTGAAATCGAAATCACTACCTCGAATTTATAGAGACAGTTGTCATACTATACCTGCAGTTTCAAAAATAACAATTCAATTTCCAACGTATGTATGTATGTATGTTTGATTGAATTGAATTGCAAATCGTGTGATTTGTTGAGACGTAAAAGTTAGGATATTCTATGTTTTAGAAATAATACTTTCGTTTTCGGTTGGAATATAAAATAAATCTACAAAATCTTTATTCAAATTGAATGAAAATATTCTTTATTAAAATATATTTTTATGAGCATATTTGAATCGTCAATTTTACATTTAAATTAAAGTCAGTGCTGCAAGTCTTCACTGAGAAGAGCGAGAAAGTCAACAGTTGCTCCTTTAAAAATGATATTCGTGTACAAAGCAGTAATAAAATAATTTAATACTAGTCTTATGTGAGTATCGACTAAAATTTCTTCTACATATATATACAACATTTTTCGTGAAGGAATAATGTTCTTTGCTCAATGGTATATATTTATTTTTTGAGTGGCAAGCTCAATATCAACTGTCGATTTATGTATTCTTATACTACATTGCGTATTCTTGTACTATTGTTATTTGCCTATAATAAATTTTACTCTTACTCACTTACGCAGGATCGAATCTATTACCATTGTCTTATTCGGTTACATTTATACACTATTACTACACTTTATTGCTTGCTAACAAATAAACTTTAAAGGAAACGGTAAGCTACTAAGGTACCTAGACCAGAACTTCCTTAGCAGATACATTTATTTATGTACATTGTATATCTATATCGTTTTATATAGTACCTAAGTAGAATGGAGAATTAAAGGCATCTTTGCATTTACTAAACCGATTGAAATTAAAATTGGCTATGTCTTAATTAAGACCACCTAAATATAAAACACGTTCAAGTTTCTATGATATTGTACTAAAATGGCGTTATTATAACTTTTTAGATTTTTTTCTCTCTTCTTCAAAGTTTGTGTTAATACAAATAATTTTCTCACTCAGAATTCGAATGAAGTAAACAGATGTTAATCACTTTATAAGTTTTCCCTCAACGTTGTATTTTTTGATTCTGATCTGATCTGATTTCTAAGTCTTTATCAATCATAATTTTTGTTAGTTTTCTGATAAGCGCTATAGTTTCATTGAATACTTAGTAGAGACTTATCAGTAGCCACGAGGATTTCAATGGAATGGCTTTAGGCTTATCTTACTAGAATTAGCCGAGTTGCGTTTTAATAAATAATGAAAATAATAATTTATATGTTATTAGTTATTTTTCGTGCTCGTAAGTTGTGAATATTTTTTCCATGTTATATTCAAATATTCATTAAATCAAGTCAAGCTTATATCAATAAAATTACAAAGAATACAGAATAAAAATTGGATTGGAATACTTAGGAACATGCAATGAACAAAAATGAGAGATGTGTGGAAAAAAATTGGCTCAGACATAGTAAGCCTAAGTATAAAGGAGCAGAAGATGAGGTAGAAGAAGACCATTAGGTCTTATGAAGACCAAGATATTAAATTTTTTAGAATGTTCTTTATCATCACTTCGATACAAAAGCATATGATTTGTGTTATTCCGCTAAAATGTAGTTTAATAAATATATGTCTTATATATCCGGTAGAGCGATGGCCGTATCGGGTAGATAGCGTATCTACAGCAAGGCCGCGCCCGCTAATATTACAGATATTGGATGCTATATAAAGTTTGCACATGCAATTTTGTATAACGTTGAGCTTTGTAATAATCTCCTACATACACACTAGTGACTCGTACTCGATCAGGCTTCGACGGAAGTTAATCGGTCGTGATAAAAAGAATAGGAACAGCCTCTTTTTCATTCATTTTCCACTTCCTGTCTTTCCTCATTCTCTACCATTTCTTCATTACTTTATCTTTATGATTGGTTAAATGTCGAGCTTTCAAAATATCAATTATTAAACAAGTCTTTGGGCCGGAACTGAAATGTTTCTTTCTTAATTAAATGATGAACATCATTGGCTTCGAGACAATAAAGTATTTATGATCTATTGTTTCTTTTAGTATCTACACTTATATTATTAAAATATCTTTCGAGTAATTTTATAATATGATATGATTTTATATAGTTACTTACTAGTGAAGAATGTTTTAACGGTTAGTATAGATTTCTCAGAGATGAGATATTTTTCCGCAGTAAGAAGTATCCTGAATGTTGACTCGGATAACCAGCTATCACGATACCAAATTTCATCAAAATCTGTCCAGTCGTATTTCCGTAATGCGTTCCCAGACAGACAGACAAAAATTCTAAAAACTATAGATTCGGCCTCTGTATTGATAATAATGACTATTTCAATAAGACTTTCTAAAAAATATTTCACGTACATGACTCTTGTAACTAGTGTCCGACCGAAGGTCTATTTTTGGCCGAAGCCGAAGCGAAGCCGATTAATCGGCTATCGCCACAACCTTCGGCCGAAGCTGAAGCCGAAGCCGAAGGTTTATATTCTCTCAGCACTCAGTAATTAATTTTGTAACAATACCTCAAATAACCTCAATATTGAGGGTTTATATTGACTGTCTCATATAGAAGTTGATGATATATCATAGAGATGGTTGGTTTAGAGATAAATAAAAGTTTGTGATTTTGTGATTTACCTACTGGTAAAAAATAATCATTTCTTTATTATGTAATTCACAAATTACAATTAGACCAATCAGTCTTTGTTTTACTCGACTAGACCAAAACTAGACTAATAAATAAAATAAACAAACACTAACTTCTTAGTAAATATTTAAATGTTGGTCAATTAAATGCACAGTTTTGAAAATATTAGAAATTTCAAAATAAATGTAACAATAACAACAGAACTAATGAGGTAATGACTGTTTTGCAAACAACAAGTTATAAGAATAATATAATATTCTATTTTACTAAGCATATTTGTACTTAACCTTCTCTCTCAAAAACACTCATTTAAATACACGTACGAACTTGTTTTGATGCATGCAATGTGATATTTTGACAGTGATTCCCCGCCGCCTCATGACTTTCGTAACAGTTCGTTCAATCTCGACGGTCGCTCGGACCTTCGGCGAAACCTTCGGCTTCGGCCGGGTTTAGGGCCGAAGCCGAATGTTTCGCCGAGGGTGGATTTTTTGGCCGGGTCGGACACTACTTGTAACTGAATCAGTTAGAATTTTATTATATGTACTATACGTAAACTATAGATTAATTCTAATCTCCGGTATATCTAAACATATTTTGGTAAAGGACTTTAGAAAGAGCGATGTGGACTACTTTGGGACAACGTATCCCGCGGTCAAACCCACATTGCTTGCTGATATCTTCACTGTACATAACATATGCAAATATATAATGAATGACCATGACCACACACTAGGCGCACGACATGCCTCATCGACCAGAAGCCCCGGTGAAGCCATGCAAGTTATCCGTAATGCTCACGAATAATTTCGTCAACTACTTACATACTTTTAAATATGACGAGTATAACTAGATATCAAGATATTTTTAGTTTTGACGACACGTTTGGCTCAGTTTGTTGCTACCCGACTTGCTGCGCCAGCGGTCGCGGATTCGAGTCCCGCTGGGGGCATTCATTTGTTTGATAAGCACTTTTTACTCCAGTCATGGGTTTATATTTGTAATATGTATGTATAAGATATATATGTTATAGTGTATCAACTATCTGGTATCCATAACACAAGCCTCGTAGCTTATCATGGACATAGATGGTGATGTGTGTTAATGTCCTAACATATTTATTTAAACATATTGTACGTAATGCCAAGTATGCAGTAGGCCGTTTATATTGAATAATCAAAAAGCAAAAATGTGCCTTAATTGGAGACCTGTAATCAAAGATTAAGGTTTTACTTTTTTGGCGAATATGTTACACAAATATTATAATATATTCTATGCCATAGAATCCAACTCGCTATCCACGAGTGCGGTCTGTAGCACAAACATTAAATATTTGTTTTCTTTTCTTTTGATCTTTAAATACGTTATTTACTTGCCGTAGATAAATAAAGTCGTTTAACCATATTGTTAAACTTTTATACGTTAGGCCTAATGAGGCCAGCCTTTGTCGGGTATCTAGGTTTACTGCAAATACCACTTTCATTATCAACCAAAGCTAACTCCGAGTTCTTGATAATTATGTACAAACAAGTTCGTGTATCGTATAATGGTCGGTGCTAGCTTTCATAATAAAGTGACTTTTGAACTCTTAAACTTAAAGTAGGTACCTTATGGCTAATAGAACCTGTTTCATAAAAAACAAACACAAAGAAATTCAATTTTTCATGTACATAAAAAACACTTAAAAATAACTTGTTTATTACTCGTAGGTACCTACATATATTTTTGGTTTTATTGAAAATGACTCGTTTTTTTATTACTGACGTGGTTATTGAAATATTAGTATGTGAGGGACTAAATATACTAAATGTTAGATGTACGAGTATATGTACTTTCAGAACGGTGAATGTTGTTAGCTCGAATTTGTCTTCATGCCCTCGTTATTGACCGAGCGAGCGATGCGTCTGCATCAAGCCTGTCTAAATTTGCTTTCCTCTGTCAGTTTGTTGGTACTCTCCTCTACAGGTCGTATTTTACAACCGGGGGGATATCTCCACCTTATGAGATCCGATACCAAATGTTCTTTTTTTATCTGAAAGGTAGTAACTTTAAGTTGGTATTATAAAAAATTGGTGAAGATCTGATGAGGATCTTATGTGTGATGAGCAGAATACAGTTTTTCAAAATACAGTTTGTGCTCGCGTGGTCTACTGTTCGTAGAACTACTAGTTTACTGGTGACCCGGCATCACTTTGTTTAAGCGCTAATCGAAATAAGAGCTCCTGAGTAACTTTTTGAATATACGTATTAAGATCACTTGTCGCTACTTGACCTACCGGTTTGCTGCGCGGAAATAGAAAAAAATATGGATTTATAGCACTGGTTCATATGGTCATTTATTTCATATTCATAATTTTATTAATAACTTTGTGTATCTTATATCGTAAATTTTATTAAACTTCAGCCGAAGCTACTGTCATACAGACGGACAACAGTCCCACTTTTTATTATACGGTGATTATATCAAGTACATTCGTCTTTTTACATTTCTCGCTCAAGCTTTTTAGCATAAAACTCGACATAAAAATGTAAGGCAGGTTATTAAAAGTCACCCTGAATGATGCTGAGACGAGCTCTTTTTGAAAGAAAACTTTTTGTTCGCAATTATCCCGATGCTAGCTTTGCACGCGGTTGGATTTGTTTTGTTTTTAACTAGAAAAACTCGCGACTTAGCTTACCTTATAATATTAAATGAGCAAATTTATATATATATATATATATATATATATATATATATATATATATATATATATATATATAAGTGGTCTTTAAAGGTGTCTTCTCCGAAAAAACACGATTTTACGCCAAGCGAAGTTCGGTCGCCCAGTTTCTAGAATTTAATATGCACAAACACAATGTAATGCTGTGGTTCCGACCTTTTGTAACTGCAAGATGTAACTAAATTATCTATTGAACAAAGTATTTCTTAATGACTTTTCAAAGGACACCAATTACATCCATGAAGTTGAATTGACAGGATTTTTATTCGTATCCCATGACATTCCTTTTTCACGATAAAAAAGATGTAGAAGTTGGACACCATCGCCTTGGAATATTAAAGAAAATCCATTCTCCATATTTTAAATATTACTTATGGGATTTTGAGTATAACAGTTTATTGACACAACCCTCTCTTACACACAACAAATTTTTAATTAATCTTTTGGTGAATTTAGTAAAGCTGTAACATTGCGATATCTACATGGAACAAGATTGTAATGTAGTAATTTTGAGTTTCTACTATAAATACGAGTATATGAGATGATTTATATCTATTTTTAAATTATCTCAATACAGAGTTACAATGTTGTTCTTTACATCATTGATCAGTCTATATATCAAAATCAGGTCAATCAACAAACTATTTATGTATAAGATTAAAAAATACAAACCGACAAACCTTCGTATTTAAAATATTAGTAAGCATTTTCTTCCATAATGTTTAAAACATGCTTTCACAACCCTAGAGGCTGGTAACTAGGCAATTACTAAAATAATTAGCAATGACAGTTAACGCTAATTGACAGAGAGCAGACCATGAAAATGGTTAACCGACTTGAGGAAAAGTGACGCTTTCGTGAGAAACAACTTACGACGCTCTCCTTTTTAAAACGATCAGGTTCTCAGAAGTTACTCGCCTAAGAAAAAAGCATTTAATATACGCCGCGGCTGCGAAATACACGTTTAAATAAGTCGGGTTATAACTAAATGGCCGCTATATTTGTAACTAAATTAAACGTTTATTTTATTAAACAAAGAAAAGCTTTTTTAGTTGGAACATTGTTTTGTTTTCGTATAAACTTTGTTTTGTTTCTCATTCGTAGTTAATACTATTATATTTAATACTAGTGGCTGTATGTATTTCGATTAATCGACCTTCGCTATTATTCGACCAAGAAAAACTTATACGTACAGTATATCAATATCAAATTCATTGGATAATCTCGTCACATTTTAATTAGATTTACAGATAATAAGATGGTGATAATTATGGTTATTTATCGCTACTTTTAAGAATGTTTAGGAAAATATGCGCCGCGCTCGGATATTCATAAAGAAATATACCGCAGCGCCTTTTACCTTAAGAAAGGCCACGAACTAAAGCTTGGCGTTTATTTGCTTATTAGCAATAATTTAGTATTTAATAACTTGAATCGTTTTATAGTAATACTAACAGAACTCGCGGCTACGCCTGCGTTCAATCTACAAAAAAAAACTCTTTGACTTTATTTATACAGCCACTCACGCTCGCTTAGCTCGAGTTCATTGCTATGCATTTATATAATATTGTTCATTCAAAAATACTAAAATCGCGATTAAAAAATGGATGGCGGGAGTGAAAAATACTTTACGACTTATTCTCGTACCTACCAAGTATACAAAAAAAAAATATATCATTAAAATCGGTCGAGCCGTTTCGTGACACGAGATATTTGTACATACATTGGATTATACTAATGTGTTACAAAGCTTTAAGTTGTATTCATAGCGTGGAACGGAGAGTATATTCACTAATATTTTAAATATTGTACGTGTGTTATCTCTTTACGGCTAATAGATTGAATTTATTGCGATGTTATTTAGCACAGATATAGACATTCTGATGAGGAATATGGTCTGGAATTTGTGTTTAAAAGAATAATTATAGAGTTTCTAGCCGGCTGAGTTTGGCCGGGTTACTCGGTCGGTTCAGAAGGCTGCTTAGTAAGACTCCGGTGACAGGTTCAATTAAATAAAATAATCCTTTTTTTATTTCACCGCAACAAAGTACCGGTATATTAGTAGTTGTACTGGTAACACTTCTTTTTCGATGCAGACAGTATCTGTAAATCTTATAAAGAATGAGATGCTTTTCTCAAAATGCCAACTTTCATGGCTGATCTAGACAAAAAATATTGTATTCTACTAACTCTCAATAATAAATGAAGTTTTCAGGTAAAAATACCTTCTACAAAAAAAAAAAAATAATGTGAGTATTCTAAGTTTAAAATTTTTTTTTTATAATTTTTGTCTTGAATTAAAACTTACCAAGACAAAGTTATAACTTGCTTAATCTTATCCAGAGGAAGCTAGATATTTATTACCGCTTATGAGCTTTTCCGTGAGTCCACAAAAGCTAGTGCATTAGTGTGAAGCAGGAACAGTGGCATATCTAGGTGTTATCTGAACATTAGCATAGCATCGGAAATGGGGCAATGAGTTCGTTCACGCAAACTTTGAAATCGCTTTTATTTTTAACCTAATAAAATATATGTACATACATACGTATACATATGTCGTAACGGTAGACTTTCTAATACCTAATATCCGTAGAGTATATACTGTGTTCAAAAACGAGTATTTACTCAAATTGTTTTTGTGTATATGTTATGTTATATCTTAGTCAATTCTGGATTGTTTTTCATAATTCTTTTTTTGGTAAATGGGTTATACCTCAAGATGGCACTAACTAACTTCTAAATAAATAACAAAAAAAAAAAAACTACACCCGAGCGTAGGTTAAGAGTGCAAGTTGTCTTTTAAGTACCTCAGTTGTATTTTTCCCATTTTTGTCTACAAACTGCTTGTTGCAATTTTCTACCGAGCAATATTCTAAATCCGGTGGAAACTTATTCTACGTGCTCTTCCCGCGCGTGATACAAAACTAATAAATCAAAGTGAAACTATTTATGCCAAAAGTTGCGGTTTGCATTTCCACGGAAAATGAATATTTTCATCGAAGAGATGGAAATAAAGACTAAATCAATAGCTACAGAGCTGAAGCAGATATAAGTTAGCCATGTCCTCTTTTGTCTGCTCCAGGCTTCAGCGTGAAAATGTTTAAAATAGATATCTATCTACGAGTCTACTATACTTTAATTATACAATTCATAATTTGTCAATGTCTAATTCGAGAAGTAAATTCAATACAATTTTGTAAACCACAGGACGGTGTTGTAAGCGTGGAGCGCGGTGACTAATTAATAGCAATACACTGCCTCAATGACAGGCTAAATTGGACGGTTAGTGGAATCCTGAGAAGATTAACTTATACTATGTTAACTTTAATAAACTATGGACTCATAATACTTTCTTAGATTTACGCGAATACTTGACATTTTAAAATAAAACTATCTTTTCGGATTTTTTCGCGAATTTATTTTGATTTTTGGTTCCCGACGTTTCGAATGCTTTACAGCATCCATGGTCACGGGAGAGACTGAGGTGTTACATGTCTTGAAGGTATAGTTGTTACAGACAGCCTACCCACAATTAACAAAATGAAAATTGCACCAATTACATTACAATATTTTTTAACTTTAAAACATTTTTATAATTTTAATTATAATTGAATATGGAATATTATACATTTAATTTTGCTATTATTTTTTATAATTATTACAATTTTAAAATATTAATTAGTAATCTATATTTAGTGTTGCCATTATTATATTTATAACCATAAAGAAAAATATAAAATATAGTATTAATTATTTAAGCCATATAATTGTTCTATGTGTAATTTAAAAAGTTAAAATTAATTAAGGATAATAATTTTAATTTAGTTTGCTGTTATTTAAAAACAAACTTACTAAGCAACACTATTACTATATACTTTTACAAATGAAAAATAAATAATTTTAATCTGATAAGCTGTCATTTTGATCTACACAGTAAGAACTTACTACATCTACCTGTCTGTTATGTTTATATTTATTATTTGATTTTATTATATTAATAACAGGATCCCATGATGATGGCTGGGTACTACACCCAGCCATCTTCCCTATTGAAATTAGGATGAACCAAAAATCAAAATAAATTCGCGAAAAAATCCGAAAAGATAGTTTTATTTTAAAACTATGGACTCGTTATGGAAAGAAATATAATAACGTAAAGTTAAAAAATACATAATTATATAATAATATATAAGGATAATGTACGAAATAAGTTAAATTTTGACCAATTTGTTGGTATGTAATAATGTTCAAAATAATGTAATTAATAGCTCATTTAAATGTTGTATAGAAATATAATGAATGTTGAAGTAACAATATACAATGCCAGAAAATGTTCAAAAAGCTTTTATCGCCAAATTCAAAAAAAATGTTAAAGAACGTTTGTGTGCTAAAGGCTATTATACAATAAATGATTTTATAGAGGATGGCACACCTTGAGAATGAAATGATCGCCTCCAGGCTACTTCAACTTGATAGAAATATTGTAAATTATAATCTTACTTTAAAAAAAAGATAATTTAATATTGGCCCCGCTGAGTTTCTTTCGCCAGTTCTTCTCAGGTCTGAGGCTTCTTCTTTCCGAACTGGTAGTAGACTCATGACGTTAGTAAAAATTGTAATAATTTAATGCTGAATAAAATATTTTGATTTGATTTGATTTGAGCAATCGTACTATTTTTTCCACCCTATCTTATTGTAGCAGAAATCAGAACAACGTACCATGTAATTGAATGCAGCGTTGTGACATCCTGTACATTACTATAGGATGGCATTTTAAACGATTGTCTTAATAATTTTGTAATTGAATAATTCCCTAAAGCATTTAGAGTCAAATTGCGGCTAACCGCAAAGCCGTGCCGACTCTATATCGCAGTGAGTTACTCGCGAGCTGCGTATTGTACAAAACGTCAAGGTCGCAACTCGCAAGTTAGCAATTCATTTACATCTTTAACTAAATTTTCCGACGGCTTCGCTTGCAAGACGTTTTCGTAAATGATGTTTGCCATTGTTCATCATATGGACTAACTTATGATTCTCCACGGTTCCACTTGTGTAGATTACACATAGTTACAAAGATTTTTTTCCAGACGGTTAATTAGCTTTCATGTAGACATATGGCATCCTGACTCTGAAAAAATTTTGTAACTATGTGTTATTTATGGTATAGTTGTTCAGCTCCTAGTAAAGTCGTAATTTTTGATCAGAATAAAACCCCTTTTTTTGGTCACTGTAACATTCAATAAAGTTATATTTTCAAAAATCTTTTCTTAGCGAGTTCGTTGAAAAAACAACTTGTCGATAGTTACGTCTAGGTTCATCGTCTTAATGTATGTTTGTTAGAATTACGTATATCCTTAGTTATTTTGTCACTAAATGCTTACCCGGTGCTACTTTAGTCCCACTGGTACTTAACTTATGTTATTTGTAAGTAATTCTTTCTCATATTAAAGTAAACAATCCCTACTAGTATAATACCATTAGCATCTAAGGAGATATAAATTTTCTCTCGCGTAAACCTTATTTGATTGGAATATCAAATAATCAATATCCGTGCCGCAAGCTTTCCGAACGATTTGTTTTAAGTATAAAACCTAGCGTTATGATCTTAATTAGTCATATTGTCTTTCATCTCCCAGTCGAGATATCGAAAAGGCATGTCAGAATTATTATCTCTTTGTCGAAGTTATTTTCTTTCTTGATTTAGTACATCTTTTTTTAATGGGAAATGCATTTACGCATACCACCTGTATGATGTATAATAAGGTACACTGAATATAAATGTTACGAATATGAAAAATTATTTATTTCATATTTTACCACGAGGTGTAGTTAGATATGTCTTAATTATCTTCCCTCCCACCTCCCCCGTCGCCCCAAACGTGCGTTCACCTTGTCGTGGCGAGGGGGCTTATTAGCGTCCGGCAGTTCAGCCGGGCACGAAGCCAAGAAACGAACTGGGAGCTGACCTACTTCGGTGGGCGGTGTGCCGTGCGGGTTGCTCCTGGTACTTACTTCTCTGACGGCAGAGTGTACCGTTGGAGCAACCCCATGGTTGTTGTAGTCTGCTTCGGCAGACCTGCCGTCGGGTTGTCATCGTTATGACGGGAGAGGTTCTGTTGCGTTTTAGTGGGTAATACTCGCTTTGCCGGTGACTCCCACATAACCACCTGTATACATGCAGGTGGTATGCGTAAATGTATTTCCCAACATGTAATAATTAACGTAGAATGTGATGTAAAAATGTAATAATAATTATACGAGTATTAAATAATAATTAGATACACGTTTATGCTTTCAATTTGACACGATCTACATTCTACAGTGTTAGGTTTTTATTTTAAGCAGATTGTTTCTTAAACGTTTATATATTGTTGTTTACTTATTATTCTAAAACAATAATATTCTATAATAAATATTTTTTTTTCTTAATATTTCTTAATTTCAGGTACGATTTCTTTAAGCGAGCAGTACTTTGGTATGTAAAAGTAATGAGTGTTATTTTTTTCTTTATTTTTAGTTTGGTTCTACAAATGAACTGACAAATCTGTTGAGATATTGCATTTATTTAATACAATATTGCCAAATATTATGATCCTTAGGTATATTTCATAGAAGTTCAGAATTTCTTAAAGTATCCTATGAACCAAGAATGTGTTACTATATAACTTTAAAATCTTGTTTATATATATGTATATTATGATAGTGATATAGAATAATTCTTTGAACTCACTGCTTCGCTACAAGGATTTTAAAGCTTTTCCTTACTAGTTCGGTCAAAATAGACATTTCAAATAACAAAAACTCCCACAGAGCTTAATTTTGGTACAGTTCTTGGGTAAACCATGAGAAATAAAATGTTAAAAGCCCATATCGATCCCATGTGTGTTAAAAAGGTGTTCGAGGTCAAAGGTCAACATTTTCGGCTTTTTGGATTTTTCTCGAAAAAGGAAGTTTTATCAAAAATATAGCTCAGACAAAAATTGTAGATCTTAAAATTATCTACAAAATGGTCGTAATACTTTTTTTCTTAAAATTCACCATTTCTAAGATATCGCGATTCTAAAAGTTGAAGGTGTTACATTCTATATGATATGCACACATTTTTGTATAGACTATATTTTTGATAAAACACCGTTTTCAAGAAAAATCCAAAAAACTTAAAATTTTTACCTTTGCCTTTGAATAACTTTTTTAGCACACATGGGATCGAAGGGGACTTTTTACACTTTATTTCTACTGGTGTATTCTACGAAAGGTTTCTACGAAAGTTCAGCTCTGAGGGAGTTTTTGTTATTTGATCAGTATTTTAATGTCTATATTATATTTTTATGTCTATGAATTCGGTTAAAAATACGGTATAATAACCACTTGCAATTATTAGTTCTGTACATATCGCTAACTAAGTTGTTCCATAGCGTAATTATTATGATTTATATGACAATCTGGACGCGCATTTCACGACCCAGTTCCTACTACATAATTGCAACTGCAAATCTAAAGCTAGAATGCGCGCTTGCAAGACATTTCATACTTATACACTAGTGACACGCCTTTGCGTCCATAACGTTGTTGTTTATAACAGATTTTTATCCCACGGGATATACTTGTTGGGATTAAATGGAGCTTGATTTATTACCCAAACAAGCCCAAATTCAACCTATTTACTAGGAGCCGTTGAAGTGTTCCAATAACCATTTTCTGGCTTCACTATCAGGTCAACTCCAAGATACCAAATTACTATACTATTATCAGGATTACAAACAGTTGTAAAGGTTCATGTCGATTTGACAATTAGAGGTAGGTAAAAAAGTGTAATTAAGTCTGTTAACATACTTGAATTTTCATGGATTTTCCTGATTTCCTCGAAAACGGTTTACTTTATGTCAAAGTAAATTTTATAAAACCACCTCGGGACCTACCTTAATACAAAACCGTTTAATGTAGCAAAATCGGTCAAGCAAGTACATAAAGAAAAAAAACATACTTACAACGACAATAGAACTTCCTCCTTTTTAGAAGTCAGTTAAAAAACAAGATTTTTTTTGAGTCGCACCATCTGTTGACAGTTATACAAAGTATTAAGCATTATTCTAATCTAATGCGTTATTAAATAAATCTAATGCGTTCTTAAAATTACCAGTACTCATTCAGTGGTCGAAATACGTCCATAATTTTATTTTTTGTATAACACCACGAGTAAAACTTATCAATAGCTACTAAACTAAATAGGCAAAGACAAAACAGTTAGATACCTTTCTCTCCTCTGTTTGTCAAACGATTTTTTTTTCTGCTAGTAACTATTGACGAGCTTTAGTGTTATAAAAAAAAAGAAAACAGATTTTTTATCATATAGATAGGTAAATTCTATTCATATATGTTATCCTTAAATTTTTAATTACGATTGTGATCAACTTCGACCATTGGGCGAACACTGCTTAGTATAAATAGGATTATAATGCTAATATAATCATGACAGCTTCATGATGCAGATGTGGTATCACTATCACTCAGTAAATCTCCACCTGTTCTAATAGTTGCCTTTTGCCCCTATAGGGCCTTGTTTCATGTTAGCTTTTGACATATTTCTACAACATCAGTGACAATGGTACAATTGAGCTTGTTAAACGATGAAACTGAGATATGTTCATAGGAACTCTTCAACTCTATGAGTTATAGTTAGTTTTTGAAAAGACTACATTTTACGCCGTTCCTATAACTGACAGAGAGACTAATTCCTGTATTCTAAAGACCATTTAAAAACTAATTATATTAAAATAATGACAAAAAACTAAGCAAAGGTCAAGAATGAAATGCTTCAAGCTGGAAACCTTGAAATCTTAATTAATTTTCAACTAACCAAGCGAAGGGGTTGCTTCCGTTCAGCGCAAACTGCCGGAAACTGCAGCTTGACAAGCTTGTAATTAAAAAATTAAATGCTCGTATTTTATTTTTACTAACTATGATTTCTTCAAGAGTTAAAGCTCTTTTCTTGATTATATAAATTATATTGTAACAGCTTTTCAATATCCTTCAAAAGTTTAAAGAATGTTGAGAGTATAAATAACCCATCTTTTAATAATTAATTTGTGATATAAATTTAAAGTTTTTTTTTTTAAATACCCATATAAAGTCAGGGCCAAGCCATAGAAAAACAGTAGTACTTACATAATTGCTCTTTTTACCTTAAACAAGTTTTAAAATGCATTATAAATCACTATATTCAGCCTCATCAGATCTGTATAAGATCTTAGTTTTAGACTTAGGTTCTATATGCGTGCATTTTTAACACACGCTCGACGTGTCCTCGACCTATTCATATATGTTTGAACTAAAGTATGATATATTTAATCATATCTATTCAAAAATCCGCTAGCTTTAGAAGACTAGAATTTATCGAAGCTCTACGTAACCATGTTGTATACGGGTCGCTTCCGCTCCGACCTTCCTTAGTTTTGCTGATATTTTGACAAAGTCAGTTAGGAATATGCCTTTTTCCATTTTAAAAGAAACATCTATTTTGCTAATGAAAATGCAACGTTGAATATAATTTAATTTCCTTTCAACGAAGTTTATTAAAGTAAAACTTGGGCACTTTTTAAAGCGTTTCGCAATAAAAGTTTTATTTAGAACTTTTTATCAGACGTGCCTGCAATTTTCTCTGATGGCATAAATATTAATATTTTTTTAATAAAAATATTAAATACCTCTTTATAATGTACTACTTTATAAAAACTATATTCATTCAATGCCTACGTAAGTGTTTTCAGTATATAATACTTATTTAATAAGTATCTAATTTCAAAACTTCTTTTTTTTCCACTTATTTGTTATTATGTACCAGCGGCCCGCCCTCGTTCCATTCAGTCCGTAATTACAACTTGTGCTGAATTTTTATAATTAATATGGTTTATTTACGAATTTCATAAGGCAATGAAGATCATTTGAATAGAAAATAATTAAAAATAAATAATTGTGGGTTTTTCAGAAGAAAAGACCTCCAAATGTTGTATTAATTTATACATTTTTGAAGTAGGTAAAAAAAATACGTTTTCGATATTACAACTACAGAATAATTACAGCTTTTGTTCATTATTCCCTCTAATTAGCCAATCGTGCGACGCGACGTGTTATTAAGCAGCGATACGGGAAAGTTTGACGCAATTCCGCCATAACAATATCACCGCGGAACGAATTTAATTATCCTCATATTTTTGGAACGAGACCCATTGAAATCGTGTGTTCTGATGATAAATTGAAATTTGTGAAACAATCTTATTTTTCGCTTCGATAGATCATTTGTAATAAAATATGTTTTTCGACGTTTATTGTACAATTTATACTATCTTCTACTGATGGTTTTGAGTTTTGATTAATTTGCGATAATTATTTTGGTAGCATTCCTTCTAAATTACCCTATAATATAATAATCCATACAAATACTGAAGACGTTACCCTCATTGGCAGTTTTGCTTACCTTATTACTAACATGATTAAGTAGTTTATCCATTAAGTGAATTACTTCTAATAAAAGCTACTCTGTTCACCTTTCATCAATGATACGTTTAAAAATCACATATTTTTATAATATCCTCACTAGTTTGCTCTCTGAATTTAATGACTCATATTGTTTTTAAATGTTTTTCTAGTATTTAATATATTTGTGATAATTTTAGTTTGTCTCATTTTATCCTTCTTTATATCTAGAGTTTTTCATTTTATATGAACTGTATTTATATACTTTTTTTAGTTAATTTAATCATATTATTTTAACTTTTATTAAAATAACATATCTTGTTGTACGATTATTTATAAGTTATGAAATTTATTAATGTTTCTTTTGTTGGTTATCTTTAAATAAATTAGAAACGACGAAATTATGTTTGTTAGTTTGTCCTTATTTTACAGAGTAATAAAGCAACCGATCGATGCTATATTTTGTACAAATATAGTAGAGGTACGTCCCGGAGAGAGATGTAGGGTACTTTTTATCCCACTATGTCAACTGGTGCCCGTGGGAAATTGGCATATTGTGAAAATTTACTGAAAATGTGTATTTAGGTCAGCGAGAACAAGGAGCTAGTCTTAGATATTCCCTTTCTAAGGCTCATTTATTACTTAAAGTTAAAGTTTAGCCATTAAAAGTCCGGGTAAAGAAGATATATTGGATAGGTCAATAAAATTAGAACCACATTTATTTTTCTATTAAATCGAAGAATCAGACGTTATTTCTGAAAATTGCCAATATCTTGGAATTATGTTTTGTGATGTGTTCGTGTTATTACAAACTGATTTATTTTTGGTATCTTCTCGTGCCAATAATGATTTTTTGTTAATAATTGATGGTTTTCTTGAACGCCACGTTGCTTGTTTTAAGTTTTTATTATCCAGCTACCTCCTTCACGTTCATACATATTATGTTAAAATAATTTTAACATAATAATATCTTAATTATTAAGATCTACATGCACATAAATAAATACATATTACGTATAATATATTTATATGACTCTAGTGTTAGGAAAGTGGGTCGTGATTCGACGATAATCATTATTTATAATTTAATGAAAACATATATGAATAGAATTTACCTATCTATATAAAAATACTGTTTCTCAAACTTTTTATTGATGTGTGATATGTATACATATGGAGATAGTAAAGTCTTCGTTGGGAGTCTTATATTATGTGTTGTCTGAATTAAAATGACTATTATTTTAAAGGACCAAATTCAAACATCGTAAACTCATGTACCAGATAGATTGAGCTTCAATACAATTCACATGCGCGTGTATCCGCAGGCAGCAAGTAGTATACAATCAAATCAAAAATAAATAGCCACGTAGCATCCGTGTCGTATAGTTTTCAAACTAACTCTAGCAAAGTAAACTTTTTTTATTATATTAGTACAGATAGATACCCGCCAGTGCCCGCCGGGTGAAGGCCGGGTCGCTACTTGAACCCGCGCTTTGTGCCATTGATCATTCTTTTTGCGATCAGTTGGTAAAAACTCTAACATATTTTAAATATATGCCTTTTTAGGAATTGGCAAAAATTAGCAGTACATGTGCACTCGTTAGTTGTAAATATCTCTATATATAAATAGGTAAAGACAAAACAGTTTAAGTATTATTATTTGTAAATATTCAATTATAATCATTATGGTCGAATTTCGATTAGTATAGATAATAGCTATATGTTAGAAGTATATTAGACTTGGATACGCATTTTTTACTGCTAACTGAAGACAGAATATTTTTAAATCTCGTTTAGAAATTAACATAATTGCAAAATGACGTAAAAGGATATTTTCTATAACAATTCAATAATTTAAAAAAAATTACTCTTCTCCATTCTTAGTGATATTGGCGAAGTAATTTGTGCTCAACAAACATCTTCGAAATGCAGCATATTCAATGAAAAAGAATAATTAAAATCGGTTTACCGTCGACCACAATATCGTATACCACATAAACATACACAATAGTCCAAAAAAACCCCGGCTGTAAAAAGGAGATTTTCGAAGCCGATGAAGAAAATTGAAAAAAGCCATTTAAAAATAGTGGGTAATAAACAATGATTTAACATCAACGTATTCATTGCTGTTGCCGTAACTTTAATATTGAATGTAAGAAGTTTTAATTCAGGTAGAAACTCGAAGTGGGTCAATAAGTTCACGTTGATCGCTCGCCGGTATGAATTGAACGCGCGTAGTTTTGGCAACCGCCTTTCAGCCGCTGATTGCCAAGTGGTTTACTAATATACTATTTGATCTTTTGTTTCTATGTCAATATCAATAGACACGGCTCATCTCAATCAGCTGGATTGCAGCGATGTCAAGGTCGTACATCGATATTTTTGGTCGACTGCAAATGGAGGTATTACTATAATTTTGCTTATCATTAGTTTTCAATTAATGGGGAGGTGCCATAGTCATTTTTGCCTTTCTGTATCGAAGAAATGGATTTGAATGAAAATGAAAATATAGTTACAAATTCAAAATAGTGTTGTACATTTGTCCTTGTTTCACGAAACGTTTCCAGTTCATTAGTAGGTCTCGTGACAGAGAGTACTTAGTGCTTGGACTACATATTTATTTATATTTGATAGTTAAATTAAAGTGCTGAAATCCGATATTCATTTCTAGTCTTCTATAAAAAAGAAAAGGTCAGAATGGATAATAATATTGCTATTATGTAGTTAGTCCATCGAAGCTCAGCGCAGAGCAGGCGCGTGCGAAGGATTGAGGCCAATACGTGTTTATCTTTTCATTAGTCTCAATTGACTGAAGTTTGCTTAAGTTGTTGCATTGTTGGAATTTACATTTGGCAATTTTAGTCTTATAGGTGGTGCTATTTTATCTAAACTAATATTATAATAAAGTAAAGCCGGTAAGCTTGTTGGTTTGGGTGTAGTAGATGGAAATGGCCTATTTTCCGTTAAAATAAAAGGGCTTTACATAGAGACCAATTTTGCAACGTAAGTCGACGGCAAAAATGAAAATAAATTGTGACTTATGCGTAAAGCTATCACTTTGGTTTAAAAGGGAACCAACAAAAACTCATTTTCGCATTTATTATATTAGTATTAGATTTTTTTTAGCTAAAGGGTTTTGTCAAGTAGAATTATGATTGATAGACATTAGTCTTATGCATTGAGTCTAGAAGGAAGAATTTTACTATACAACAAAGGTGTGCTTACCTTATATTAAACTTTAAAGGTCTAAACCTTCAAGGAAGGATTTTGGAAATTTATTCCTCCAAAAATCTCAGTAGAGGATGCAGGTTGGTATCAAAATTTGTTATATTTGCGTTTGATCTTCAGACTTATGGGGCGGAGAGCTACATTGGCATTTTCAACATAACTTACGTCGCATTAAGCTCGTGTAAGCACCCACGTGCCATTTCCTTCCTTAAACATCGTGACTCATGATGATGTCATGTCCACAAATATACCAGTCGTAGCCTTTTGCTTAACACATAACAAAATCACTCGGTGTCAGAATAAAAGGCCACTAAAATCTTTTAGTCCTCGTAAAAGAAACGTGGAGCATGAAACACATATGGAGTCGTAATCCTTGCAATTGAGTTTTAAGAAATTCGATTCAAGACCTGAACTAATACGAGTATAAAGATTATAGATGGTTTAAATGTAGGTGTAGACAGTAGACGGTAATCTTAGCTCGTGCGGAGGATTGCGGCTGCAACGAGTGTGTATCTTTTCATTAGACGCGGTGGAATAGAGCGTTTGTTCTAGTGATTGGCTGTCGAGTGTGGGTTTCCAATTATTTGCTTTAGAAGCATTTTCCTACAATTGTTTTCATTTACTTATTATAGATATAATGTCATAGGAGATTATTTTTAAAATTAATTTTCACGGGGACTTTAAATCTTAATGCTGTTTCTCTAACACAATTTCCGTATTAAACATTATGAATAATAATATTTATTATGCTTATATTTAAATGAATTATTGGTTAATTTCCTTTGAAAGTTGTTCCTGTTTTGATATGCTACTTGTCTTTTTCAATCAGAAAAGACAAATTTCCTGTGATCATAGGTTTCCCGGGCACATCAGGCGTGGTCGCGACCATTGACACAGCGATCAACTTTTTATATGATGGTCGCGGTCGCGTGTTAGTCGCGTAGTAAGGTATTGAATGTAACATAATATTGTATTTAGTTGGTTGCGAATGCCAGTAGTTATGGTCGTGGTCGTGTCGGTCACGTTGTGCGCGGAAAGTTAACCAGAACACTTAATATATTCACATGACCAAATGGACCTCCAGGTTTAGAGAAATAAGCCGTTAAGTCCATTCATACGTTTATCTGACACGACAACTAACCTGCTCTTAAATAAAATTAGACTCGATATTCTATTTGTATAGAAATATCGTGAGAAATATTATCCTAGTAGTGTAAGAGAGAAAATGCAAAACGATCCTTCGAGCTTAGAATGTCTGATTTAACAAGAAGCCTCGGATAGAAATATTGGAGCAATATGTAAAGCAGATGCTCTTAAGCCAACTTTCCATTAAGGAAGGAATTTAAAGCTGATTCGCTACCGAGCATTATGCAATGCGGCTAAACCAATCATTATAATTGTATCTTTAACATCTGTCACTTTTCTTTGTATTCTGCCCTTTTTAACGTCCCATTTCTGGGCACAGGCCTACCTTCAAGACGCGGGGGATCAGGCCATAGTCCACATCTGAAATCTTGCTAGGTTTTCTCTGAAATGCAGGTTTCCTCACGATGTTTTCCTTCGCCGCAAGGCTCTGAAAGCGATGATGAGGCGCTGGAAATATCAGAGTTGCGGGACCCGGGATTCGAACTCGCTTCACTCGGTTTCCCAAGCGAGTTACCATTGGGCTACCACTAGAACAAACCTTTCATCATCTTTCTACATGAAAGTAACATTAATTACTTTAGAAATAATAAGTTTTATTGCAGGCCAGTATCGAGATACACACTTTAGTTTTATTTAAAAAAAAAATAAAGTTAACGTCAAAATTGTTTTCTTGAAGCCATCGCACAGTTTATGCAAGACTCGCTTTTGTTATATTACTTGGAAGCTCTAACTTGTTTTATTGCTTCACCCGTCCGTATCTGCTACACTATTTTTATGAAAAAATAAAACAACTTTACTGACTTTAAACCTGCTGTTTTTACAATCGCGCCATTTGAACAGCGTTATAAGATTGTTTATATCATTTTGTCCTTTACAATAAGAACTTTATTTTGTTTTGTATATAATTCACGGTACATATTAAAATATTAACACAAAAGCGAAGAATAAATTGATTTTCAAATTATTGTCTATGGTCTTAATAAGAGTTTTTTGGATAATACCTTTTATGTGAATATTTGACATTTTAAATAAAACGTATTTTTTCTTATTTTGTCCGATTGATGCTTTACAATTTTAGAAAATATAGACACTGTCTGTAACAAGTATAATGACCTTTGAGACTTCTAAAACCTTAATCTCTGATTGATGATTGCTGTAAAGAATTCGAAACGTCGGGAACCAAAAATCAAAATAAATCCGCGAAAAAATCCTAAAAGATAGTTTTATTTAACAAAGACTTTTTAGAGTTACTATAAGTATTACCTCATCGTAAAAAAAACTAATTATAATAACCCTCAAATAATTTATTTTTGTAATTTACACTTAAAAGACCTAAGCGACTTCCAGGTGACTTGAAAATTTATAATTTGGCATCGAGGGAGCTTGTTAGCCGTAGGTAATGTAACAAGCACTATTTCCTAGATTTTCACTTAAAATTTTTGAATCACTTTCGTCTAATATTTCACCGCTGTGCTTAAAATGCCTAATATTATATGTAGTTCGATATATAATATATAATTAATATTAATGAGTATGACGTAGGACTGGATAATATCATAGTAACAGCAGTTGCAGGAATATATTGAAAAAAGAAAACCACTAATGGATCATAAAGAAGGATCCTTGTTTATTTAAATCTATAGCAAGAAATAGATAAAAATTAAATATGTAGTATCAAAGAGCCATGGTTATTCTACAATTAAACCAAAACGTCAATTAAAAATGTTTGTCTTTCTGTTGGTTCCTACTAATCTTCCCTACTGTTTAACTACTGTCGCTGGTGGGGCTGCAGCAGAAAAATAAATAAATTAATATGTCGGGACATTAACACACTGCACCATCTAGTTCCATGGTAAACTACGAGATTTGTGTTATGGACACCAGATAGTTGATACACTACACATATATAACTTATATAACTTAAAATACATACATATTATAAATAATGTATAATATAATTTCTTTCGCAGTCGAAATTCAGTTTTAGGTTAGCTATTTACGAGATTTCCTATAGAAAAGCAGCTCATTCGAATGCTTCTCATTAACCTGCGTTAACTCTTAACCCAGTGGGAATGTTAATCATGTTATTAACCATAGTACCTACTTACAACGTAACACTATCGAGGATCTGAATGCAAACATTTTTCACTAAGCAATAATTAGCAGATGTATAAAAACTTTTTTTCTTACAACTGGTTACTTAATGTATACTCACTATCGAACTTAATCCCTCCACCACCGCGGACATGCCGGCGTGTCAGTTAACAATAGATTTCTTAGAATTTTAATTCATTTCTTAGAAATTTACCTGGAGGTGTTAATAACTGATATACTTAACGTATTTATTTCAATGTGCCTTTTAACTATATAATTAAAAATACACAATAAAAGATAATATTAAGGTTAGTTTTTTGTCAAAATCATACAAAAAATATCCTCATCCCAATCCTCAATCCCGCTCATAAAATTCACCTTCTATGGTTGAAGATCGTTTGACTAAGTTTAAGAATTATTCGATAGGTACGTTGTCACTTTGCCAGATAATCGTCGAAGTGGAAAGGAGTAGCGAAAATATTCAAAAAATTAAATGTTACTATAAAATTTATCAAAGTGATGTAAAAAAATAAAAAATAATTCTAAAATAAAGCCCTAAACACGCCTGTGCTTATCATTTATTATTTTTATACATCTTAGTGTAAATGGCAAATGAGAGCTTAGGATTGCATTGCGGAGTATCGATCCGATGCGCCAAGTTGCAGTCAGCTCGACTTTGCCTTTTTTGCATTCATTAAAAAAAAAACAACACAATTTAATTTGCAGTAACATTTCTAAAAAGAACACTAAAACCTCCTTCTTTGTAAGAAAAAGCTACGAATTAATTCTGTTGTGTATTTTTTTATTATTATGTTAACGTGATTACTTTTATTAATTTGAATAAATTATATATTGATTATAATTTTCTTTTCATTTAATTAGTCACTAGCAGCTTGCCCCGGCTTGATCTTGACAAATGTAACCCACTAAATTGTTTCTTATGGCCTTAAATTAAAAAAAAGTTGTTAGCCTATATTAAGTGTTTTTATACTTTGATATGAATTTGTTTCTTTTCGCCTCTTTTCATTCCTTAAGAGGATGAATTTTCATAAATTCTTCCTCAGTGCTTATTAGTTATTACTGTCCAGATTTGTTGCAAGTAAAATATGCTGCAGATTTTGATACGGTTTTCACTATCATTTAGATATTTTCTGAGAGACTGGTGAGTATAATATAATATACACGTTTTTATAGGAAATAAAGTTGTTTGATAATATTTTACATTCATGTCGTCAAACTTGAGCGAAGTGAGGATGACTTGCTGGTTATACCTACTCATACATACTACCTATAATTTGGTTCAAAATTTTAAGCTTCTAAACCTAGCTGTTGTGAATGTGAATGGACCCAGTAAATGAATTTATGATTTTATATAAGTAGATTAGCGTTATTTAATTATCTGTTATAATATTAATGGAGATGGTCGAAAAGGACTACATGATTGGATAGATAGGTGTAGATCCCTTGAAAACTCAACTAGAAAACAGTCTTCGTTTTACTCGATATTGTAAAATTGTTTTTTAAATGTTTAGTGATATTTAATGTAAAATATATTTATTTCATAAAATTCACTCAAAATCCCTAAAAATCGTTATCTTGGCTGTATATCTTATCTCATATACCAAAACCACAATTTAAAAAATATATTCAATCTATAAATTGTATGCTATGCTTAGATAAGAAGGCTCATTAAAGCTTATAACACTGCTTCAGAATTGCATTTATATTTTTAAATATTTATAATCATCAACACTACTTATTAAAGCTTATCGACGTCAGGAACATCGATATTTTTAATGAACATTGATTAAAAAAACGATTTATTAAAAATAATTATGTTTCCGATTTATTATTTATGTTGATAATGCTAATTAACTATAGCTTGAATGTTATCGATTGTGATTTATTCAGTTATTTTGTTAAACGTTAAACTACCTTCTGTTGCATTAGTCGCTGGCAGAACGAGATTGTGAGTATTTTCTTTTTTATTATATCTAATAGATTGAATCATATTATTAACCCTCGACGAAAAAAAGACGGAGTGCTATAAGGTTGACGTGTCTGTGTGTGTGTGCGTCTGTGTGAGGCATCGTAGCTCCCGAACGAATGAACCGATTTTGATGTTGTTGGTTTTTTTTTGAAAGTTGTATTAGTCAGGAGTGTTCTTAGCTATGTTGGAATAAAATCGGTCCAACATCTTGGGGGTTTTTTTTAAATTTTTAATTATTATACTTTGGATTACATTATTTTTCTCTATTCCAATACCTTAAAATACTACGTGAAAACCTAAATATTGTGTTACTTAAGTTACAAATTAAAGCGGAAATTAACGAAAGCTCAAGCGAGAATTTGATGTTTTAATAATAAGTAATAATTTAGTATATACGTCGTATAATTAAAGTAGCTTATTTAATGGATAAAGCATCTTTCATCTTACTAATTTATTCATTCAAATTTTACAAATTATTAAGTATGTATATCTACACAACTCACACGAAACACACGACGACACCCACGTAGACCTTTTCAGTATTTGAAATATCTAAAACCTTAGACAAAATACGTATATAGTATTACAAATACATAAAAGTAATTCTGTCTGTCTTTTTGTAAATAATTTTTAATGCCGAAATCGCTAACAGATTTTAATGTTTGGTTAGGGCATAGGCAGATTGCATCGTATGGTCGTACATAAGCACAATATCTTTTATTCGCGCTCTGCCATTTATACCAATGTGAGCGGAGCTGTGGGTAAAAATTAGTTATATCTATAATGATAAATAACAAATGGTTAAATATGATAAATAAAATAAATAAATAGGTTGGGACGTTAACACACAGCACCATCTAGTTCTATGGTAAGTTACGAAGCTTGTGTTGTGGATACCAGATAGTTGATACACTACACAAAATATATAAGTTTAAATACATACATATGATAAATATAAACACACACCTGACTGGAGTACAAACGTTCGCGCTCATCCACAAATGAATGCCGCCAGCAGGACTCGAACCCGCGACCGCTGGCACAGCAAGTAGGGTCACTACAAACTGAGTCAAACGTGTCGTTTAATGAATAAAACTTTCTTTTCTGATTTTTTGTGGATTAATTTTAATTTTTGGTTCCCGACGTTTCGAATGTAGAATGATTGAAGATAGTTTTATTTAAATTAAGGTTTCGACAAATAGAGCCTCCTCCTTTTTGGAAGTCGGTTAAAAATGTCAAATATTCGCGTAAATATAAAAAATATTACATAATATTTGTATGTTAAATCTATGACTGTTCCACAATTAGTTTTACTGACATAAACCACGTCTAAAGGTATCTTCACGCTATATCCCTTGCGAGTTAGTCAGAACTCAGAGATCATAAATATATTAGAGTGAGGGACTTTCTCAATCGAAGTGGGCCACCTCCCAGTGTGTTTCTTAGCTTCGCGCCCGGCTGGATTGCTGGACGCTATAATATACTTTTGCTTATGTCAATAAGTTTTATTCTAACTATGCATATCGTATGCAGGTATGCACGCTTGCAGATAGACATATGCAGACATATAGACGGAGACATAGGTACACTATATATGTGTATATACAACGATGAACGAATGTCTCAACGATTTTCTTATTATGTCTTGAGATTGCAGCGAAGTAGAACCTATATGTCAAGGTCGGGTGGCGTCACCGCGCCACACTGTCACCTTACGGTTGTTTATTTACGCACCGCGCCGCGACGCGCCGTGCCGTCGAGATCACTTTTCCTTTTGATCGTTCAAATATAATTTCTTTTTACGGGTAGTGTATGTTATTTAAGTTATTGGATATAGTTCAATTTATTTACTTTAAGAAATGTGTGTGTGTTTGTAATATTCATTGACTCTAAGGGTTTGATCGATTTTGAGACGAACTCGAAATGATAATAATTTGTACACACTAATTATTTTATATTGTCTACACGAGCGAAGCCGCGGATAAAAAGTAGTAACAATCACACTACGAATAAGTACAGCTATAACTTTGGATTTTTACAAGTACATAATTGCAATAAAATTAAGTTATACCTATCTAGAATACTAGTATAACTTTTCTAAGTTAGCCAACTGTTGTTAATCATCTTAATTTAACTATTAGTTAACTTTGCTCTAACTGCTAGTTCTAATAAGTATTATAAGTTGCAAGACAATGTAAAGGTCGAGGGACATACGACTGGTGACCCTCACGTTGCAATGTTTGCTGTTTCATCATGAGGTGGTTGTCAACGATTCGGACACTTGAGTACTGTATATAGGTAATTTAGCTTTTTTCGCATTTCCCAGATTATGCAAAGAGGTCGTCATAAATATTAATATTCAACGAGGGTCTTATAAATTAAGACGTAAAAGAAAAGAGAGGCATTATTCAATTCATTTTTTTTATCTCTAATAAAAATAATATTCTCCTGACTGATTTTGGCCACGGCGGCCGATCCCACGCGACAACTTGTTAGCCAAAAGTGAAATAATTTTATTTTTAAAGTTATACTTCTTTTGGCGCGATATGAAAAAAATAAACAAATTTAGATTACAGTACGAAGTTATTCGTTGTTTGCTAATTGCTACAGTGTGAATTTAGTCGTTAAATCTTCATTTAGTATAATGTAATGTCTATATTCAAGATATTTAATCCGGTTTTTCTATATACACAACATGTGTTTTATATCGATAAAAATAAAAAAAATATTAAAAGATTTTACACCTTTTCCGTTTCATCTGTCCCGGTGCATGTCTGTAATCAAATCTTGCAAGTTAAATTTGACCTACTTCCCAGTGTCTAATTGAACTGAAAATTGACACAGACGTTTGGTTCTCGTGACAATGCACGATTATCTAATTGCCGCCATTTTTAATCCAATATGGCGGACGTTACAAAATAGCGATTTATCATTTCTACAGTGGCCCTTATGATATGAGCATCAAATGAACAGGTTTGATGAGCGAAACACAATAAGCAATGTGACGCCAATATGGCGGACCATGTTTTTTTTAATATTATTGTTTACCTATATTGGGATATACACCTTTATATAGTACTCTGAATTGTTACACAGGAAATATTAAATATTTCAGGTTGAAATGTAGTCTATGATACTCTCCGACCCCGTGAACTGTTTATGAACAAAATGCATACATGCCTACAGTAAAAAATCTGCCTCTAAAAGTGGAATATAAATTCAACAATTATAATTTGTCTGTACAGCATGTTTTGTTTTGTTTATATCAAAGCTTGGCACTCTCCGCTGAGTCAAATTTTGCGCTTACCACACAGAGTCGGCAGTTTTGTGCCAAAGCAGACATTGCACTTTTTATAGGTTGTTAAATTATACCAGGTATGAAAGGAAATATGTCTAATTTAGATAGATATCTGGAAGAGTGAACTAAAATTAAAATAAAAAATATGTGCAAGTAGAGCTTAACAAACGTCTGGTGCTGTAGGATAATTAATACCATGTCTAAGAGAACCTAACAAGTTTTCAAAAGACATGTGAAGTACCTGTACTTGGCTAGCGTTGTCGACTATGACCTGATTCCCCTCGTATTAAACGGAGGTCTATGACCAGCTGTGAGATATTAAAAAAGAACCCGAATACAATATAATATTTACAGAAGCTCCATCTTAATTATGTCAAATATTACTCACTGTCAAATGCTTACATGCATGAAAATACGTAACCCTACACCCGCCGTGCACGTATAAAAAGCAAATAACTCAAAAGAAAGTTCGCAAGAATTTCCGCAGCAAAATTACACGTGGCAGTAGCTACATATGTAATATGTGTGTGAGTAGTTGATATATTACTTTATTACTCCGGTTGGAACACAAACGAACACGTGAATACGGACTGACTCAAATTGAAAAGGCTTTCAGCCACGCATTAATTCTTGAGCAATGGCGAGAGAGCGTGGATAAGTGTCGTTATTTGTTGAAGGGTGGACTTTCCCTACAGTGCTTGTGTCGTAGCGGCGAAATTGCGATATTATATCTTAAGATTTTTTTTTAAATTTACAATGAACTTTTTTTTTAGGTATAGAAATATTTTTGGTACCTATGAGTTATACTTTAGAACTGTCTTGTTAGAATTGTTACTGGGAAATATACAATACATATGTATTATCATATACGATATATTATGTAGTGTATGCCTGTACTAATATATTTGTTAATGGAATTCGTTAAGTTTAGATAGTAGCATAAGATATTTTTTTTATTAATATAAAACACTCAGTTCAATAGAACAATGTAATAACGGCTGGCTTAGTGATTAAAGTACCTCGTCTCGTATCACTGGCTTGAGCGCCGCTTCAAAACATGTTGGTCACATAAGTAGTATCTATACTTATTATAAAAATAAGTCCCCCGGCCGCGTCTTTCTGTCCTCCTGTCTGTCCTCCTGTCTGTCCTCCTGTCTGTCTGAACGCGATAAACTCGAAAACTACTGAACGGATTTTTATACGGTTTTCAACAATAGAAAGAGTAATTCTTGAGGAAGGTTTAGGTATATAATTTATTATGCTTTTATGTAAATTAGCTGAAATACGGCGACAAATGTTGAAGAGGTCGCAAAAAATCTCGCCAAATGGGAACTTTCCACGCGAACGCCGCGTAAACTAGCAAAGATACAGTTAAGTAATGTACTAGAGAATTCAAAATCTATAAAAATGCTACAAAAAAGTCCGCGATAGCATATCTCTATCTCTTACGGTTGACTTACAATAACCACTTTTATGTTAACATTTTTAATTAAAAACATTACGTTATTTTCAAAGTTATTTTCTTTAGTTCGGTATTAATCCTTATCCAAATGAATATTTTAGTTAGCTTAGTCATTTAATGCAGATTAAAATTGCTCTTTACACTAAATCAATCAGATGAATAGTTTTTGAGATATCGTTGTTAGAAGTAATTAGTAGCGAAACATTTTTAATGCTTGGCGAGCATTGAGATGCCTACGGCGAGTCCATCCCCTCTGCCCCGCATCGCTCGACCGCCTGCTCAAGCTATATAAACCGGGCGATGTAGCGCGCGATCCTAGGATACTTTTTACCGCGGGAAAATATCTTATTTCTGAGGAAAAATACAAAAACTGCAATGTAAGAGTATACTAATATGTAACACCTAAGAATTTAGTTTTTGGTCATCTGAACGCGGGCGGAGCCGCGGGCAATGCTAGTATAGTGTAATAAAAGACAGTGTATCAAATTAAATAAAATCAAACGCTTCATTTGATTTTTAAAATAACGTTAATATTCAGACAAGTTCAGCCTTTACCATCATGCAATAATGCAATAATTAATTAAAATGTACGTAAAATTACAATCGTCATACTTTATCTAAAATATAATCATTTATAGAATTATTATATCTTATCTAATAAAAATATGTTTAATCTTCATTAAAATAAATGAATATCACTAGTATCTAAGATATCTTTAGGAGAATGGTTATATAAAAGTTGCCCACTACTGAAAAAACTTTTAGAGAAAAGGATAGTTTTACCTTTTGTAAATTACAATTTACAAGACAAGCCAATTTTATAAACATACTAACGAGTTACACTCACTTCGGACGGGTCTTGGTACGTTTTAATATTTTTGAAAGGAACCCTAATTTTTCTAAAATAAAAGTAGCCTAAGTTACTCCGTGTAACATCAGCTATCTGCCGCCCAGTGAAAGTCTCGTCAAAATCAGTCCAGCCGTTTCGGAGATTAGCTGGAACAAACACATAGACAAAAAAAAATATGTATTTCTTATAATTATACATAATTCCTAATATAATTTTTTAAATTTAATTTTCCGTATATAATTTCATACGTATTTAGTAAAACGCTGTTATTTTGACATTACAAACAGACACTTCAATTTTATTTATCTGTATGATAAGATATATTTTATTTAGATGTCTTAAATATATTAAAAGTAATATAATTTAGTAATGTAATTTCTATAGTGCGACACCCTAAAGCAGGACACGTGCTGACGTCACGTCGGGTGCTTCTAACCTTATAAAGTTGTAAGTGATCCTAAATCAATTTACCTGCAAGAGCGTCCCGAAATTCGCTATGAATGGCGAAGATTTATAGCTTTCCGATTCGTTGCGGACTGTTGTTATCATTCACCTGTCCTTTATCATTTTCTCCTTTTGAAATATCATATTTTTCTAAAGACCGCTTTGGATTATATTTTTATCTGGTACAAGTTTTATTTATAATAGCTGCTAGTTACTGCTCTGATAAGAACTAGGCATTGTTTCTTCTGTTTTGGGCATGAGTTTGACGAGTTTTTTAATAAAAAATTTGCAGAACCAGCCGCTTACCACGAATGGAAAAAAATTGTAGTGAATACTTCCTAAAATGGTTTAGCTATTACAATATAATGTACTAGCGTTACCCGCGGCTGCGCTTTCGTGGCTTATACTTTTACATAAAACTTACGATACCCATTAGAGTCCCTTCATTCGACCCTGTTGCGTTCTTAGCCGACGTCTTCTACCTATAAATTATCTATCTGGCAAATTTCAGCTATATATATATATATATATATATATATATATATATATATATATATATTATATATATATTATATATATATATATATCATAGGCCTATTATTTTCGAGAATACGGACTTAGTCTACGAGTGATCTTTTGCTTTCAAATATTATGTATAGATTTCGTAATAATTACTTTTTAATCGACTGTCAAACACTATAAAAGCTATTATTATATCCATAGTTGGAACTATAGTCTTGAACGTTACATGACACTACGTTTGTGGTTATAAGCTGTTTATGGGCGACAACATTGTATAACATACACAAAGGAGATACACTTAAATTGATTAGGTTTTCCTTCTTTGATGACGATTCAAGCATTCTTACGAACTGCCATAATGAACCCATGTAATAATTATGAGGCATGTCATAATTTATCCCAAAGAAACAATAGATGATCTTGATCTGTTCTGTTGTTTGTTGTTTGCAAAACAACAGATCAATTTTACACTTTTAGATATAGACTTTTTATAGAGATGGCTCTAGGGCTTGATATACATATAGCCCTACTTTTTACATTATTTTTTCCACGGTACACTTATGTGATGGGATGTTGGTTAAAAATGGGTAAAAAATTCCGTATATACTATATGTACATAGAATAAGGTATGACTTGTCCATATTATGTATGTAAAAATTGTCATTCAAAAACTCAAAAATATTTCTATGTCGCCGCAAGCAAAACAAAGTGAACAATAAATCAGGCTTCAAAAAGCTCGCTCTAAGCTTCCATCAGTAAATTGATAAAGCTATACGGTATTAGTATTCAATAGCGGCTGGAATGATTTATTCGAAGCCCCGGAGGTTACTGATCCCCGTAGCATTCTTCTTATATTTATAAATAACCGTTTTTCGATTTGAAATATGTATTTGTAGTATACACATGTTGGTTATTACATTTTTGTTTATGGATTTTGTTTTTATATAACCTTTGTGGAATGATATATGGATACAAATTTTGTGTAATTAACTTCATGTTCGGGTTTACATTTAGGATGCTTTTACTACAGGAAAATCTTTCATTCTTACGGGACACCACAAAAACTGGTTCTGTTGAGTCGTCGTTAAAAATTTACCTGGCTAACGCTGGCTAAGCCTTAAGAGATATATCAAAACAGTGTAATAGAAAATTGTAGGTCTTAACAAAGTCTACAGAAAATTTCGCAAAGTGTATGTATATCTATTCCGTGAGGTACACTCGCTATAATTATTTTTATCTATTTAAAACGTACCTAGAGACGTTCCGGAGCGAAGCAAGAGTAAGTCGCTAGTATTAGATGAAACGGTTAAATAAATAGTTAATTTAGGTTTTAAATGTTGTTTAATGTGTAATTTGTTAAGTAAGAGTATAAGGATTAGCAATCACATATAAAGACAAGTATTGTATGAGTAATTTTAAGAGATATGGCGTTAGATATGATTCATAATACACGTGACTAATTTGTCGGTTTATTTCAGCTTAATGGTTTATTCGTTAGCGAGTAAAGCATAAAATCTTTAGTGAGAAGACTTCAGTTTGTATGAAAATCTATTATTTTCAAAGTTACAGTGACCAAATTGGATGTAGTATTTCTAATCAAAAATGACGGTTATACCAATTCAAACTTTTAGGCAGTATATCTTCTTGGGATGAAAGATAAGGGATGATGTGAAACTTAAATTAATTACGCAAGGGAACGCTAGTGATATACATATATATACTATATGTGCATACATGTGTTATGTGTATGCTTCAAGATACTTCATGTATTATAAGTTATCAACAACGTCCAGTTAAACATTCTGTAATCTTTACGATATTTCTAATGAATTTCGTATAAGCTTGTTATTCTGAACATATAATGTAGTGAATGAACCTTATTAATAGTGCGGTTGGCGAAAAGCAGCTTATTCCCAAAATACTCCGGAACTTAATAAGTGGTAATCAGCTTAAGCGTGAGTGCTTTGTTAATGTTCTTTAGTGATTCAATACGTGTGGGTGATGTACGGTTTTGGATACAGTCCCTTGGATTTCGTTAGCTGTTTGTCTATTAATTTGTTCAATAATTAACTAATTTTCCTGTCTGCATAGAATATTTGAAGAGGACGGTAAGGTATTGCTTTGGCAGAAATATTTCTCATTTACTTACTTTTTTTACTTCCGGCACTTTAAGATAAAATCTTGTTAAATAGAAATAGCCAGAATTCAATAAACATACTGATTTCCTTCTATATTATGCGGCGGAACTATGAAAAATTAGCACACAAGTATCTAAAATAAAGAAAATATCTGTTAAGTATGTATCCTTGTGCTAGAGTGCGGTCGTTACAAATCATTGTAAAGTCAGACTTTAGTATCTCCTAAAACCAAAAAAAAAAATATGATCTAGTGTTAGTTATAGTTGCTCAATTGAATCTAGTTAATTATAGTATCTCAATTGATTATTATTTAATATTTATAGATCATATTGATTCTTCATATGTATTTTGTTAGTTATCTATAATTTTATATTTTTAACTAGCATTGCCCGCGGCTCCGCCCGAGTTCAGATGACCAAAAAAAAATTGATAAGTTTTACATATTAGTATACTCTTACATTGCAGTTTTTGTATTTTTTCTCAGAAATGAGATATTTTCCCGCGGTAAAAAGTATCCTATATGTTGACTCGGATAACCAGCTATCACCATACCAAATTTCATCAAGATCCCTACAGTGATTTTCTATGATGCGGTAACGGACATACAGACAGACAAAAATTCTAAAATCTATAGATTCGGCCTCTGTATCGATAATAATGTTTATTTCAATAAGATTTTCAAAAAAATATTTAATGTACTGATTCGCTTTAGTTACAATTTTATTATATGTATAGATATTAATTTGATGTTGATTATTTACTATTATATAATATTAATATAAATATGAGTTTTTTATATTTTAAAAATTAATATTTTAAAAGTATTGTCATCCATCGTGGGATAATATGTAATCTGTAGAAGATATATGGCGATACATTACACCCAACGGTGTTAAAATAGTTGTGATAGACATTTTGTAGGGCATTCTGTAGAAGATATTAAATAAAGGAGTAATTGCTGAAGCTTAGTAGTTTTTTTTAGAAAATCATTAATAACACCAGCTTTTATACGTTGCATAGGATTTTTAATATTGACTACCTAAAAACTTGAAGTAGAACTAATATATTTTTTTATTATAAAGTCTAGCAAACATTTACTCCACGTTTCCCATATTTGGCTGTACGGTTATTTATTTACCTATCATATATTTTCAATAAAATGCTTCAACTTTGATCAAACATATCATCATTGTTCCAATAATTAAAACTGCAAAGTTCACTTCGAGTTTTACACACAAAAAACTGCGAAGGCAGAATTTTCATTCGCCATGTAATTCAATTAAACGTTTTCATATTTAAATTTAAATATTAAATAAATATGAAGCATTCGTAGCATGTATTGTAATAAAACGGTATGAACTATTGTTGGTCGAAGCTTAATGAAATAATGCAAGAACGTGACGTGTGGTCTGATTGTAGGGCTGCCATTATAATATGCTTTAACGAATATTTAAATTATATTCCTTAAAGATTTCAAATAAATATATTTCAAAGTTATTTCTACAGAATTATATTTTGACTAACGATGTAATTCTAAAATCAACTGTATCAACTGTTTTGAGTTTTGATTAATGTTTTAGAAAATATTTATTGTTATCCATCGACATATGGAACATCGATATATAACTTAACTTAGTAATTAACGTTATTTTATCAATACTTATATGTAATTTTAAATTTTATACTTAATTGACCTAATTATATGTACTTTTTTATTTGAAAATTAAAACGCAATAGTAAATTGAACTTTTTTTATTTAAATTCCACTTGCAACTTTTTATAAATATGCCATGCCGTAAATGTAATATTGTCGTAACAAAAACAATAAAAAACTTTTTAACAAAAAAATAAAAACAGACTTCAAACAAAAGCACTAAAAAGTAAAAAATAACTGATTGATAGTTTTCAATTACTATACATACCTAATCAAATATTTTCGAAGCCGGTGTGCTTTGCTTTGTATGGGCTGGCACCGATTTCGAAAATATTTGATTAGGTATGTATTTAATAGGTAGGCTTTAATTACTTAGCCAAAGTCAAAATACAGTCGAATTGAGAACCTCCTCCTTTTTGAAGTCGGTTGAAAAAAGTATTTAATACCTGGCAACCCTGGCTGTATGCAGTCTGCCACGCGACACTCAATGAAAAAAGGAAATGTTGACGTCATTATGCTCAATGCATTGTAATGGAGGTACAATCGCGCGGGAAAGCAAGCGTTGCAGTTATGTTTTGTTTTGTTACTCTTTAGTCCGAAGGCTGGCTTAAATTAATATTACATAGTAAAAAGCTATGGATGGTTTTGATATTATAAGGTGTGTAAAATTAAAAAGCTTTTAGTAACATAATGTATTTTCGTAAAAAGCTGTGGTACGCTCGCTTAGAATATTATGTGATGCGGGTTCAAACCCGGGTCTCGCACCTCGAGTTTTTTATGTGCGAATCATTTTCAGAATTCATTCATTCATTGCTAATAATACTGAAGATAATTGCATGCCTGCGAGAGCTGGGATAGTTCTGAGAAGAAGTGTGAATTCTACCAATCGCACTTGGTAGACTTGTTCTCCCTTTGTACTTTGCTTTGTAGCGGCTGGCACCGACTTTTGATTAATTTAAAATATTTGATTAGGTATGCATAGTAAATGAAAACTACCAATCAGGTATTTTTTGACTTTTTAGTGCTTTGCTTGCAATCGGTTTTTTTTTTTTTTTTTTAAAGTTTTTATGTTTTATGACTTAAATAATGCGTCATTCCTTTTTATAATGTCGTTTGAGGCGTTACTCTGACTCTATACAAAATAAAAAAAACTGTGTGCTGTTACACCCAATTTTACTTGGCCTACCTGACCTACTTCTGATATAGACTCGTAATAATATTTATAAAGCGGTTGGACATAAAAATACATAAGGCTCATCTTTATCAAATGCCAATTTCGAAATCCTTCCAGGAGGCCTGATATTGTGTGTCGTTATAAAATATAGTTTCACAGAAATAGCCCGTTACAGTTATCGCTTCATCAGATAAGATGTGTGGCTCACAGCCGCGAGTTTTCTCCCTTTAACATAATTTTATTTTTCCAGTCACGCTTAAGACTTTTATTATAACGTGAACATCTGGCGTTGAAGCGCCCGACGTAAAAACACAGTAAAAAATAAATCTATATTTTTATGTTTTATAGCTTGATAGAAACATCTCGAGTGATCATTCTAAATGTCAATACGTTGTTTCATCAATGCTGGGACTTGCAACTTCTTTTATGCCAACATTTTAGATAAGGTATGCAAATATTTTATATTTGTATTTTTAATAATGTGAAAAAAAGTTTCTGATTATGGATGTACGTTACTCTTTCACGCCAGAACGGCTGAACGGATCTGGAGGAAATTTGACACAGAGATAGATTATAGTCTGAAATAACACATAGGCTACTTTTTATCCCGGAAAAATGTACGGTTCCCGTGGAATAGATTTGTATTAGTTTTCCTAGAGGCAAAGCCGAGCGAAGCGAGAGTGGGCCGCTAGTAATCTATTAATAAATAATTTTTAATTGATTTAAACTGAAGTCTTACAATACCATAATAATTTCGTTTAAAGCAAAGACGGTGTATGTAGAAGAAAAGTACATATTTTAAAAAATAATTGATTATTATTTTACTAGCGCTATCCTGCAGCTACGCCCGCGTTATTGTGTGTAAACAACCAAGAAATTACCAGAAACCATTAAGTTTTCAATATAGCTAATATATTTAATTTAAAAGCTCATGTGATTTCCCAAAGTAAAAATGATTGTAAATATTGTGTTGTTTTAACTTACGTATTTTGTAAGGTTAATGTTAGAATAAGTAACTTACGTAAGCACATTTTATCGCTTGGAAAAATAAGTGGATATGTCCTTGTAATTTAACAAACAAATAAAACTACTTTAGAGTGAAATGTATCCGTCTAATACTTTTTGAGATACGAGATATTTTCAGTTACCCTGCTCGCTTTGTCAGTTTAACGATCGTTAAGAAATAAGTATTTTATTCTGAAGCTAAATACTATTTTCTACTACTTTTTATGTATTTTCATACAAACAGACAGAGTTTCATACAAACTTTCATCTCTAATGAACTCTCTTAGTGAATGAGTTTCGAAAAATCCTTTCTTAAATGACGCCAATAGACTAAATTAATATTCTCGTCCAAATTTCAAACCTCTATCAGCATTGGGTTGGGCATTGATGAGTTAGTCAGTTAGTCATACATTGCCTTTTATATATATATATATATTATATATATATATATATATATATATATATAGGTATATACTATATAAATAATATACTTATATATTGTATGTATTCAGCCCCCCTCCAATACGAGGGGGATCAGGCCATAATCCACCGCGCTGGCCAAGTGCGGGTTGGCGGAATTCACATGACTTTCGGAAACTTACTAAGTCCTCTCAGACATGCAGGTTTCCTCACGATGTTTTCGCACATAAAAATTTCGGTTGTGTTAGACCCGGATTTGAACCCGCTTCACTCGGGTTTCCCAAGCGTATTACTAAGTCCATTTATGTGTGTATAGTTTGAGAACCACTGGTCCCATTTAAATGAACGGTTTTACAGTTTGGAAATATTGAACATTACCTGGTTAATTTTTAGTATGTATATCTACAATGGGTCACGATACGTAAACCAGGATAACAGCTGTAACAGTTTTAGTTCATTTTGGAATAGAAATTTGGTGCGGCCCGAACATAGAGCTATTAACAATATATTTTTAAATTAACTTCAGTGCGATAGTTTTTCCAGGAGTGTAAATTTTGAACACTTAAAAATATTGGTAATAAACATCAGTTATATTCGAAAAGGATATTTTTTGTTCATAAGGTTAGAAAAAGCATCTCTTAGATAATTTATTTTCTTCAGAAAACTTATGCATTAGTTATGAAAGATTTAAAAAAGTTTATAATTTATCATGCAAAAGTTTGAAAGTTTGCGAGGAACTAATATGCGTTCATCCATCAAAGGAAACGAGGTGTAAAACTAAACGCTCCCTCACAAACTTACCACGTTACGGATATATCTTCAAGATTAGAGGTCAAGATCTCTTTTTTGATGATCAAATTGAATTATAATTTTTTTCTACTAGTTCCTATATAATATAGTGTTATTAAAAGTGATATTAGGATTTTTTAATTTAAAGAATATAGTTAGTTGGAGAAATTTAAATGAAAACTAACTTTATTTCATTATTATTTTACAAGTATTTTGTAATTCTCAATTTAAATTAAAGAGAGTCAGTGAAGTCAGCACGTAAGGAATCTACAACCCGTTCTACGCAGTTCTGCTGAGAAAAACCACGAGTCAACAACAGTTGCTTTCAAATACCTAGTTACAGTATTTTAATACATCATACTTAGCCCGCAATTTATCTTAATTTCATACATTTTCATCAAAGAGAAACTCGAAAGAAAGTGAACAGTGTCACACTCTATGCCTCTGAGAGCATGAGATACAGTCACCATTACCTCTTATGTCTTTCTGGTCGTATCGGCTTATCGTCCCATAGAACTAAGGCAATACGAGAATAGAGAGTGTACTTGTCGATATTTGTACTGAAAACGTTTTGATATTCAATACAGGGTCATTTTTAATTTACTGAAAACCTTTTGTGAATATACTATTTACACTATAACAACAACATATGTAACAAGAAAAAATTATATCTCTTAAATTTTTATTTTCATACAAAAATAAAAATATTTTTATTGCACCTTCTAAACGGTAAAGTTCTAGGATCTGGTCAAGTTTAAATGAGTAAGGACCACTTCCTACACCCCTGCACCCCTCCCCCTCCACCGGTCACGAGCTTTCTTTTGCTAATTGCTGGACTATTACCGTTTAGAAAGACCACTAAAAATTATTTATTTTTGTAAATTTTAAGATTTTTTTTTTCTTACACATGTTGCTGTTATGATGTAAGTAGTATACTCCCAAAAGGTTTTCAGTAAATTAAAAATGACCCTGTATATTACCTATAGGAATTGCATGTTTTATTTAAAAAAAAATATGTTTTGCTTTAGTATCAATGACTGCTATAATTGCAAATTATTTTTCAACTCCAGTTCACCTTTAATAATTGAAATGATTCAATTTAAAGGAAACGTTCAATATTGAACAAGGGGCTCGATGATGAATAAATTCATCTAATGCCATTGTTTGCGGACGAGTTGCGGAGGCTTAGCGGAGCTCGAGCTTTTCACTGTTTGTTTTGTTAACATTAACCATTCATTTACTATTTATTTTATATTAATTACCTATAAATTGGATGTTAAAAACAAAAATATATGCTAATGAGTATCTTTTATTATAATTCATCGGCGTTAAGCTCACTTCAACCAGCCCTCAGGCAGGTTGGAAATGAGCGTTAGTTTTATAGAACTTTCTAATACCATGATAATACGTAGAAAATGCAATGCAAGAATAACCATATCATCACTCTCCTGAACTTTTGCTGACGGAGAATCTACTTTTCAATTTTCAACATGTCTTACTTTGAATGGTAATATTTTAATTTTGTCATTTATTTTTTTCAAGTTTAAGTCGACTGTTTTTCGAGTTTTCAAAATATCCATTGGTTGGTATTTTAGTAGAGACTGTTTGATCATAACTTAAAGTTATTTTAGTAAATTTAATTAAATTTTAGTAAAAATATGTATATACACATGTTTTCGTAAATGATGCTACTTTACATATGTAAAGTAGCATCATTTACGAAAACGCCTTTCCATGAGTTTTTACGAGTGTAAGAAGCTATTTCATACGAAAATATGAGCCACAATATAGCAGTAAATTAATTTATTTTGTTTATTTTTCGTATTTTCTTCTTATAACGTTGTCAGATATGTTTTAGAACTTAATTTTAATTTTGATGCTTGACAAGTATTTTATATACTCGCTTCATACAGAATAATATGTATTATGTCCCACGATTAAACCCTTCGACATGATTCAACACCTAACAAATCAACACACATTTCCATTTACATATAGTTTTTGGCCGCGGCTTCGCTCTCGTAGTAAGCGCGGCGGGGGTGAGAGATAGACTACTTCTGTCACCAGAATGCAGTTAATGTCTTTGCCTATCGAAATCTGTTCAGTGGTTGAAGCGTAAAAATGTAACAGATAGAATTTTTCTTACATTTATAATATTAGTATATAAAGGTAATTATTATATGAGGTGATTATCAGTTTGCTCAAAAATATATAAAATACCTATTTCTTTGCATATGGCCTGGAAAAGTCACTAGTATTTTAATCTTATATTAATAACTTACTATAAAAATTGTAACGACTTTCGATGACAAAGTCCAATACCTGGATTTATATAATAATATTTTCCTTTTAAAATTGTTCAATTCTGGGGTTCAGTCTTAGAAATAAACTTTCGAAACTACAGTCCCAATGACTTCGATTCGAATATGCTAAAATTTTCCTCAATCCTAAGGTTTATAACCCCATTGATGGTTCTACCAAATTGAAAATACTTTCATGTCCCCATGTAATCCCCGTTATGAGGCCGCATGGTTAGATTTATGGTGTACTGTCACGGTTTCCTATAAAATTTAATGGCAGAAGCGTTGTTTAGAAAAATAATATTTTGATATTATATTTTTTATGAAAGTAAAGAGATATGATATGTTAAGATTTTACTGTGGAGTTTAATGTCTTATGGTTTTGAGTACTGATGCTAACGAAACTCAATATATGCCTCTATTACATCTAGACAATAGAAGTAAACAACAATTATGTAAATTCATATAAAAGGTACGGCTTTATGAACATCTTAGAAACTGTAAAATATCTTAGTGAGGTTTAGGTTACGCTTAGTTCTATTTTTTCCTTACAATGATTTATTAAATTACCTAAAAAGTATTTGAAATGAAGACATTTTCTTCAAGTTTTACGTATTATAACTGTGTTTAGTCAATTTAAGTCAGTTTCACTAGAAGAAACTTTAATTTCATTATCTTTAAAATTGAAAGATAATGAAATTTATTGTTCATATTATGAATATGAATCAGCAGTTACCAAAGTTTTATTATTTCCGCGCGTGAACTATCAATCTCGTGGTCAGACAGGCGTAATTGTGTTTACAACCTGTAGTAATATTTTAACTGAAAAATGGTCCAGATATGACATGGGAGATTATCAATAGAGTGCAAATTGCATAGTTGTAGTTTCTTAAAAGTGATAGATGCAACATCCTGTTTTGCTATTTCTAATTTTGTGGAATAAATTAATTAAACTAAATTTGTGTTGCGTTGCTGTCGTCATTCCTAAGTTTTTTCATCTTCTATACATATAATAAAATTGTAACTGATCGCTGTGCGTCCATGGAAGATATTTAAGAAAAACTTTTATTGGATGTCTTTATTAACGCCATAGAACCATAAACAATGATTTTTAGAATGGGTGAATTTTTCACTAATGTATTGTGGTAAGCTTCACTTAACATGGGTGAATTGCTAGGTATCATCTAACATTTTTACACCAATTTAATTTTATCGACTCCATTTTTGCATTTTTCCATTTGTGCAAGAAATACGGATTATAGTGCACAAATTCACGCTATACTCTCAAACTCCACTCGCAAAGTCCAATGAGATTGGCCTCCAACGTGCCAAGGACCGACACGTTACCTGTTCGCTGAGACACGGAATTGTAATACTGCCAACTTCATCACTCAACGTTGCTGCTGAGAACATGCTGTCAAGAAAGCACCATAAAATTTGCCTGGTCCGATCTAAATGCCGGAGTCTGGACCCATGAACTGACACCGTCTAATCTGGCCACCTTAATGACACAAGACAGTTCTTCTTTTTAAAATATATTTTATTTTATAAATATGTTAATTTTACTTTTTTCTTAGAAAAGAGGTCGATCTTTTTATAGTCTGATCCCGATGAAAGGGTAGCCTCATGTGTACGAGCTAACATTATCGTGTAATGGTGTACAGTCCCTTACGCCACAAAGGATAGTGCAATGAAGAGAGGCAAGTATAGGTTTATCACGTGGGAATAGATTGTGATATGTAATGTCAATCTTGGTTTCCCTTTTCTCGTTAAATAAACTGTAAGATTTTTTATTATCGTTCTAGATTCTGGTTATAATAATTTTAATTTTTCAAGATGTTTTAATTTTTTTCTTTTTAGTTATATACAAGTTAATTTTACGGCTAAAATTGTAAAATGCTACTTTTATGGTCTAAAAGTATCTTTTGAACACTAAAACGTAGCCTATTTAAAGTCAGGATAGACATGAACTGACGATAAGCTATAATGTGCCTAATATTTGAATAATAATATTTTGGGACAAACAAACAACACCATCTAGTTCAATGGTAAGCTGCGATTGTGTTATGGAAATCAGATACTTGATACACTACACATATATAACTGTAAAGACATACATATTATAAATATAAGCACCCATGACTGGTGTACAAACCTTCGTGCTCATCACACAAATGAATGCCCTCAGCGGGACTCGAACCCGCGACCGCTGGCACAGCAAGTAGGGTCACTACAAACTGAGCCAAACGCGTCGCCAAAAAAAAATACATAAGTACCGTATGATATAACGAAATCTCATCGGTTTCCCAATCACGGGCACTTAAATTTTAGGTACATTTTTTATTACCATCTGCACTGTAAATGGTCGATATTTCATCTCCCTGACAATGTCGACTGCGATTATAGTACAATATGGTGAGCATCTCCAGAATATGGGCCTTTTAACCCAAATACTTCATTTGGATATAACGTTCCATACATGCGAATGTTTTGGATAGCTTTCATAATTTATCGCCTGCCATTATTGGTTGCTTCATTCTGTACCCGGCAATGTAGCATTAAAGTTGGAGAATGGTACTGTACCCCTACAGTGCTAGTTATTTTTGGCTTTCTTTAATAAAATTCATAACTTGTTATTTATTCAGCATTGAAATTGGTCTTTTCCGAATTATTTTTTTTTTAATTATCCTCTATTAAGTCTAGTAATTTTTTTATCGTTTTCGCTCACGGTATATTGATATCAAATAGGTAGCCATCATTATTCCAAGATAACTTTTTTGGAAAAGATGTGTCCAATTTAGAATATGAGTCTATACATATAATAAAATTGTGAGTCGAATCTCGAGTCTCGATCTCGAGAATCGAGTTGGAGGTTTCGTGAAAATGTTTTCCGAATGTAATAATAAGAGAATGAGAATAATATTCCTTTCAACTTTCATCGACAATTTATAGGTTAACTAGCACTGCCCGCGGCTCCGCCCGCGTTCAGACGACCAAAAACCAAATTCTTAGGTGTTACATATTAGTATACTCTTACATTGCAGTTTTTGTATTTTTTCTCAAAAATGAGACATTTTCCTGCAGTAAAAAGTATCCTACATGTTGACCCGGATAACCAGCTATCACCATACCAAATTTTATGAAAATCCCTCCAGTGGTTTTTCTGTGATGCGGTAACAGACAGACAAAAATTCTAAAAACTATAAATTCGGCTTTTGTATCGATAATAATGTTTATTTCAATAAGATTTAAAAAAAAATAATGTACAGATTCTGCTTAGTTACAATTTTATTATATGTATAGACTAGCATTGCCCGCGGCTCCGTCCGCGTTTAGATGACCAAAAATCAAATTCTTAGGTTTTACATATTAGTATACTCTTACATTGCAGTTTTTGTATTTTTTTCTCAAAAATGAGACATTTTCCCGCGGTAAAAAGTATCCTACATATTGACCCGGATAACCAGCTATTACCATACCAAATTTCATCAAAATCCCTCCGGTGGTTTTTCTGTGATCCGGTAACAGACAGACAAAAATTCTTAAAACTATAAATTCGGCCTTTGTATCGATTATAATGTTTATTTCAATAAGATTTTCAAAAAAAAAAAAAATAATATACAGATTCGGCTTAGTTACAATTCTATTATATGTATAGATTTCGTTTTCCGCTTATATTTATTCTCATGGCGTTTACTTTATAAAGGTTTCTCTCTTTATTAAAGATCCATATTATTAGTTGTTGATCATGACTTTGTTAGTTAAATATTTACTGTAAGTAGCTTTTTATATAATTTCCTGTTAAATAAGACAAGAATGTATTTTGATAATTTTCCAATAGTAATAATACCTATATTATTATTTTAATCTATAATCTATATATATGGACCAATTTGAATAATTGTTTTTTTTGTTTTATTGGGGGTGTATCAGGGGTCGTTTAAGTATTAAAAAAATGGGGAAAACCCATAAGAACAGCTGGAAAATCGAAAAATCCTGAGCTGTTTATTTTGTATAGAAATCCCTACTTCGGATAACTTTCAATAGATGGCGGTAGTGGTGGACCTATCATTAACAATAATGCTTCGAGTTTAAGTTGGAAAAAAATAATTATTATGTATAATAAATAGTCTACTCCATATTAACGTCTAATCGTTAAAGCGTACCTACGGACAAACCCGAGTAAAGTCAGTGTGAGTCAGTAGTTTAAAATATCTTATTGTTATTTTTATTTTCTGTATTACAACATGATATGAGAGAAAAAGCTTATTCCAATAAGTTAAAGCTTGAGCTTTCTGTAGTATAGGGTCCCATATATCGAAGGTATTGCAAGATTTTTAGTGAATGCTTATGTTATATTACAACACTACACAATAAAATATAACTGCACATAATCTAAAACATTCACAACTTATTTATGTATGTCAGTCGTTCAAAATCTCATGAGAGGAGTAAAGCTTCGAAGAGAAAGAATTATGTAAATGATGTCATGTATAGAATAGATATACTAATGAAGACAACCATTTCATGCTCAGTCTGACATCGCAACGGGATCGCTCCCAAGCGACGTGGTACAAGCATCTTTGTATGTTATTCTTTTAATAGCTTGCCATCTAGCGACACAAACTATCGTGAATAGGATACATTGAAAATATTTATTCCGTATGATACTTTCGTAAGATTGTATTATGTTTTATTTTTTTATTACTGCAGATTTTTCTGTTATTCAAAATTGTAACAAGTGAGTTTTAAGTTGGATTTGGAAATAGCTTAACTGTCCGCACATAGAAACGACTAATGTCACTTTTGGAAGAAAAATATGGGCCCCCAATGTGTGTTCACCTTGTCCTGGTTAGGGGGTGACCGGTGAGTCTCACATAACCACCTGTTTGTATGCAGGTGGTATGCGTAAAGGCATTTCCCAACATCAAAAAAAGGGTTGGCTAATAAGCCAGAATTATTATTGGTGTATTAATAGATTTTAATATACCAACAGGTACATTAAATTCTATTAGTGTTATTGCAATAGAAATAATCTAACGATAGTTAAGATGTTTATGTCTATGAATATGTAAGTCATTTAAAGCTGGACAAATTCAGGGCGCGACACTCGTCCTTACTATTAAATTTGCCGAATTCTGCCAGCGAGGCTCTCGGCCGCTACACTGTACTCGCGAACAATGGCGAAGTTTATTTCGGAAGAATAATCTAGAACCAAACATCCAGCGATATTCTTCGTTGTTTTTGTTCTTGTATTCATATCGTCCATTGTTTCCTGTGGAGTAAAAAAGATAAACGCATTCGTATTTTGTCTTCCATACGTATTACGTACGTTGTTAAGGAAATTCCTTTATGTAACCTAGGTATTGTCTTTTTTATTTGGTAGATTGGTACAAATAATTGGCTCACTCGATTCGCTATAGCAGACAAATGAGAGACACAGTGCCTATCTACAGAGGTTTTTAGATGGCGCTGCTATTTATTTTTGAATGCGGGACACTAGCACGAGGCCGTATAATTCATAGAAATTTAGAAAAGGTGTCTATTATGTAAATATATATTACATAATAGATATATATCTGTATTGATATGTGAAGCCGAAGAGTTTGTTTATCTGAGTGCGCTAATCTCTGGACTTACCCGTGTGATTTGTAAAATTCTTTGTACATTTTACATATATAACTTAAAATTATAAATATAAACACCCATGACTGAAGTATAAACAATAGAAATACACGTGATATAGCGTGATACGAAAATAATCACGCAGATTACCATTTCTCTTGTAACAAAGAGGTAAATTGCTTTATCTTGGCAATAGCATTGGGCAGACAAAATTGAATTCTCACACTAGGATAGTTGGTTTATTCCAATATATATATATAGATAATAGGATTTCTGTTGCAATGTGGATTGTTTTATGGGTTTAGAAATTAAATATATAAAACTAATACCATCAAAGTGATATTATTAATGGAAAGTTTATAAGCAAGGAAGTAAGTATATGTGTCTGTTTGTTTGTTTTTTATTTACGTTGTAATGACTTTGGATTTCAGTTGAATTCAAATAGAGATAGCTTATATTCTAGATCAACTATGTAGTCTCGGCTACTTTTTATCGACCGATCAATCGAGCGGAGTCGTAGGCAAAAAATGGTTAATTATTCGTTTATATGATATTCTTTTTTTATTATATTTTGTATTACTTTTTTATTATTTATTACTTTACTCACTTTTGACGGTGATTTCGAAGATATGCTGTTGTAAACGTCGCTAAGAAAACTCTTTTTATGTGTAACATATAATAATTAGTAAAATCTACAAAGTACTTATCATAATTTAACGCATTTCTCACGCGATTAATTAATTAGGCTATTGAGCAAGTAGATGCAAGCGATATAACTTCTGAAGAAAGTAATAAAAAAATCCAATGACCAATAATGCCAAAAAACCCCAAGTATCTAGTTATTACAAATCCATCTCGCTGTTTCCTCCGGCGATTGTTTTCTCATTATCTTTTTCTGTTCATTTGCCGTCGATCGGCACAAATCGCTCATGAACTCGATAAAACCAAATGAACGCTTCGAAGACAACTAATCGGCGTCCATTATGTATTTATAAATACGCGTAATTTTTTCACGCATTTCGTAAAAGTTTTTGAGCTTTTTCTACATAAAATGATACTAGCTTTATGTGATACTAGCGATTCACTCTTGCTTTGCCCAGATGTGTACCGAAGAGCTTTAATGTAGCCTATGTGGTACTTTATGTCATAATCTACCTTGAACTTAATTTTTAACTTTAACTTAAATTGCAGAGTGAAGTTACAAAGCATACATTCCCATACAAACTTTCCAATTTATAATCATAGATCGATTAAGAGTGTGCCTGAGAAAAATTAAAGAACAACTTTAATGTGGCGCAAAATTTCGAATTTGACGAACAATATCTAGAAGTTTTTGTTAGGGGGGCCTCGGGGCTTCAGTCCCTTTGCCTACTCCTAAATATAGCCCTGACAACATGTCTGGGCTATAACAGCCACTTTTTATTTCTATCTGCATGTAGATGTACTCATATCTCTATCAAAGGTCACGTTGGCCGGGCACTTTGTTGATACTGAAAACAAATGCAAATTCTTTCCAACCCACAATAATTGAAAGGGATGTAAGGATGAAAATTTTGTTTTAAATTTTATAGTAAATTATTATCAAACTTAACTCACTCAGTATATAATATGGATGTTGGTGAGAATTCGTAACAAAGAAAAAAAAAATTAATTGCTTAAATCACGGAAGTGAAAAAGAGCAATGTGTTTCGTATTCCGTGGTTATAATCGATATTTTTATTTTATTTCCGTAAATTGTATTTAAATTGGAACACATTTTATCATATAATAATAAAATAATATATAAATAGATAAATAATAAATATTATACATATAGGTATTATTTGTATCACGCAGGAGTTGAACTGGAAGCCCCCGGCAAAATAAAGACTTTCTTTTGCTTTTTAAAACACAGTTTTATTTAACTATGTATAACAAATCTACTCGCTTTACAATTTTATTATATGCAGTACATATAAAATAAGCCGCTCGCCTAGATTCCTTTACTACCCCGAGCTGTCAGTCCGTCTGTCACGGAACTACGATTTCCTGGCACCGTATACAACGGGGTATTCTCGCAACTAGGGCGTCTGTAGGAAGCAGCCTTCCTGCTTTATACCTGCTTTTCATTACGGTTATATTATAACATATAGTCTATACAATTGTTGTTAGTGTTAGATTTTTATAAACCTCATGGCGATTTTGTGGATCGATTTAACCTTTTATTTGTACAATACTACCGTCTTAACCTCGTTTCGCTCGTGTGCCAAATAGTAATCTGCAAGTTAAGCTAGGTCACAGTCTATCTGTTTCCTAGATTTCATCCTAATCCGTGATGGGCGACAAACATACACACATACAAACGTTCGCATTTGTAGCAGTGGTCGATTATTTTCTGCCGGTCGAAATATCGCAATAGCAACTCTTCCTCTTTAAAAGTCGGTTCATAAAAGCTTGTTATATATAGTTTATAAATAAAATTTTTAATGTACTACACTAGTTTGGTTATAATTATGTATAAGTAGGTATATGTTATTTCCAGTGACCTACAAGATGATTTTAGAATTAATGACTTATTATGACTGAAATAAACTATAGACTAAGTTAATTTTGGATAATGTAATTTGTCAATGGTGAAAGATCTTTAAAAAATCAGATCAGTAGAAAGTCATATCAGTTACAAACAGGCAAACAAATCTTTTCTCTTTATAATATTACTATAGATAAGCACACGAATATATTGGAGCGCGGTAGGTACGTTGATTAGAGATTATACTCTTTTATTTTACCGATGGTAGGACTCTGTCAAGGCTGAGGAGTCCGACTGGATGGGTACCACCCCCTTATCTATTTCAAGCAACAATGTTTGCGTTGTTGTGTTCCGGTTTGAAGGATAAGGTAGCCAGCGCAATTACATGCAAGAGGCATATCATCTTAGTCCTCACAGTGACAACGAATCTGCGGTTCTGCAGTTTTGTAACATAAAATGAACCGTAGGTGTTATGGGCGATAAGTACCGCTTTCCATCAGGTGGGCTGTCTGCTCGTTTGTCACTGAATACCACATAAAAAAAAAATACTCATGAAATATCTACAATTCAGATTGCACCCAAAATTAATTACCTATTTCTACTCTGAAAGTAATAAACATAGACTTTTATTTACTCTTATATTGTTATATCATATAGGTAGGTCAGTTATAGTTCAGATTATTTTAAAGCCTGTTTCAATACATTTGCTTAGACTTCATTTGAAGGCGTCACGCCGACAGCGCTTCGGAACCGTAATTTTCAGGAAATAGTATTTCCTTTGAACGAGCCCACAGTGCCTATGTTTTTCTTGTATAGAAGCTTAGAATAATGGTTATGTATACTAGTGGCTTACTCTTTCTTTGCCTTCGGTTAAACGGTGTATATGTATACTATATGATACAAACAGACAAAATGCGTATATATATTTTGAAGATTTAACTGAAGGTAAATTGGACTATTTTCATATATGATTGATGTAAATAAATTGCCTTACATTTAATTAAATACAAAAAACTTAAAAACATAACCGTCTCTCAGGCACCAAAATATAAAAAATAACTAAACGGAGGATTTCATTTAGAATAGATACCTAATCAGATATTTTGAAGTCGGTGCCAGCCGAAGCAAAAAAAAACTAATATATTTCGATACATAAAATACATATTTACCTATTTATTATATTATGTATTAGATATTCAAATCCTAAAATGTTGTAGGCAAATAAAAGATTCCGACAAATTGAGAACCTCCTCCTTTTTGAAGTCGGTTACAAATATATTCAATGTGAAATATGTAGTACGTTTATTTTTGCTGTTACAGTGTAACGAATTAACAAACACACTCATAAACTTGCTTTTATAATATACATATAAGGAAACAATCTTTACATATTATGAAATTTTCATAACGGTAATTAATATCGCAACATTTAATATTTTTCATATTTTTTCAGGTAAATCTTCAAGTCATTGTCACTGCACTGAGTTGAATTACAGGTAAAGTTTAAGTAACCGAATATCTTATAATTTTTTAAATGTGATAATACATATTTTTTAAATTAGTATTGGGATATGTATTCAGCCCTTTTTAACGTCCCACTGCTGGGCACGGGCCTCCCTTCAGTACGAGGGGATCAGGCCATAATCCACCACGCTGGCCAAGTGCGGGTTGGTGGACTTCACATGTCTTTCGAAAACTTGCTAGGTTTTCTCAGACATGCAGGTTTCCTCACGATGTTTTTCCTTCACCGTAAGGCAAGTGGTAATCATGTTAGAAATGATTCGCACATGAAAATATCAGAGGTGCGAGAACCGGGGCTTGAACCCGCTTCACTCGGTTTCCCAAGCGAGCGCGTTACCACTGGGCTACCACTGCCTTAGTATTGCTTTAGTTTTAAAGTAATTTAAAATTTATTCAAATATATATTATATATCTATGTATATTATTTATAAGTATAGATACGTGTTCTAATTTAACAGTATCGCAATATGGGACATATTATATATTATATTCCTATTTAAAACGTCCAGTGAATGTTCCAGATATTTTATCTAAAATGATCTATTTTCTCTACAAAATATATTACGTTTGTGTAGAACATATCATTAATTTATGTATTTTGAATAATTTTGTGTTATTCGAACATGATTTTGTTTATTTATAGAAAGACGATTTTGAAATTATTGCAAACTAATGGCTCACTCTATATAGACTTATGGTCTTCCTCAATAAACGGACTATCTAATGCAAAAATATTTTTTCAAATCGAATTAGTGGTTCCTGAGATTACCGCGTTCAAACAAACAGACAAACAAACTCTGCCTCTTTATAATATTAATAAGTATAGATTATTTTTAAGCTACCATTTTTCAAGACATTTTTGAACACAAAAAAAACTGAAAAACAATAAAGTAGGTACCTATAATTAATGAGGTATTTTGTTATGTACTATAAAACAAGTTATCTAAAAAATTACATATTCTTTTCCATCTACCGTAAAGTATAATTGGCATACAACCATTTGCTCATTTCCTGTTATTATATTATGGCTTGTTATATATCTTTCTGTTCACTTATTTCTTTCATTTCACAATGAAATCTGGTTTCTGCAAGATTCTTATTGACATTAACTCCCAATTCAAACTTATCTTTCATAGAAAGTAAAACCCAATTTGTAGTAATTTATGTGATTATCATAATCTTCCTCCAGTAAATCTGATACGTGACGTTTGAGACGGTCACGTATGACCTGTATCTGTATGGTAGTTGGTACATATAGATATATATACATTGTATCTGGATAATATTCGGGCTAGTTCGGCTGTTACGGCGTTTATAATATGTAATACGTGTTCATCCCTTACAAGCCGTAGGCAACAAATTGTATAGTTATTCTTGATAACCTCTTTGGTTTAATGGCTACCTATACGTCCAGTCCTCTAGAGGGTAAGGGTCTGAATTCGAAATCTGGAACAAAATAATTATAAAACAGATTTCCAGTAGCAGCCAGGAGTTGGCGATATTGAGACCCTTTGACCAGAGCACGAAAGGCTCGCGGCATTTCATGCCTATGGAGGCCTAGTTGACTTCAGTCGTGTCGGATTGCCGACCCTTGCCAGAGTAAGTTAATAATATGAATAGCATGTACACACTACACACATTTATTTACTATTATTTTTATACCTTTTGAAAAAAATCCTTTAAAATAATATTTTAAACTTGTGTCTAGCCGCAACTTCGCTCTTGTCAAAAGTACATTCTTTGATTTCACCATTTTTGGGCAATATTAACAATTTTGTTAAAATTACAATGAAGTGATATTATGGGAACATATTTATGGTTATACAAAGTATCGTATGTTATAGTAAACTATAACAAAGTGCTATATTTTCTTTATTATATTAAAAATTATTATGATTCTTGAGATTTGACAGCAATTCTTAACAATTTAAGTCTTTGAACAGAATATACGTATTGACATTTATATTTGTACACATACTTTAAGCTTTATCCCTCTCTAAGAGAGCATTCCTTTTGTGTCTTAGGTCTGAGGTAGCTACTTGAAATGTCGTAGAAAATATAGACATTTATCTCGTATTAGAGCTCCTTCTCGGAGTGACATGATACACAAATATGATCCCCTAAATGCTCATGTTATCTACCTAAATTTCACTGTTTTCCATCATATTACTAGGTATATGTGATGTTCTATTTCTTTGTGTTAAGTTTTTTGATTAATAAATATGTTTGGACATTAACACACAGCACCATCTAGTTCCATAGTAAGCTAAGAGGCTTGCGTTATGGATACCAGATAGTTGATACACTACACATATACCTTTAATTACATACATATCTGGATAACAAGCATTCGTGTTCGTCACACAAACGAATGTCCCCAGCGGAACTCGAACCCGCCACCGTTGGCACAGCAAGTAGAGTCATTACAAACTGAGCCAAACGTGTCGTATATTATATAGGTACTTTAGTTAATTTTATGATGTTTTTATAGTTAACATGTTTTTAACGCGTTTTATAGTTAAAAGTTTAAAGTTAAGATAAGAAACGTGTGAAATAACTCCGTTTCTACACAATTTACACTATCTTCGTTCAGTACCGCCGCTAGGAAACAAATTTGATAAAAAAGATTTATAGAAATACAATGAAAACGAAAGTTAATATATAGTACTATAGCCTTTGCCCGCGGCTTCTTAGTTTATTTATATATCTATCCTATGGATAACTGCTCTTCAACTTAAGGTAGTAAAGATAAGAACATTTTTTTCTATTTTTTTTTAGTAGTTCCAGAAAATACGAGCAAACAAAAAAGCGTACAATCTTTTATTTATACTAATATTATAAAGAGACAGAGTTTGTTTGTTTGTTTGTTTGTTTGTTTGTTTGTTTGTTTGTTTGTTTGTTTGTTTGTTTGTTTGTTTGTTTGTTTGTTTGTTTGTTTGTTTGTTTGTTTGTTTGAACGCGCTAATCTCAGGAACTACTAATCAAATTTGAAAAGTTCTTCTTGCCTAAGATTGCCCGTTTATTGCGGAAGGCTATAGAATATATGTATATCATCATGTCTACTACCTATGGGAGCGGAGAAGTAATCATAAATATCAACAAAATACAAATCAAACAAATATTGTAAAACTGATGCTTATATCGGAAGATTGAACGCGGGCGAAGCCGCCGGTGCTGCTAGTCCTTTATAATATTAGTACAGAAACAATGAGCGGAAATGGACTCCTCAGTTCATTTAAACAATAGATTTTTATCACAGAAGAGCGACAAATCGACGAAGTTTCCGCATAAATCGCAAAAAACTTCTGATGATAAATCTTTGAATTGTTATTTGAATTGGAAAAGTGCCTCGCTAGATCCCTGATGTATTTTAGATTATTTGACAAATGAGCTTCCAATATTCGTCCGATTAAGATAATTACGAAATTCTATTAGCTTTTGTACCAAGTACTTTAATTGGCTAATCTTACCGACATCTCATAATGAGATGAGACGCGATGTAAGCAATGTACTGACCGTTGGGAACTGTCTCGTTGTTATGAATAGATAAGTATGATTGTAAAAGGCAATGTTGCGGCTAGCATCAGAAAAATACAATATTTCAAAAAAGGCCTTTGGTCTATGGAAGAGCTATATGTACATACTCGTATATAGCGTAATCATCTTTGAATGAATTATAAGTGAGCAGATAAGAGACAATCATCAGCCGAGCTCGCTTTTTCTCCGTTTGCTTTCTGGAGTATAGCTAATTTTGTGAAGCCAGTATGAGAATTAGAGTCTATGTATCTATTTATGTATGCTTAGGAGTGGTTCGATGTGATTAACAGGTTTGTCAAAAGTACATTTTGAGATCAGTCAGTAGGCGTAAGTTTCATACAGTTTGCATTAATGTTGGCTAATGTATTAGAAAATTATCGAACCTGCTACTTGTATTGTTTTTGGCTACACTAATCTATACATTTATAATAAAATTGTAACTAAGCCGAATCTGTACATTAGATATTTTTTGGAAAATCTTATTGAAATAAATATTATTATCGACACAGAGTCTGAATCTATAGTTTTTAGTATTTTTGTCGGTCTGTCCGTCTGTTACCGCATCACAGAAAACCCACTGGAAGGATTTTGATGAAATTTGGTATGGTGATAGCTGCCTATCCGAGTCAACATATAGGATACTTTTTACCGCGGGAAAATGTCTCATTTTTGATTTTTTTTTTATAAAAACTGCATTGTAAGAGTTTACTGATATGTAAAACCTAAGAATTTGGTTTTTGGTTATCTGAACGCAAGTGGGGCCGCGGGCAATGCTAGTCTTATACTAAACTTACCGTTAACCTACCAAACGTATACAGTATATCTTAAACATAAACTAAAAAAAATTTTGGTTGATAATCGCATTAACGCGTTGAAGGCGGCGCTAAATAACATTAAAAGACTGATGAAGTCGTTACAGCTTTTTTGATCGAGCTTTTATTGCAGTGTATTTTTAGACTAATTTATAGGTATAAAGTGCTTAATTTCCTGAGCTAAAGGTTGAAACTTTTCAAATGGTCTGAATAATTAGTAAAATATACTATTTAGTACATTTAAGAAACAATATCTTGTATGTATATTGTATAGTTTGTATACGACAAAAAATAATAAGCCTTGGAGGACTTTCTACTACTGATAGATTTTATGTCAAAAACCTACCACAGCCACATACACTTATCCAGAGTTTAATGACAGAATCAAAAGTTAAAATCCTACATTTGGAGACTAAAATAAATAATAACTTTTTACATGAACTTTCGAGTTGTATCTTTGTACACGATTCGAATGCGCAGCGGATGGTCAGTGTAAATATCAAGTTTATAATAAATTTAATTGAATTCACGTAATGCTTTTATGTATATATTTAAATATTAACTTTATGTTTGTATTATCGTTATAGTTTGTATATCGCTAGTATAATCTATATATAGTTAATGTATGTATATAATGTAACGGTGAATATTTTCGCAATTTTATATTATTTTATCTTTAATCTAGACATGAAAAGCTATAGCTATACGGTCGAATCCATTACTCCCATAGGAAAAAAACCTGTCAAAATTTTAATCGTTCTCCTTAGTTAGGAGGGAGGCCTGTTACAAAGGTCCGTTTATCACTTGGTTTTGACTCTAAAAAGGTAAAGTAATAATTAAGTTAAGTATGTTATTTTTTCTTTTTTTTTAAATATATATGAATAAATATTTTGGGGCATTAATTTATACACTGCTATCTAGTTCCATGGTAGTTCCTCGAACCCGCGACCGCTGGCACAGGAAGTAGGTCGGTCACTACGAATTGAGCCAAACATCGTCAAAATGCACTCATACCTATATGTGTTTCTACACATATTTGAATGGTGTTTTTTTTTTATATTTTTCATAAACATTTGTATATTTATTTAAACTTTTTATATTACATCTAACCAGGTAGGTTATTAGATAAATAATAAGAAATAGCCCATAAAATATAGGTTTACTAACGCCTCATCCGATCCGACGCGGTATCGACGTAAACAGGCTTAACGTTGTTATCTTCGAAACTCCACGTACACTTGTACGGTACATAATATATTATTGCTTACAGGAAGCTTAGCTGTAAGTCAAGTCAAATGATCTAGTTCAACAGGAAACGTGAGTCCCTGTCACATTACCTGTTCGTTCCTATTTAAACTATTGGCATGCCGTTGGTTTACTCGGAACTTTTTTTTTTTGGGAGTTATGCATACCACCTGCATATATACAGGTGATTATCTGGAAACGGGTAAAAATCCAGTACTACCAACTAAAACCGAACGGAACCTTCCCCGTCTTAATGGGCTTTATATAAAAGTCAGAATCTATACATCTATACAGATAAATAAAATTGAAGTGTTTGTTTGTAATGTCAAAATAACAGCGTTTTACTAAATGCATATGAAGTCGTCGCAGTAACAAATATACATGTACATAGGTACTAACTTTCGCAATTATAATAACTGTCCGAATAATTTAACAAGTACGGTATAAGTATTTAAGATAATATTAAAATTATAGCTTTTATATAATTAAATTAATTTTAAAATAACTTTGTCCGTATAGATAGTTGTCGACGTTATCGTTGTCCATAATGCTATACCATCGCAACTCGAGGTATTCAAAGCAGCGCGATACATGGCTGTAATGGGTTTTAATAATTCAGGAAATGGGATTCTACGCGCGAGGACGTGAGTGTTTAACGTGAATTTTCAACTTTATTAAGATTCTGAGATGCAGTAAATGGTTTGATATACATAGCGTATATCCCGACGTCGCTTGTATCTGTAAAAGATTTTTAATATGATGTGTTTGTTACTCGTTCCTAATAACTCCCATTAAATATATTTAAAAAAATACTTCCTCTTTATTCTATTGAATTTACTTTAAGTATAATCCTTTTGATGATTATAATATACTAGCGGACCCGACAGACGTTGTCCTGTGTACACGTCTTTAATTTGAAAATTTCAAACTTTTTGGACAAAATTGTGAATCTAAACCATTCTCAGATCCCCTTGAACACACACAAAAAATTTCATCAAAATCGGTCCAGTCGTTTGAGAGAAGTTCAGTGACATACACACTCACAGAAGAATTATATATATAAAGATTTAATACTTTATTACAGTAAAAAAAATTAAAGTGTAAAATATACATTATGCTACTAAATATTTCATGTGGCGGCCTTATCACTTAAAATGATCACTTCCAGGTAACCTGTACAGGAAAGCAAAATGTAGAGGTTATTAGTTGTATTCTTTTAATACATTATCGAAATCAGATTATTAGTTCCTGAGATAGCCTCCAACATAAACTGACTAAAAGCTGTTTGTAATATTAGGATACATTGGAAATGTGTAGAATTCTTATGTAATTCTTAACCTGGAAATACGTTTCGATTTACTCTATGCAAACCTAGCCCTCGAGACTCGCCTTCGTCATTTGAATTGGGAAAATACCTCCGCTAATAGTATATTGGATAACATTTAACACAATATCCATATAAAGTACTCTGTGTCAATTGTTCGGCTGAAAAATGATTTCTATACAAAAATATCAGTGACCCGTTGCCAAGTAACAAAAAAATAAGGCAACAAATCAACAAAATTCACTTCCGCATCATATTTAATAATGCTTTAAACTAACTGGCCCGTTTCCGTCAAGACCTCTTGTCGCAATAAAGGTTATAAGTCTTCAAATTCCTACAAGTATCCTATAACTAAAAGCATTTTTCCCATATTACTCATTTTTCCGAGAAATTTTTCCATTTTTCTCCTAAAAATCTTGCTAGGATTCTGTACATTATAACAAAAATATAAATTAAACCGTTCTCAAGTGAAGCGATTACCAACGAACATTATTTCATTTTATTATATAGATATACCTATGTGAAAGTTTGTGAAAATGTTTGGACGTTTTGTGACTCAATCAGACGGAAAGGGATATTTAACGTATTTCGATGGAACTCGGCATTGAAATGACTTTTTATGGTTCAATGGACACTTTTCTGGGTTCTGGTGGATAATTAATAATAGCAGTACATTCGTGTTATTTTTCTTTCTAACATTATACATATCTAAAAGATACCTGAAAAAAAAGCATTAACGCGGTCGAAGCCACGGACTGAAATTAGTGTATATGTATAAATTGTAAAGATATTTTTACTAAAACAAAGTGGGTTTAATAAAATCATGTAAAATAAACTATCTCCTGGAGTAACATACATTAAGACACCGAGGCGAAGAGAGGGAGAGTTGCGAGTACATAAAAGTAGCCAAAATCTAAATTTTTACTTGTTTATTATTTTGAAACGTTTAAAATAGGTTAAAATAAAATACGTTTTCATTTCCTCCACGTCGCGTCGCGTCGCGGCGTATGGAAAATATAACAAGCATAGAAATAATAAAGCTAATTAAAAGGTTCATTAGCTGATAACACGTTCAGCGCTAACGAGGCGTCTGTTCTCAGAACGATATCCATGACGTATATCATGTTGTATTGTAGTAGAGCTGGAAAATTTTTTTCATATTTTTTTGTAGCTAAAAGCTGGAATATATTTCTTATTTAAGGTTTTTTTTCAAACTGTATGGAAAAAGATTTCTTTACATTCAAAAGCTCTTTCTAGGACTTTCTAACGCATGTTTGTATTTTATTTTTAATAAATACTAGTTGTTGTCAGCAGCTTTGCTTGCTTTTTTATTTTTATTGAGCCTATAACTACTATCATGGCATGTGTTTTGTTTGGAAGCACATTTCTATGAAACTACTTCAACGACTAAAATCACCTGTCTTACTTTAATACATTCCATTATATTTTTAGACAAGTATTTCTCCGCGTTTACGTTCGCGAGATAGATGCATCACTAAAAGTTGCCTAAGTGTTATCCAGAATATAACCTTTGTCTATTCCGAATTTCATTTAATACGTTTAGCTGTAACCGCGTGAAAGAAGACAATAAACGCAGTCACTTACTAACTCACATCTTATCTATCTTAAATACTCTCAAACTATCGCTCTCAATACTGTGGTATTTATCTCTGAGAATCAACATAACATAATCTCTAGCTTTCTAATTAACATTTGAAAATAGACAAACAGATTTCTCTTTGAAGGGCGGGCGGGGAAGCTTATTGATTCTTCAATCAAAAAGCTCAACAAAACAAACTTCTATCCCCTTAGTTCATCCTCCAATCACGTTAGAATAATTAACATCGCTTTTCCGAACCTTCCGCTACGATCTCCTGATGTAGGTCGGGCTCTTATTTTGTTTTTGTTAGCTTTTTATTGCAGTGTTGTGCTCGCGTAAACGTGTAACCTATCAAACTTTATTTAAAGCTTTCCTTACGTTCTATGAGTTTCAGGGATCGGAAATTAAAGTACGTCTTCTGCACTACACATGATTTATTACTTTTGATTCGCAAGAGTCACTTATGTCGGTTCACAAATGGCGGATGCACAGTTCTGGCTTAACTCTGTCTCTGAGCACTATTTTTCACCACTTATTACATTTGGACTATGACTTCACTTCACTTTTCTTCACTATTTCACTTTTTCATATTTCTTTCCAGTCTTCTCTTCTGTTAGCTTCAAAATTCCACTGAATCCTCGACACACTGCCGGCCTTTTTATATGCATAAACAAAGAACATCCTAGTATTCAAAAATTCTAAACTTTTCTAGTAATTTTAATTCCTTTCTGGAAAATGTTTTGTTTCTCTCACACACGGCAATTTACAATTAATTGTTCTTGTCGTCAATTCTTGACAACTATCTTATGATGTGCCATTTTAATTATTATTTTTTGTGTAATGACTTTACACACTCTCCTCTACAAGACGATATAGTTTTATGAATTATAATGGTTAATAAGCGAAGTGTAAATGTGACAAAATGTTACATTTATTTGAACAAATCTACCCGCGCATACTCTGTAAAAAGGAAAAATGTATTACATTGAATGATTATAACTACTACACGTGGAAGACACGGGCTTGGTATTTTTATTGTGTGCCTGAAACGGCACTTCTTCATCATGATCCTTCATGTTCCAGAAGAAGTAATGTCAACACTTTATTTTCGTTGCAATTGGTCCAATTTTTAAGACTTTTGGACGAAAATAAGCTTTTTTTAGTTTTTTTAAGTTTTTGCGTAATATTTTTAGGATTAATACTAATGTTATATAACTTATTATACAATAATATTCATGATCTTTTAATATTTTATAAATAATAAGTGCTGTACTCCTACTTTATTAACATAATAAATGGACGCTAAACATCATTAAATAAAGTAATTTAAAAATTTTATTCCATTTATATGACTCTCTACTGCAGAATGCATAAAATATTAAGTAATCTATTTTCCACCAACGTATTTTTGAACATTATCCAAAGTACGAGGGTGTATGAATTATTCACTCAGCAAATGTTCAGAAACGAACGTTGAATGATATCTTCAAGATACCTGTTCTAGCACAGGAGATTACGCTTACGTCTATTGAAAAAAGATATGATGACATAACATTGTACAGTTTTAAAATCTATTCTCATTGTACTTTTAAGACATTCACTGTATTTGCAAATCCTTCTAAACACAAGCGAAAACTTAGTCGAAGGCAGCGAAATAAGCAAGATTCATGACGTAATAGACTCATGAGGTTCAGTATAAAATTGTAATAATTTAATGCTGAATAAAATATTTTGAATTTGAATTCAAATCTCTTGTTCAATGGGTCCAAAATAATCGACATATGATAAAAGATAACATTATTTTTAAGCTAATTTTTATATGGAATAGTTTATAATCCAACTCCATAATTAAGTACGTAGCGAAACATTGCGTAAATAACTGGAAATTGAGACATGAAATCCGAGTACAAGGTATTATTTAGACTATGTAAAGGATGATATAATTTGAAAACCGTGTATGGGTTCAGTTAGTGAATTGTATGTACATATTCTCGCTTCGCTTAGGTTCGTCTCTACATAAGTTTTAAATAGATATAAATAGTTATTAGCCAGCGTTAGCTATATAAAAAAAATCTTCTCGTGAATTTTTCTGATGTTCTAATTGTTATTCTGCTATTCGGGGCGAAGACAAATCCAGCAAATCAAAGATCACAGAAATCGGTCCAGCTGTTTTGGAGTTATAAATAGTGTAACTAACCCGACTTTGTTTTATATATTTATATATAGATGTTTGTATGTATTTATATAAAAAACTTTGTTTACAGATTACAATAAAAAAATAAAGAGAAAATGTCGCATGTTAAAGCTAGTGATGACATTTAAATACAGTCGCTTCATTAAAAATATCTTAACAAACACACGCCCCGCGAGACGTCTTTGAGCTCGAGATAATCCCGAAGTGAGAGTACACTTTGTTGTTACTTCATCTTACATTCTAGATATTAGTAGCCGGGATGCTTTAAATGCAAAATGTCTGGTTTACAACCGTATAATACAGACTTTCTATTGGCTAATAATTTTATGAGGTACTTAGTATTAATACTAGCGACTTACCCTCGCTCCGCTTACGTTTTAACATTAGGTATTTAAATATAAATTTAAGAGTTCTCAGAGATGAGATATTTTCCCGCAGTAAAAAGTATCCTTTATGTTGACCCGGATAACCAGCTACCATATTACCAAATTTCATCAAAATCTGTCCAGTGACAAACAAAAATTCTAAAAACTATAAATTCGGCCTCTGTATCGATAATAATGACTATTTCAATAAGATTTTTCAACAAATATTTAATGTACAGATTCGAATGAGTTAAAATTTTTATTATATGTATAGATTTACATTTTAAATTATGAGTGTCTAAGCTCCAATAGAGGATTGACGTAAGGAACGTGGGTAAAACCGGTACAGTGGGCCTCAAACCATTGTTTAACTGATATTATATTTAAAAACAAACACTCGTATTGTACGCGCCCTAAAAAACACACTTCAATATATGTAAATTGAATTGTGTTTTTGTGCTAAATAAATTTAATATTGGAGCCTATCACGATTCAGTATCGTCTGATATTGGTATGCTTTTCATGTTTAAATAAAAAAAATATTAAATTTACTAAGCCGTTACCGCATGAAGAAATAGCAAACTTAGATTTACCTATAACATGTTATTTTTTATTAATATTATTATTAACAAAAAGTATAAAGATTTGTCAATTTGTCTTCCATCCAAACTGAAACGAATTGGCTATTTTTCAACGAAGACCACATATTTGGAGTATGGGAGAAATTAAAACCAACACACACACACACACACCAGTTTAATAACGTGTATACCTAATAATATTACATGACATATATGTATCATTATAAACTTAACATTTTCTTCTTGTCTAAATCGGCGAAACGAAACGACATATGGAGAACTCTTTTAGTGTTTCGCCTCAACTACTTCTTATTCCGCAGAGAATTTAGCTCTCGTGGGTTATAATATAAAGCAAATAGTAGAGCAAATTATCTTAGCTCGTAAGTTGTCGTATAAACAGAGAATATTGATAATACATTGATTTGAATCGTATCACGTTCCACACATCAAACTCTAAAGTTTATAACATCTTCCAAATGAAATGTTGCCTGAGCGACGCCAAGTTCCAGTTAAACTTGTGATATCACAACTGATAACTGTGTTAGATTCGTGGAGTTAATCGCGTTTTGGCGAAATTTGAAGCTCGGTTTGTCTCGGAGAGGAGAAACCATGTGACTTATGGACATTGTTAATTCTTGTAATCTTTATTAGTTACCAACATGAAGTTTGTTTGTTAGCTTCTCTGATTTGTCCTTCTTTTACGCAGTATCGGAAACACAAATAACCCGTAATTAAAGAAAGTAGTTCATAGCCTTGGAAGTTTTGGATCGATTTGAAATTTTGTAAATATGTCAGTTAGGTCATATTAGTAATATTTGGTATTCAGGGAAAAGCAAACTTTAGCAAGAGTTCACAATATGTCCCAAAAGTAATGCAAGAAGTAATTTTGATGGAGACTTAGGTGTTTTGGTAAAAACTATAATATTTTTTAATGGTTGATAGAATATGTAGCATAAGGTTATGTAGGGAATTGTTCAAGGTGGAAATGGCGGAGCTTAGTTGACACAAATGCATTTTTTGTCGAAGTTTTTCCATGGCTGTTTTGCATTAGCATGACTGAATACTGAATTTTTTGGATGCCTCACCTTGGCTTGCGCAATTTGCTTCATTAATGCATGGTTGGTCCTTTGTTTATTGAAATAAGCTATGGATTTAAATACGCGAAAAAAAGAGTTAAACGGCATTAAATCCACGATCTGAGCGGTTAATTCTGATCACCAAAATGGGAAATTTCATGAATTTTCCCTTTTTATTATGATTTCATGGAACTGTAAGGTCCAATGTATTTAAATTATTCATTGAAATATATGTATAAGCGTGTGAGATTTATCGCACGTTTTTTATAGTATTCAATTATAAACATAGAAACAGCGAGATGTTTTTCTACCTAAAAGACTAGCTAAAAGACGGACAGTGGCAGCAAATCATTTGAGAAAAAACTGCACTTAGCCACCCTGCAGGACTCAGGCCTGATCCCCCTCGTTTTAAAGTGCAGCCCGTGCCCAGTAGTGGGACTTTAAAAATGGACCAAAAACATATTGACGACACGTTTGGCTCAGTTTGTAGTGATCCTACTTGCGATGCCAGCGGTCGCGGGTTCGAGTCCCGCTGGGAGCATTCATTTGTGTGATGAGCACGAATGTTTGTACTCCAGTCATAGGTATTTATATTATAATATGTATGTAATTAAAGTAATATATTGTAGCGTATCGACTATTTGGTATCCATAACACAAGCGTCGTGGTTTACCATAGAACTAGATGTTGTGTGTAAATATCCCAACATATTTATTAATTTATATTTATTCAGAGCACTACCCTGTGAGCAACTGGTAATGCGGACCTATCTCCAACAAATGCGGGAAACCCCGAGTATTTCACGTGTGATGAACTTATCCACTTAATCCCTTGTTTCAATTGGTACGTGATTTAATCAATGTAACTCTACTCGGCAAAAGTAAGGGGTAAGCTTTTTATTGACTTGTATCTACCAGTATGTAATATCTTTTTCTTGTAAAGTTTACTCTTCTTTGGCTAGTTTTTGAAGTTATTTCTTTATTATCTATATTAATATTATAAAGAGGTAAAGTTTGTGAGTTTGTGACGTTGTACGTAATCTCTGGATCTACTGAACTGATTTAGATGAAATTTGGTAAGAAGATAGTTTGAGAGCCTGGAAAGGACATAGAACTTTTTATACCGGATATCATCCCTTAAGGAGGTGAAAATGGGGATGAAAGTTTGTATGGGGAATTAACCTAGGGACGAACCCGAGCGAAGCGAGGTGTGTCTTTAGTTATATAATATAGATGTTACCGTTAAGTATGAGTATAACCCTTAAGTTTACCATATATATTTTACTAAAAAAAAGCTTTATATAACCCCATACATACATAATTTGAATAATTAATAAATTAATTTAAAGACTAGTAGGTTAATTATAATTATTTTTGAATTATATAAAAGTTATACCCACTTTGAAATTACTTTAAAAGTATTTAATCCACCATTATGGATGTTTTTGGAACTAATTTTGACCAACGTAGGTGTATAATAAAAAAATATGGAAAATAGCGAATAATAATTGGATATTCTACATAATCTATATTTAAATAGACAAAAACAAAACAGTTCAGTAACTTTTTCTCCAGTTTGTCAACCTTTTTTTTTTATAAGAAAAATTTTGGGCTTAGTTAGTTCGTTTTTTATATAGATAAATTCTATTCATATATTTTTTTCTTCATATTCTTAATAAAGATTATGATAGTGGTCGAATTTTGACCACCATAAGAACGCATAGATGGTTTTATTCATACTATATAAATAAAAACATGTACTATAGACTCATCAATAGTAAAAACATTTTATTATATAACTTTAGAGCATTCGAAACGTCGATCACCAAAAATCAAAATAAACCCCAAAAGATAGTTTTTTAAATCGATTCGTAATTAATATATTTGTAAATACCACAGAATAACCCATAATAAATACACATAAATATTTTGTGCAACTGCGCTACTCATCCGTCCTTAGGTCGGTCTAAAGAAAAAAAAGCTCGACAATTGAAAGCTTTTGATTTTAAAGTGAACAAGTGCTTTGCGGAGCGGCCGGACACGGGGGACACGACTAGTCCATTCGACTTAAGGACTTTGCGAGTAGTTTTATGTGTCACCCGGTTCAATGCGAAGAATATTTTCGAGCCAACGACGATTTAGTAGCACTTTTGGAAATAAGACCACGATAGTCGTTTTATTGGCGATTGAATAAAAATTTTAAACGTTGCCTTTGCCAATACCAATGAATATGAAATGTAACAGGGTAAACGAACTACGTATAATATTTGTAAAGAAATTGACTTTGATGTAATAATTATGGATTCCGAATTATAAATTCGACCGATGCGATATCAAAAAAAAAAAGAAATTACCAATTGGTCAGATATGGAGAATTATCAAGTGACGTTGATTGTCAAACCATCGCTGAAGGTATTACTCTACCTTCATACATTTGATTTTTAAGTTTAAATATACATTGACAAAGCCGAGCACGTCTCTTCGTAACTTCTTATTAACTTTTTTTAAATAGTTTTACTACACGAGCAGCGCGAGTTTTTTGATATAATACACATGAACAAAGTTTTGTATTCTATATATAATATAATAAAATTCTAACCGAGTCGAATCTGTACATTAAATATTTTTTGGAAAATTTTATAAAAAATAGTCATTGTTAATGATATAGAGGCCGAATCTATAGTTTTTGGAATATATGTCTGTCTGTCTGGAAAAGCATCACCGGAAAATCACTGGACAGATTTTGTTGAAAATTGGTATGATGGTTATCAGGATCAACAAATAGGATAATTTTTACTGTGGGAAAATATTTCATCTCTGAGAAATGTACACTAAACGTTAAGATGTAACTAGGGACGAACCCGAGCGGAGCGAGGGTGACTTACTAGTTTAAATAAAACTAGATTTTCGGATTTTTTCGCTAGAGATACTTTTATTTAAAATATCAAATATTTGCGTAAATCTAAAAGTTTTGTATTTATAATATAAACAAGGCCAAGAAAGCCATTTCACTATCATTTAAGATCTTATCTATATAGAATCATTAAATACGATCAACCATTTTGATTTACACCTGTACGACTACAGGTGACCGCATTACTGATGCAATGTAACCACAATTCACAACGGCGCTCTAATCGCGCATAGCCACCCCCAGTGGTAGGGGTGGGGGTGGCCTGGACACCCTTACAATGAGTTATAGTAGCCTCCAGGCGTTTTTCTCTGACCCCGCATTAATTATCGGATGGACCATTTGTTCGACAAATGCGCTAGGACAATGGGTTAATTAGTGTTTTATATGGTCTCGTCGCGGTAACGTCCTCGTTTAGGTTTTAAATAATGAAGTGTACAAATATCCATACTTCTGTACTTATTATTAATCACACTGCTGTTATAAATATGAAAGTTTATGAATGTGTGTATGTCTGTATGTTACAGACATACATATACATACAAACTAGCATTTACCCTTACTGAATGTTTAAAAAAGTCGTCGTCAACACTCTACTGACATTTATTTAACATATGCAGCTGCATGTCCGTTATTCATTTTCGGGTCAGGGCATTTTTTTAAATACAGGTGTTTTGTAAAACGTCTAGCTTTGTTCAAAGCTTTTAAAGTAATGGAGGATTTTATCATTTAGTTTTTACTCTAATTTACTAACTGTCGAAATGACTAGTTGTTCTAAATATTTTTTCTGGCAAAGAATATATTTTATTTCAAACCTTTATGAATAAAACTTGCCAAGTTTTAGACATTATATTTTATCTGCTGTATTTATTTATATAGAAGGTACATATGTACATACTATATATACTAGTGAAGTTGTCACAAAGTACATAATATAAAAATAATTACTCGCAATTAGCAAGATGTTTTTTGTCGATTAACTTCTGATTGACTTCTGATTTTTATGGCTTGCACCATAAAGACGATCTTAAAAATATATTTCTTATATGGAAACAGACAGACAGACGGTAATTAGCTAAAAGTATTAGCAAATAGTATTAGCAAATGGAGCCCTAATATGTACTTACAGGATCAAAGTCGTAACCAATGAAGCAAGTTAATTTTCACAACATTTGATTACTGCACCAACATGTTCATTTAAATATGAGTATTTTATATTACACTATCAACGTTCGACTTAAAGACAAACATATCAACATCTGTAGTTAGATTATTACGTAATGAAGCCAAGCACGTATATTTGTGAAACGGCTCATTTTACATTTCACGAAAGATGCCAGTCTTAATCCTTGGGGAGGTTTTTGTGTATGTTAACTACGATATTAACTATTCAAGGGGCTGTAAAGAAGGGTGGTTTATAATGTTTTGTTAAAAGGGTTGGCTCGCTCCGAGGATTGTGGCGCGCGGTCCGTGTGAGGATACTCGTCTAGTAAACTTACCTTTACCCCTTCATTTATATTTTAAACTTATTATAATGTCTGGTGTAGAATGAAATATTAATTATTAAAACTAGTTCAAATATTTTCTTTTATTTTTCTAGTTTAGTAGTTTGTTGACACGCGTTAATATTTTACGGTGGAGTCAGAATATTTCGACACTTTGTTGACGGTAGTAAATCCGACGTCCACTCGGGACTGTTATAAGATTTTGTAAGAATCAGTGAATGAATAATGATATGTTTAAATATTTCATAGGTCTATACTGTCTTATAGTAAAGTGCAGAAAAACTAGGTCTTAGGAGTTCACTCTCGGAAGCCTCCCAGGACGAGTGCAACCTGCTAGACTATTAGGACGCCTACGGGTGGAAAGAATAACGACACATACAAACAGCACAAGCTCACGCTGAACGGGCAAATTACCTAAGTGCAGAAAAAGCTGTGAATTAAGAAGAAGAAGACTACTAACGTGCTTTCACATTGCTCGCGTATATTTGTAGGTATTGTTACACGCTTTATACATAGGTATAATAATCTTATGCATTTCAGATGTACGGATAAAAAGCTAATAACAACTGCGTATAACAGTAAGTTCATAATATAATATTTTACACTAGCCTCGCCCGCGGCTCCGCCCGCGTTCAGATGACCAAAAACCAAATTCTTAAGTTTTACATATTAGTACACTCTTCCATTGCAGTTTTTGTATTTTTTCTCAGAAATGAGACGTTTTCCCGCGGTAAAAAGTATCCTATATGTTGATCTGGATAACCAGCTATCACCATACCGAATTTCATCAAAATCTGTCCAGTGGTTTTCTCGTGATGCGGTAACAGACAGACAGACAGACAAAAATTCTAAAAACTATAGATTCAGTCTCTGTATCGATAATAAAGCCTATTTCAATAAGATTTTCCAAAAAATATTTAATGTACAGATTCGGCTATGTTACAATTTTATTATATGTATAGATTACGTTTAAAATAATAAGACCCTCAAAATTTAACAAACGCTTCTGAGTTGAGGGAAAACAGCTTAAGCGTTTAATGAATGCATCTGTAACTGAAAAGCTTCTTAAACAAAGTTTGGTGCAGCAAAGTTTGACAAATCGTCGCATCTGCGTCTTAGGAATGACTCAACTTTGACAAATTACCCATCTGATATGAGAGACGATGGTGAACTTGATCAGCATATTATTGAGAAATTTGTACACTGCAAGTACGTAATTATTAACACTTTTAAATCATTTTCATTTTGAGGTGAATAATAACTACTTTTCCACTTTTTTAAGCTCACCAATGTATAAGCTATTAGGCGAGTTCAGTACAGTCTCTTAATGTGCGATATTATTTGTGACAACTGGTGTACCTACTGGTATATATTACTTACTAATTATTTATATAGATAATGTCTCTAGAAAGTTGAAGTACAAAAGTATTTTGATATCAATATGTATGTGAGAAAAAGGGGGATGGAAGACGCTGTTTAACGCTTAAAAGTACCAATCAAAGACAGGCCTATTAGATTAAATATTCATGGGTACGACACGTGTATGATACGTCTGTTGATAATATACCAAATGAAGTTGTCTATGAATCACAGGGCTACTTTGATTGCTTTGTTAGGAATATAATATCAAAGTGAAATAATATTTATCAACTTATTCAACAATTTTAGTTATGCAAATCTAATAAGGTACCACGCCTTATCTGGCTCTTAAATATATAAACACCTGAAACTGGCAACTTTACAGGAGATGAGCTTTCAAAAAGATCAACAAAAGCTAACTCTTTCAAAAGCATGCGTTGCCTAATTAATCAGTTTGAAGTAAAACAGTAAAATGTATGGCAAAAAGACACCTAGAGCTGCACTCCAGGAAAGGGAGGATAAATCGCTAGTTATCTATACAGTGAAATTAATTTATTTTGTAAAGTTTTAATGTAAAAACGTCGGTAATAATATAATAATTTTGGCCAAATTTATACTTTAACAGTGTGCAGAGACACATCTGCCCAATGTCGTGTTTGTTGAAGCGGTCCCGAAACATGGATAAGTAATTTAAAAGTTGTTCCATTTAGGATTTTGAGACGTTTAATTGAAAGCAGCGGTCGCACCGACGAGAAATATTAAACGAGATCACTTTGGAAAATTGAAAAATAAAAGCTAGCTTTTTAGTTAAATTAGATTTGTTGGATTCTTTTTGTTTAAAGCTTTTACCAATTGATTATAATGTAAAGAAACAAGTTTGAAGCTTAGAATTTTAAGATAAAATCTAAAACGAATTGTATAGGTACCTGTATTACTAGCGACCACGGTTCCGTCTCGGCTTGCGATAAGTCTACTCATCGATCAGATTTTTTTTTTCAAAATGTACACCTAATATGCCTTATTAATTTTGTTACTATCTATGGCCCTTGTTTTTAACTTAAGAAATAGTGAATCCGTTGAAATATATGTTTTAAAGTATCGCAGAGCAGTGATAATATTAATAACAAAAATTTCATGTAAGTTTAATTAGGCAAATATTATTCGGTGGAATGTTCTTTTACTCTTGTATTACCTTATAATGATATTATAGCAAAATTTGTAAGCTTTCTTGGTCGAGTTACTTTTACGAGAAGTTACACCGGTGACAGTTGATTTAAAATAAAATTTATAAGCAGTTAAATTTTTGCTCGTCGAAATTCAGATCATGTCCCGTTAGGAGAGTAAAATGATTCTATTGTCATTCATGCTGCGGCGCCACAGTCTCCCGGCCTTATTTAATAATGCCGGGGGCGGAGCATCGACCTGCAAGGTGCTAGCTGCCCGAAGGTTTACGACCACTGTCTCTGAAACTTTACGGAACAATCAGGTCACTTAACTTTTTCGTCACAAACAATAGAGAAAGTTACGTTTTAAATCGAGAAAATATTCTAATACTACCGAATATTAATTTAGCCTCTTTCTAAAGAAATTTCGCGGGAAACTCAGAATGACATTTAATGCCAAATAATTACAAGCACTTAATCTTAAACATTAATAATTCTCTTTGATGAAGCCGCCCTCATTTATTTAAATGTCAGTTAAAAATAGCGCCATAAAAAGGCGCAAGTTAAACAAAAGTTAGAGAAGAGATGGAAAGCTTAATAATATGAACGTGACAGTTGTTTAGGTAGGTTCTTTTACATTAAGGGATTATAATGCCTTATAACGCGTCTGGTACATAGATACTTATCCCATATGAATATAATTTCCATGAGAACAATATATTTTTTAATCAATTAAAATCAATGGCGTGTATTTGAGGTAGGAATAACATTGTTTTTCTTGTAAAGGTACGGATGGGATATTACATATTTTTATATATCGAATAGATAAACCAAGTAATTGTGCCAGTTGTAGCCCAGTTACACTTGTCTGGGAAATTGAGTGAAGCTAGTTCAAATCTCGGGCCTCGCCTCCATGTGACCTCCATGTTTGAGAGAACTTAGTCAGTTTTTGAAAGATATGTGAAGTCCGCCCGCACTTGGCCAGCCTGGTGGACTATGGCCTAATCCCTATCGTATTGAAGGAAGGCCCGTGCACAGCAGAGTGATGTAAAAAGAGCTGAATACACAGTATCGAATCGTTAACAAAGCGTAATCGCAGCGAAACGAAACAAAGCAAATGGCACATTTTTAAGACCGCTTTAACCCAAATGACCGCATTTTCCTGGTACTTTTACACATTATTTGTATGTTTTTGTTTCACTTCAAATGACTCCCGATTTAAGGCAAATGGCGAAAGTGCTTAGTGCAACTTTTTTATGAAATACGTAATCTTTTTTTATCGATAACTTCTGCTGTGTAATTTCGCCTAAAATTTGGGTAATTTCGCCTAAAATTTGGGTAATTTCGCCTCACTAATAATTTTGCTTGTTGCTCTTGAAGATATGAATAATTTATGGCTGAAAAAAATTATTTAATTCATTTATTGGTTTATTTAAATACATACAAGTGACTTTTCTTTGGTTCTTTCGTTCCGGTGAGTCCTAAGATACTTTTTGCAAAAGTCATATTTTACTGATAAAATAAGCTTTCCTAAGCTCATACTCACAGTTTTCAGTAAGAATTAGTTTCAGTCAATTTCCATACAAAATTAGTCCGTGTGTTTTCTTATATTTACTTATACAAATGAGATTTTTTTTATTAATATTTGACGTTTTAATTTGTACCCCGCGGGAGCAGAGGATTCTAAATTAGGTTAATTTTGCCAGACTTCAGAAATGGATCAAGTGGCTTCGGTTACTTTTAATGCGAACATTATTAAAATGACGCCTCTAGAGATATTTGGAGACGTATTTAATTTCCTCTGTGAATATCCCAGATTGAAGGTAAAATTGTCTTCCATTATACATATTGTGTGGGTGGAATTAAAATCTATGCGCTTAGCAAACCCTCCTGGGTTTGTTAGAGAATTTTACAAACTTTTCACTTAGAACCTTAATAAACTTACGGCGGACAAAAATTTTGTGTCTCCCGTGACAATGTTTTCTGAACCAATTCAAAATGTCGAAACAAAACATCAAAATAAAACCGGAATAAAATCCGAAAAGGTAGTTTTTAAAGTTAGAATTTTGTTTCGTAAATTATAAACAGAAATTTCAACGAATAATAATCCATTTTAACAATGATTTCGGTTCACAGAATACTTTCTTAGATTTACGCGAATATTTGACATTTTAAATGAAACCATAGTTTCGTACTGTGTCGCGGTTTTATTTCTCACTAACTAGGCTTACGCTCGACTCACTCAGGTTCGCCTCCAAAAAAACGAAAACAAATCCATCCCTTGGGAACCGTACGTTTTTTCGGAATAAAAAATAGCCTATATGTTATTCTGGTGTATGAGCTATAATATTGTAAAGTTCAATTAAAATCCATTTAGAGTTTTTACGTGAAAGAATAACAAACTTCCATACATCTATACGTTCCGACATCCAGACATCCTCACAAACTTTCGCATTTATAATATTAGTAGGATTTTGGTTCCGGAAGTTATTATTATTTGGAACAACTATATATGTATATAATAACTTGCTGTAAAGCATTCGAAACGTCGGGAACCAAAATATAAAATAAAACCGTGAAAAAACCGAATTGTTTTATTTAAAATGTCATATATTCGCGTAAATCTAAGAAAGTATTGTATGTTATAAGAAATTCTATAAATAATTCCAGTATAACAAACAAGCTTCAATTTTATAAAAAATGATACTTTAATAATATACATATTATCATAATAAAGTAATCGAGCTTCCCTCGCCTTATATTAGACACGAGCCCGCAGTATTTCGAACGAGCTGTGAAGCCAAAGGAACCATTTCATAACAAGTATACATGATTCAAGACTGCAATTGTTACGAGAAAATGTAACAGCGTCGCACACGACATTGTTAGCTTCGAGAAATATGACGACACGTCTCCAGATACTCATATGATAGGATCTATTGGAAAAATTGCGCGTTTCCTCCTGAATAAGAGTGTGTCACGTGACTGTTTGTGGAGATATTCTGAATATGTAGATTGTAAATATGTAATGTTACTGAAACTTTGGTAATTTTGGTATTTTTTCGCTACTATATGTTCTTGGAACTACTTAATACGCGTACTTGGAAATTCTACGTAATAATGAAAAATGAGGTATTCGGTATTGGGGTTTTGATTTTAATATATATATATATATATATATATATATATATATATATATATATATATATATATATATATATATATATATATATATATATATAATGAAATAGTTTAAATAAATAGTAAAAAATACCCAAGATAAATAACTGACATTTTATGAGATAAATATAGCGTTTAATATCCTTTTTAATAACAGATTTTTCATATATCAAACTAGAACTCACAAAGTAGAAGTGGCACCATAAAAATAAAATATGAAACTTATTAGATACACGAGTACGTCTCACTCGCATGCGTATAGCGTCAAGTTTTGAATGTATTACATGCTTAGATATATATGTATAGATAAACATTATATACATATACCTATGTATAAGCAACATTATTGTATCGCATATTTAACATTTTTATTTTAAGTTTAGTTCTAAATTTCAGTAAATTACCTTTATATTCTAGTTTTTGAATTTCGGTTCGTTATATTTTTAAATTATTTAACATTAAATAAAGAAATATGTATACTAAAATATACTCAACTGAACAAAAATTATACAAACATTACAATATTATTCAAAACACCCAAAAACACTCAAATGGCTGGCCGCGTTCTATGTAATTATAACTATTCTGCTCGAACACTTTATTAATTTTATGTACATTTTACTTATTCCCAATGGGGTCCTTTAAACGTTTATTGTAGCTTAAAGTCCTCATATTCATGGGCTAGTGCCTTCTAACTCGGTATTTAGGTTTTATATAAATACATGTCCCTGTTTACTTAATTATTATTAGGTATTTTTGTGTCACCTCGTGGTCGGAATTCGACTATTTTTTTTTATGATATCACTAATGCTCGTCCATAGTTACTACGTAAACTGTGCCCAAATGGCACGCCTATAAGCCATAGATTATAGAACAAAAAATTGAGTTGAATAGCTAATAAAAAAGTCAATCGGTTGACAAACGCAGGAGAGAAAGATACTTACTGTTTTGTTTTTACCTATTTAGATATAGACTAGCATTGCCCGCGGCTCCGCCCGCGTTCAAATGACCGAAAACCAAATAATTAGGTTTTACATATTTTTCTTAGAAATGAGTCATTTTCCCGCGGTAAAAATTATTCTATACGATGACCCGGATAACCAGCTATCACCATACCAAACATCAAAATCCCTCCAGTGGCTTTTCTGTGATGCGGTAACAGACAGACAGACAGACAGACAGAAAGACAAAAATTCTAAAAACTAAAGATTTGGCCTCTGTATCGATAATAATGTTTATTTCAATAAGATTTTCCAAAAAATATTTAATGTACAGGTTAGGCCTACTTACAATTTTATTATATGTATAGAGTAATAATAATAATTTAAATAGGATTATAAGATTTTTAATTGCCTTGTAATGTCTTAAAACATATTATTGTACATACTATGTATATTGCGTGAGCTATGAACACGAATGGTCCTTGATTAGTGAATATCCAATGTTACGTTAAATTTTGAAGTACTTTATCTATACTAATATTATAAATGTGAAAATTTGTGAGTATGGAAGTTTGTTACTCTTTCACGCTAGAACGGCTGAACGGATCTGAATGAAATTTGGCACAGAGATAGATTATAGTCTGGAATAACGCATAGGCACTTTTTATCCCGGTATAATACACGGTTCCCGAGGGATAGATTTGTTTTTGTTTTTCTAGACGAAGCGAGGGTGAGCCGCTAGTGTACTCATGCGCAAAAAGGTATGTAGGCTTTTACACTCAGGCCTAAAAACACATTCGTCTTTATAAAATCATTAAGGATTTTCAAAAATTAGCTCATTTTATATAAAATACTAGCGACTCATCCTCGCTCCGCTCGGGTTCATCCCTATTTACATTTTAACGTTTAGTATAGATTTTTCAGATATGGGATATTTTTCCGCAGTAAAAAGTATCCTATATGTTGACCCGAATAACCTGCTATCATCATACCAAATTTCATCAAAATCCCTTTAGTAGTTTTTCCGTGTCGAGGTAACAGACAGACAGACAGACAGACAAAAATTCTAAAAACTATAGCTTCGGCCTCTGTATTGATAATAATATATATTTCAATAAGATTTTCCAAAAAATATTTAATGTACAGATTTGGCTTAGTTACAATTTTATTATATGTATGGATTTTCTAATAACATTTTATTAACTTCCACGAAATTGAAAGTTACTAAATTTATATAAATAATAGGTAAGCTCGAAACTTGTTGAAAGACTTTTATTTTTGTTTCGTGCCAATTTTATATCAGGAAATCTCTCTATTCATGTTGAAATGTTTTATTTCCTTCACTGGTTATTCAATGTGGCGGAGTACGACGAGATCGCCCACTGGGAAAGAGATCGATTTCTTCCATTGGAAATCTATCAAACAACCTCAAGATTTTATACGTGTGTCCTATTTATGTATACATACTATTTTTACATATTGTATTCCGTTTATTTGTACTACTCTCTGATTAGTCTTAAAATCTCAGAAAGTATATGTATGTACATAGAATATAGATAGGTACTGCAAACTTTATATTTGGCAGATAATTTCCTCATAGGAACGTGTATCTGCTAAGAAAGTATTTTTAGAAATGCAACACCACAAGGGGTTGGAAGTTTGTATGAAATTATGTAAAGTTGCAGTGACCAAAATTAGAAATAATCTGTCTGATTAAAATCGAAGACTATTCAAATTCAAAGTTTAAGGTAGTACATCCTCTGGAGAAGAAAAATGGGATGTGACACTTATAACCGATATATATACATAAGCTTCACGGCCAAAACCGTGAGCAAACACTAGCACAAGACAATTTTAACATCGATCTACATCCAAAATATACCTTCAGAAACGTAACCGTAAAAGTGGATAACAGATCAAAAAGATACAACGGAGTTGAAAACTTCAATACAATCTCTTGTCACAAAATTCGGACAAAAACTCATTTCGGTGGTGTCCAACAGTTTTATCCCTTGCTTGTTATTCATTGAGCAACAAAGGTGTTACATCTGATCGCCGTCCGGATGCGGCTCGCACGAGCGCTCCCATTGATAAGATCCATCACACAATATAGATTGATTCAGTATGAAATACACCTATATTGTATAGCGCTTTATTGAAATGTCTATACAAAAATAGAATCATGTATCTGTTTGTTTATCCCAAAGAATATATTTTAAAGAAAATGTACTTATAAGTAAATTGGGATGGACAAATGGAATGGTCATATTAATGTGCTTAGAAGATTAATGCTTAATAGTACATGAGAATGATGTAATCTCAGTGAAATATTCAGTTTCCTATTAGTGGTAGCGATTGTGGAATATTATTTTATTTTAGCTGCCAGAATCTGGAGAGGCTGATAGAATTTTAAACGCAAAACTAATTTTATTCGTAGGCTTTGCACGTATCTTTTAATTCAGTTGGCACCCAAAGTGATTATTGATTGTATTGTACGTGTACCAGTTAAAATAAAAAGAAAGCTTTATTCGACAGAATAAAGCTTTCTTTAGACATCACCTGTTTATAATTAGCACCACAAGACAACATTAAATATTTTGGCTTATTTGAGATTGTTTGCTTTGTTAAAATGAAATCATTCAATCATTCAAACGCACACTAGCGGATATATGTATGTACCTATACAAATTTATCTATACCTATATACATACATATGTCTGTCTTACTAGTTTCATTCCTAATTTTAAATTTCTTTTCTAGCTACAATTTGTGCGATTCATCGTAAAAGCCAAACAAATTAGACTTTTACAAAGCCTTTAAAACTTTCAGGTACACAGTTGAAATCAATTTCAGTACTTTCGGAGAGATATATGAACTTTATCTTTCTTTTTTAATCTTATAACTCTCGCCTCCCGTTGTAAAAAAATATAAGAAAAGCGTTGGTTCTCAAATACTCTGCCTAAAGTAAATATATCAAGATAAATGTGAGTGATAATATAAAATGGGCATTAGGTATGGTCGTTTATTATATACCAGCGCTCGTCCTTACTCCGCTTCAGCCTTGCTCTTCGTGGGTTAAAAAAATGATGATACGTCATCTGGATTTTTTTTTACTCACTGGTATGCTCTATCCACTAATATAAATTCTGATAAAATCGATGCAAGTTTTCTCAAGGTATGTGAGTCAGAATGTACCATTATTGGACCAGTATTTTATTTAGGCGGCTATCATCAAGTCTACTATAAATATTTCTATTTCATTTATAATTGCTGGTGATTGGGTAATAACAGTTCTTTTACATTTAATAAAAGAGATTTGAACACAATACGTTCTTTATTAAAAAAATAAATGCATTTTGTTGTTTGGTATGATTTAATTCAAGTTATTTGATTTTAAAATCATTAGTTAAGATTATTATGCACTAGAAACTTGCCCTCGTTTCACTCGGATGGCAAATATTACTCACAGTTGTCTATCTGTATATTAAATTTCTTCTCAAATCATCCAGCTTTTTCAGCGTAAAGGAAGTAACGAACATACACACACTAACTTTTTCATTTATAAATTACAAGTAACGCACCCTCGCTTCGTTCGGGTTCGTCCCTAGGTTGATTCCTCATACAAACTTACGTCCCCATTTTCACCCCCTTAAGGGATGATTTCCGGGATAAAAACTATCCTATGTGCTTCCCAGGATCTCAAACTTCTTACCAAATTTCAACTAAATCGGTCTAGCAGTTTCGGAGCTCTTTATAATATTAGTATAGATAAAAGTCGAGTGATAACTAAACTATATCTTCACTAAATATAAAAATGAACGAATTAAATTATTTTATTATGATTGAGATTTTCTTTGAATAAACAAACCTCGCAGCTAAAGTTGTGGTATAACGCTAGTGTTAATTGAAAACAGATCCTTTGTGTACAGGAAATCAATACCTTTTTGAAATAACGGTTTCAATTTTAATGAATGACGAATATTCAATTCCGATAGCCATTGTGGGATGAATTCGTTAACTGTAACTCGAACCACGCAGTAAATTGATGATGAATTTGATTATGTTTGTGTACTAAAATTCGAAACTAACATTGTTATAAATCATACTAGTTTGTTAGTTGAGTTTGATTGTGGAAAAGCTTTATTAAAGTCTTATTTTAATACAAACAATAAGCTCGAAGCTTTATATAAATGAAAACTTAAACGTCAATTTAGATATTCTCAATATTAATAGCAACTAACTACATACAATTTTCGTCCCCTATTTCTTATTTTAGGGGATGAATTTAGAAAAAAAACTTCCTTTGTGCTGTCTTGTGAGAAATTTTATTAATTTTATTTTATGCTTTTTATAGGTAAGCTATAAAAATAGCGATAATTTTATATTGATTTAATTTAAAAAATTAAGAATGCTTAGATAAAAAACGACAAAATTAAAATACTATTTCATTATTAAAGATTATTAAAATCATCGATTCGAACAAATAAAATTATCACAAAAGTCAAATGTACTGTAACCATTTTCTGCGATATAACACAAATATTTCAATACTATAAAGTCTTTAAGATCCTCTCAATCGCTTAAATGGGAAGGGGTGATGAATGCCAGCCATATCTATCTCGATGTTTGAATCACCGCCAGCGAATGCCGACACCTGTTGTTCGAAGATATCGTTTTCCTTTCCTACATTTCATATTTTATGAAATTGAAATTTTATCTGTACATAGATATAATCATCATTGTAACAGCATTAAAGTTGTACGTATTTTTTTGACTAATTTCAAAAAAAATGGAGATAGGTACTTATGTATATCGAATATATGTATTGTTTGTTACGCGATATCTTCCCAACTGAACCGATAACATGATACTTTTTTAATGAATAAGTTATGTTTCAAGGAAATATAAATTTCCGAAAATAATGTCACTTCTATAAATTATTTCAATAATAGCTTTTTATCGGTGAACTTTTTTTTGAAATAATATTAATCACTCCACGACCGCGGACACGCCGACGTTACGGTTAACAATAGATTTCTTAGAAATTTACCTGGAGGCGTTATTGTATTATACAAAGATCCACCAACACTATCCAGCTCTTATACTATCTCTTCGCGAAATATCACTTCAGTCTGAATATACCTACATAACATACGAGTACAGTATATATATATATATATATATATATATATATATATATATATATATAACGCGCTCGCTTGAAAAACCGAGTGAAGCGGTTTCATAACCGGGTCTCGCCATTCTGATTTTTTCATGTGCGAATCATTTCCAACATGATTACCACTTGCCTTACGGTGAAGGAAAAACATCGTGAGGAAACCTGCATGTCTGAAAGAACTTAGCAAGTTTTCGAAAGATATGTGCAGTTCGTCCGCACTTGGCGAGCGTGTTGGACTATTGCCGGATCCTCCTCGTATTGAAGGGAGGCTGTTTGTCAACCGATTTTCTTTTTTTTGTTTATTGTTTAGCTTTAGTGTAACCAATAAAAAAATGATTATATCGAATTTCGACCACTGGGCGAACACATATATAAAAATGCAAATGAATTGAGTACCTCCTGATCTATGAAGTCGGCCAAAAATTCACAAGATCGTGTACCTAAAAAAATAATGAAAATAAAATGGTCTTTATTACTGAGAATAAATATTACATAATACGAACACATTTTTTATAGGTATAATCAAATTTAACGTGGCTGAAACCGCGGGGCACAGCTAGTAATATTTAATAACTTAAAAGAAACATAGTTTTAATTAACTAGATATTGTAAATTTGTAACAATATAACATTACAGCGGTCTGATCAAATACAAGCGATCATCTGAATAGTTGGCAAGTTGCTAGTTACACAAGTTTCTCACTTCGCTTCAGAAAGAGCCTTTGTTTCATAGAAGATTGTTAAACTTGACAACTTCCGTGAAGGTACGATGACAGTGTTAGCTCTATTTTCAACTTGGAATGTAAATCGGCACTCGGATTTACCTCAACTTCTTTAAATTATATATAACTCGAACCCGCGGCTTCGCTCGCGCTAAAACTATAAAAAATACTTTAAAAAGGTAGGTTTCATACAAGCTTTCATCCCCTATTTCACCCCTTTATGGAACGAATTTCGAAAAATGCTAATACACGTATTTATATTTAATTGTGTTGAATAGTATCAATACCAAGTTCCTTGTAATTCTTATCATAAATATTTTTTTGGGTTATATTGTAACGTGTTTTCCCGTGGAAATGAGAAAATCTCCCGCGGTAAAAAGTAGCCCGTGTCTCTCTCCAACTATCTCCAAACAAAAAATCACGCTAATCCGTCTCTCTGTCTCGCGTGAAAGAAGGACAAACAAACAAACACACTTTCACATTTATAATATTAGTATGGGCATAAGGCTTCGTCTAGTGATTATTTTAAAATGGCGAATGAGAACTATCCCTAAAAACGTAAATGGGCTTTATTAAAAGCATTTCTCTATCAGAGAAGTCGTTATCCTATTGCTTTTGTTTATGAAATAGATTATCTTCTATATCAATACTCCATGTTTTGGATTTGCTTGTAATTAGGAAATGATTCGTTGCGTTTGAAAATTTTAAATCGTTTGCGTTCTTTTGACAATTTGTACATGTGTGCTGTTGTGTGGTATACTTACCTATCTACGTACATTTGCTTCAGCTCGACTGATTTAATGTGAACTCGCTATACTTTACAAATGAAAATTTTTATTCTTATAGTTTCAGTATAACAAATGCAAATATCGAGAGATATAAGGTCGCGTTGGTCATACGATTGTGAACTGAAAGCTGAGGCTCGTAAAAAACATCAAAGAGATGAATAACAAAAGACCGTAGTTTCTTTTAAAGAAATATAATATTCACTTGCAAAACTAATGTCTTGCGCTTGTCTATAGTCTGCGATGCGACGCATACAAGTGGTGGCGACGAGCAGCCTGATTACTTCGGCAACGCTTCACAAAGCTTTGTGGTTTGTTTTACGCTTTCAAATTGCTTCTTAAGATATCTTATCTTATTCTTACGTTCTTTGATACAACGAGAAATATTTTTAAAGTCACGTTATAGTTTAATGTTAGTTTTGTATTGAATAGACACGTGTTGCGCTTAGAAACTTATATGGATTTTCATTGAAATTGATATCGAGCTATTATTACTATTGAATTACTAAAATCACACGAGTTGGCATTTTTTTTTGAGTATAGTGCATTCGCACCGAGATTCTCAATAGCTAGAGCCGGGAAGAACCCGTTTGTCAACGGGCAGTACGTACATGAAATCGTTGGTGACCTGTCACGCACATATCGCCTTATGTAGGCACTAGTATATCTATCTTTGCGTGATTGTACGAATATATCTTTAATTCCTCTAGGGATACTTCCCCGTATGGTAGAACATCCCACACAGATCATGTGATACCCTCTAAGAAAAAATAGTACATACCCTCCTCGTTCTATAGTCTGTGTACGGTGCTCATTGCACTTCGAACTATGGCACTTATAATATTAGAAATGATTTTTCTATACACTTTAAGGCACCTAACATGTTCAAAACTGGCTTTATTCGGAATTCTATAGGAAATACAAAATATAATGGCGGCATCGTTGATGCTAATACGAGTTTTGGTTATCAAAGGAGCCATTCATCTTTGTGATACGCGAATCTTATGATCTCTGTAGCTGTCTTGATTTGATAAAATCACGTTCATTTTCAAATATTTTCAAGACTTACTCGTACTCTAATAAATTAAACTTATTGTTAAATCCATCCTTACAAAATGTTTGAATAAATGGTATTAACAATCTATAATATATGTACTATTCTAATAGCATGATACTACTCGCACATGGTATAATATACTTATTACTCGTAGTAATTTGTCAAAACTAATTATATGAAAAATAGCGACAGACGTGTTGTAAAAAGTTAAAAAAAGCTTTAATCATCAGTACCCAGATTTCAGCTCCAAAAAATGAGTAAAATTTTTATGAGCTTAAGATTATGCAATTACATATATGTAAAAAATTCGACAAGCTATATTAGATTTGCCTTTCCAACATTTTAAAGTTTAAATTAAATATGTATTATAAAATCAACTGTTGAGTTTTTTGCCGGCTCTTCTCAGCAGAAGTGCATCAGAGACTGGCCACATTAACTATCTATAAATCAAGTTGACGACTGATGTAGTAAACATCAAATTAAATAAAACTACATACAACAAAAATGTGTGGCTGTCTACTCGTATTTTTACTTACAATTGTATTGTTTTGCTTAAAATTCGAGAAGTTATTTTGGCGTCCATCCAATTTCAAATGCTTCCTAAAAATTATTTGAATACATTCAACGTGCAAAGTTAGATAAGTTACTTGCTACTTTATTACGAATTCATAATTTTTTTTTATTTATTTGTAAAAAGTACACTTACAACATATATATGAAACATTTTCAATTTAATTAATGTAATAATAATATACCTTATATGTATGTCAATTATAAGTGTACATAGCATTTAAATATTCATGAATTAAAAGTACAAACATTTAAAAATAATTTAAACCAGCAACTTCTTCGCTTCGCTTTGTTACAGTAGTCTATGCGTTACTCCGACTCATAATCTACCTATTTACTTTTCATCTAAATCTGTAAAGCCCTTTAACGTGAAGGGATAACAAACACATATATAATTTGATTACTTAGGTATAGAACATATTAGCTTTCCCATTTATTAGATAAATATATTTTTAGAAGCTTTCAGAATAGATTTTAGTTGTCTTATAGTTTCAGAAATTATTATCTAAAGCGTGTATGTTATAATTTTATCACATTTATAAAATAGACATATTTAATTACATAAATTACGTTTGTGGTTTTTTCAGACAAAATATAGAAAGTTAAAAGTTAAATTTTGATGTCTAAAAGTGTTTCAATATAACTCCACTCCCAATGTAAACGGGATCTCTTACTTTTGAGCCTCCATTCTCTATCAATGACGTAGTCGTTTAGATATTGTGTCCGGAGGTACTTTTTTCACCTGAAATTTTGCAATGCGGCCTTTTTGCCCACACTTGGGTATTCCCCGATTGCTATCTTATAAGTAATTTCGTCTGACGTAATTTAGCGGAAAATCGTGATAATTTATAGCGATTTTCCTACCTCTGTAATTTGTTGGCTTTAAACGACGGGGATTTTTTTATCTTTTGCTTCGCCATATAACATTGTGCGCCGCGCTGTTTCAATTCGAATGATAAGCATTGTGGCTCTTCATTCTTTCTTTTTATTTCTATTTTGTTTTAAATATAAGGTATGTAACGGTTGTAAAGTAACGAGTTTGGTTTTTATTTAAAGCTTTTTACATTCATGGATTAAGCAGACCGAAGCAATGGTTTTCATGGTTGTAATCAGGCAAAGCCAGCGAGCTAGCTAGGCAGTGCTAACTAGCATTACCCATTGGCAACGCAATCGCTTGGAAAATCCGGGTGTCGCACTTTCTTGTGTAATCATTTCCCCCATGATTGCCAATTGCGAATAAGGTGAAGACAAATATTGTGAGGAGACCGGCGTGTGTGAGAAACTGAGTAGTTGTAGTAGGGGGTGGGAAGTTTATCAACACGCATTTAGCCAATGTAGTGGGCATAACCTGATCCCTCTTGTAGTAAAGGTAGGCCCGAACTGTATTATTTTCATATTATTTAACCTCTAATAAACTAGTATGCGTGTACTGATTCGCTCGCGAGGCATTGTATTGGTATTGGTCTATTACATTTTTTTAAAAAAAATCAGTATTTCTAGTTATTATTACTATAAAAGGGACAAACAAACATACATGTGCGTGTGTTTCCACTACTTAAATACATGTGACATACATACTATGCCCGACTTGTCAAGAGAGAGAGGGCGAGATATATAGAAAGATATATATATATATATATATATATATATATATATATATATATATATATATATATATATATATATAGAAAGAGAGAAACCATATCTCTACTCTCGTATATATATTAAATGTTGTTCAGATACTACTACTTGAACAGAAAAGTGAATTTATTAACATTTTATAATCAAATATATGTGGATTTAATATTTTGTTCATATGTACATAATATATATTTTACTTTTTTATACTAGCGTATAGTGTTCATGAGGATGGTAATATTTAACTTAGTACTTCACGGCGAGGTGCCGATAAAGATGGCTGCATTTCAACAACACCTGTCGGAACTAATCTCACTCTTGTGCGGAACAAATTGCATGCTTTTGAGTATTAATTGAAGAGCTCCCCGCAGGCTGCGCTACTACGTGCACTGGACAGGGGCAGTTCATCACCTCATTTTGCTGTTAATGTCTTTGATTTTTCTTTAAATGAGGGCGATAAAAATATAGAGCTAAAAACTCTCTTATAATATTACTTTAACTAGCGACTCACCCTTTGCTTCGCTCTATGTGTATAGATAAAAATATTTAAGATATTTCTGTCTCTCTCTCTCTCTCTCTCTCTCTCTCTCTATATATATATATATATATATATATATATATATATATATATATATATATATATATATATATATATATATATATATATATGTATGTATATGTATAGATAAAAATATTTATGATATTTCAAAAGTTAGAAAGTTAGAAGTCAGATGCCGTAGAGCAAGATAAAATTGAAGATTTGTTAGCAAAATATTTGCAGAAATTTCACTTTGTATTGACATAAACTAAATCGTACACCTTTCATAATAAAATGTATAAAGAAATTTCTCTTATTCACATATCTTTTATTAAGATGTCTCGACAGCAGAATGCGTAGCGAGTAAAAATGTCAACATTATTGAGTGTTGGAGGAGCTGAGTTCCATTTTTTTCATCTCATTTCTACGCTGCTTCCTAATATCCTAAGATGAAAGTAGAAGGGCCTCGTTTTGTATTGAGTTAAGCTATTAAACTTAAACTACGCATAATTTTTAAGTTACGTGAATAAATACATATCGATATCGAAATTTTAAAATATATCAATATCGCATCACAAAGTATCTTTTATTGGAATTTTTACCTTAAGATTTTATTGGGAATAACTCATCTATACGTGGCTTAGATCCCATCTGTTCCAGTTCCGCGAATACTCAGTAGGTTTTTCCAATGTACTCATATAGTACACCATGGTGCCAACTTTATACACAAGAAAAATTGTATCATTCTCCTGTACATAAATTTGTCCTTTTGTAAATTTGTCCAAAGAACGAAAAAGTAACAAACAAACATACACTTCCTTTTTTAATATTAAACATGTATAAAATATTGAATCCATAATTTGTTATATATGTAGTATGTATTAAGATGACAATGTTGCGATTTCGGTAGCTTTAGGATAAAATATATTATCTTGCATTTAAAATTTTAGCTAAGTACATATATCATACAATTTATTTCAAAAAATTTTGTATTTTATACCACCTTACTTATTTTTTCATCTATCCGTACCTGCAGGATAAAGGAACACTTCTGTCACGAGCATATTGCTTTTCTAAAAAGTCCTTTGTAGAATCAAGTGTGATTTGACACTATTATATTGTACCTACTAGCGACTCACCCTCGCTCCGCTTGGGTTCGTCCCTACTTACGTTTTAACGGTTACTATAGATTTCTTAGAGATGAGATATTTTCTCGCAGTAAAAAGTATCCTATATATTGACCTTGATAACTAGTAATTGTCATACCAAATTTCATCAAAATCCCTCCAGTGGTTTTTTTGTGATGCGGTAACAAACAGACAGACAAAAATTCTAAAAACTATAGATTCGGCTTCTGTACCGATAATAATGTTAATTTCAATAAGATTTTCCAAGAGAAGCGGATTCAAATCGGCTCGGTGGGCTCGCGAATTTGATATTTCCATTTATAAATAATTTTCAACATGATTACCAATTGGAGAAGGGAAACATCGTGAAGAAACCTGCATGTATGAGACATCTTATAGTTTATGAAAGGCGTGTGAAGTCCGGACTGTGGCCAGCTATTATATGAATTGATATTATATAAAAGTACAATTTTTATACAACATTTTAAGTAGAGATGATGTTAGATTACACAGAAGTGATTACGTAGGCTCGTCTTTTGAAAGCCACGTAAAATGTAACAGCGCTAAGTAAAACTTTCTTAATTTCGGTAAAATAAACGTTCGCCACAAAAGTGGAATATTTTTAGTTATTTTTATGATTATGCTGTGCTTAAATTTAATATTTTTCGGATTAATTGATTTGAGTACCTTCTGGAGCTGTCAGAGTATATTTATATAGATAGCCTTTAGTTCGAGTCCAGTCAAAGGTAATCTGTAAACTTTCTTCTTTCACTTGCAATGTAAGAGTTATCTTTATGATTAATGTTAGCTTTAACATGATTTAATTATTCCAGCTTTGTTTTTTAGTTAAGTTACTAAAAAAATCCCTTTAAACTTAAAACTATGACGTATAATTAAATATCATTAATTCATACTTTTCGTAATAATAATAAAGGTGTAAACAGTATAACTAATTTATTAATAAGTTTTTCTTTTGGTTAATACGCAGAGGATAATTAATATTTTAAACTACTGAATAAATGTGATATATTTATTTCACTAACAATAAACTATACTGTCATTGAGTAACTTATGCAATTTGTATCGATTAAGCATCGATCAAAAAAGTACTAGATACACAATCAGCGACAAAAAATGTCCTCACCGAATGAGCGCTCATTTGAACATTTGAGAGCTCTTTTAATTATAATTTTTTGTGAAAACAACTTTAAGTATTGCATTTAAGATTCAATTTATGTTGTTGTATATTTATTTCAACTAGAATAATTACCTTAACACAATGGGTGACAGTTTTAAGAGAACATTTGCATGGGATTTTGTATCTAGTACTTTTTTGATCGATGATTATAAGTCAACGCAAACGAAACCTACATAAAACATAAAGGTGTACAGAAAATATAAAACAGTTTAGCAAATCAAGTTACGAGTAAAGCTTTCAGAGCTCGTAACACGTAATCAGTTACTTTGGCATAACGAATTTACCAAATGTAAAGGGAAGGAGAAAAACGATAACAATTCCGATTTTAAGCGGCATGACTCACGACGTACGACAAAACTCGACTAATAATTTTGAAACTAAGTTTATGGTGGTTTGCTTTTTACTCCGCTTAATTTATCAAATCAAATTAAAATATACTTTGTTCAAAGAGATTTTTATGAATTATCAATAATTTTCATATTTTTAAATTAAATTTAATGTTATGTAGGTACTGTATGCCCGTAAGGAAGTTACAATTAAATTAAATTTATATCTATACATGTAATAAAATTCTGAGTCGAATCTGTACATTAAATATTTTTTGGAAAATCTTATTGAAATATATGAAATAGTCATTATTATCGATAGAGACGCCGAATCTATAGTTTTTAGTATGTGAATGTGAATGGGATTTTATGAAATTTGGTATGATGAAAACTAGTTATCTGAGTCAACATATAGGATTTTTACCGTGGGAAAATATCTCAAATCTGAGAAATCTATACTAAACGTTAAAACTTAACTAGGGGCAAAACCGAGCGAAGCGAGGGTGAATCGCTAGTTCTATTATAAAAATTATTTACGTATTCCAAAAAAAAAACGCGCCATTTTCATAATTCATGCCCGTACGTACAATATTGACACACGTCCCCGTGACTGATTCGCGCTAAGGTCGGAGAGACAACCTGTCAAGTACTCCTATGGAAAATAAGGTAAATTTGTGCAAGATCATGTGAAGAAGCAGGAAAATGATAACGATTTGAAACGTTTACGTGTGAGGGGAGCCTATTATATTAGAGTCATTCTATATCTTTTATCTCACGATGTTATAAAGTGGCTAAAATTTGTATGTATATAAATGAAAATTTCATTTTTGTCCGAAAATCCTGTCATGAAAATTCTTAAATAGACTTTTTTTGACAATATTTTTTTTTCACAGGTGCAACACATAAATAGACTTTGTCGTCTGTTCTAAGTTTGTTCTAAGTTCTAGCTTTGTTGTAAGTTCTGACGTAAATGCAAAAGTGAACAAAAAAGCTAATATATAATACTTTCTTAGATTCACGCGAATATTTGACATTTTAAATAAAAGTATCTTTTCGTATTATTTCGTGGATTTATTTTGATTTTTGATTCCCGACGTTTCGAATGGTTTATAGCAATCATGGTTACGGGAAAGACTAAGGTTTTAGACGTCTCAAATACATAATATAGTTCTTACAGACAGGCCTGCTCACAATATTACAAAATGATTTCAAGAATTCAAAAATGGCACCTTACAATATTTATTGATTTTAATTCTAAACGTTTTTTAAAAAAATATTCATGATGATGAGTTAATTAAAACTTCATTAGAATCGTTGTGATTTGAAACTCGATGAAACGGAAATGCGACACGAGAAAGAGATAAACATATAAATATATAGGATTAAGCCGGTGAGAGAATGAGATAGAATACGTTACACACTATTGACTAATTGTTGCCATGGTAACCGTTGTTGTTGTCTGACAAATGATATATTATATTATATTCTTTCCGTATATGATTAATATATGATTTTCTAGAATTAAATATATGATTGTAGTATGGCTAATAAGCCTTATTTAATTATTGATTTGTTTTAATTTAATTGCAATATTTGCCAAAGAAGTTTCACTTCTACCGTGAGTGAATTGCTTACACACAGTTTTTTTATATTTAATTTTAACTGTTATTATTATAAATATTACAATTTTTTTTAAAACTTTATTAATTAATATTATTATTTAGTGTTGCTATAATTATAATATGTATTAAATTAAAAATTAAAAAAATATTAAGCTAATATTTTCAATTATTTCGCAAGTGTATAAATTTGCTTTTCTTTGTAATGGTAAATTCGTTTTATTAAGAAATAATTGCTACTGCGATGTAGTTGAATTTCATACAATTATAACGTCCGTCGTAAAGCACGCGATCAAAACGCTCATTCATTTAATTTATTAAAGCGTTTTTTATCACGGTTTATTAATTTCACTTGTAACTAACTAAATATGAGATTAAGGAATTGATTTTAACTTAATTCTAATTACAGTACATATTTAAAACTATATTTTATTTAAAATCCGAATATATAACAATACAATACCACCAAACTGATCGGTCCTAGACTTTAAATGGTGGATATTTTTTTTTGTTATTACGGAACCGGAATTGACGCTTAATTTATATATACATATGTAGATAAAATAATTATTAAATATTATTATAATTAGTAAATTATAATTTACTAGCATTGTCCGCGGCTCCGCCCGCGTTAGATGATCAAAAACCAAATTCTTAGGTTTTACATATTAGTATACACTTACATTGCAGTTTTTGTTTTTTTTTCTCAGAAATGAGATATTTTCCCGCGGTAAAAAGTATCCTTTATGTTGACCCGGATAACCAGCTATCACCATACCAAATTTCATCAAAATCCCTCCAGTGGTTTTTCTGTGATCAGGTAACAGACAGACAGATAAAATTTCAAAAACTATAGATTTGGCCTCTGTACCGATAATAATGTTTATTTCAATAAGATTTTCCAAATATTTCATTTCAAATGTACAGATTAAGCTTAATTACAATTTTATTATATGTATAGACTAGCGGCCTTTCGGTTGGGAGTGCCATTGGATGCCTTATCATTTATATTATTTATTGCACAAATAAGTTATAAGAAAAAATCTATAGAAAGTGACGTAGACAAGGGCAGAAGAGATCTCTTTTAGTCAACCCATGTATGTGGGAAATAGTATTAAATAGCGGGACAGAAAGAGAAAGTGCAGAAAAAAAAGTAAAGTATACAAGTATTTATAATGCCACAAAAGCTTTCAGAAATGAAGATTATCCTTAAGTCACAAATATCATCATAGTTTCTTTACGAAAAAAGTCCATAAGTTATAGCCTGCTCAGATTAATTCCCTCTTTTTATTACTGAAAATCGTATTAAAATCTGTAAATTAATTTTAGAGATTAGCTCAAATAAATAAAAACTTGAATCTAATCATCTGTTTCTTTGTTTACAGGTAATGCACCATCTGTTAAAAGGTTTAAAAGGTAAACAACGTTTACAGATTAGAATTGTGAGTATACTGAAAGCATTGAAGTAAGTAATTGCAACGGTCCCTGCGTGGCATTTGACGATTATTTCTACTTTGTTCGCCTCACAGCTCATAGTATGGCTGGTTTTGAAAGTTAGAAAATTAGTTTTCCAGTTTAAAAGTTGTTTCATTACAGATTTTATATAACAAGTTCGTGCTTCGGCTTTACGATAGATGAAATTTTATGACACTTTATTGACGTTTTATAATTTTATCAAACTAAAATTTGCTGTGTGAATAGTTATTTTAAACATACTGTAGGTTTCGCTTAATTAATTAAAAATTATTATGGGTTGAAAGTTAGTTAAATTATGGGTTGGTTTGGGACTACGTGTTTATATATCAACTGGCGACTCACCCTTTAAGTTCAATATAGATTTATCTGAGATAAGCTATTTTCCCGCGGTAAAAAGTATCCTATATGTTGACCCGGATAACCAGCTACCATCATACCAAATTTAATCAAAATCCCCCCAGTGGTTTTACCGTGATACGGTAACAGACTGACAGACAGAGAGACAAAAATTGTAAAAACTATAGATTCGGCATCTGCACTGTATCGATAATAATGTCTATTCCAATAAGATTTTCCAATAAATATTTAATGTACAGATTCGGCTTAGTTACAATTTTATTATATGTATAGATGAAAGTGAAATGAAAAGATGTATCAATTGTAAATATATATCATTAAATTATAGTAAGTGTATAAACGGAGAGATGAGTCATTATTTTCTTCATATTTACTTAAAAAATGAGAATATATAAAATATAGATACTCATACTATTATTGTATACAACCCTTATTTTAAAGTCCCACTATTGGAAATGGCCATGGTTTCCCTTCAATGCGAGGGGGATCAGGCCATAGTCCGCCACGCTGGCCATGTGTGGGGCAGACTTCACATGTCTTTCGTAAACTTGCTAGGTTCTCTCAGACATGCAGGCTTACTCACGATGTTTTACTTCAGCGTAAGACAAGTGATAAACGTATTGGAAATGATTCGCATATGAAAATATAGTGGTGGGAGACCCGGAACTTAGAACGGCTTCGCTCCGTTTCCTAAGCGAGCGCGTTACCACTGGGCTACCACTGCCTTCATATTTCATATTAATATTAAATATATGAAAGTGGTTGTTTCTGTTACTGTCCATATTCCTTTTAACCTGGGAATAGATTTTAATGAAATTTAGTAAGATAATTGATTGAATCATGATCACGGACATAGGTTACCTTAATCACTCACTCTCACCCTCCGTGCTACGCAAGCGGAGACGTGAACAAAATAGTATAAAATAATTTTAATAACAATTGATTAAACTTAAGTTATTGAGTGAAGCCATCAAAGCTTTAAGCTTATCAAAGGTAAAATACGTCAAAACTATCTAAGCTTAAAGCTTATGCATATCCTTTGCGAGTAAATAGCTTAATCCTAAACTCCTTTTAAACCTTGGTGACTTTAAAACTGTTGTACGTCGCATCGCGTTACGTGACCATGTATAAAATATTAATAGAAACATGCAACATTCATACCATAGATAAATACTCGTAACTAGAATGTCGGCTCATTGATAAGAAAAAGTCTTTTTATTGAGTCTTTATACCGATATTATTCGCTGTGTTTTATTTTTCTTATTTAGGTATCAAACCTTCCTCTATCATTGTACTTTAATATGCGTAATATGAAAGCTTAAGGCTTTATCGCTTCAAGTAAGTTTTTATAACCTCTGCTTTTAAGTGCGGGCTAATTTTCTAACCAAATGAGTTTTCCCTCGACTAGAAAAGTCTATTTTTAGAATCTGCGTTTTCATAACACTTAGATGCAGTATGTAGGTTTGTATAAGGGTGATGAGGCGTACCTAACAAATTTGGCTTACTAGTTTTTTGTATTAACGCGAACCCATTTGCAATTCAACCTTCCGCCGACATAAAATGACAACAGAAGTTTCGATTCGAACCCTTGATTCGATTAGGCCTAACACTTAACACTTTAGATGTTATTGTAATGTGTTAGTGTTATGTTATTTCACCAGTGTTATGTACTATGGCTTATTCCCTACGCATTGAAAAGAGGTTGTAAAAGTTGTAGTTTTTACGTACAAACAATATTATGATAAAAAAAAGATTTGCTGTATAATTTAATATATATATATATGGTATATTTAACGACGACTCGTTTGGCTCAGGTTGTAGTGACCCTATCTGTTGTGCCGGCGGTCGCGGGTTCGAATCCCGCTGGGGGCATTCATTTGTGTGATGAGCACGAATGTTTGTACTCCAGTCATGGGTGTTTATATTTATAATATGTATGTATTTAAAGTTATATATGTGTAGAGTATCAACTATGTGGTATCCATAACACAAACCTCATAGCTTACCATGAAACTAGATGGTGCTGTGGGTTAATGTCCCAACAAAAAAAAATATTGATAAAATTATTAAAATTTGTTGAGAAACGTCAAAGTGACAATCAAAATTCGTAAATTTTATCAAACTTAATTGGATTTAACAGAAGACAGAATGCTTAGAAAACCAATCGAAGTGAAATCACTCAGCAAAGTTTACAAACTTGTGTTTTTTGTTGAACACAGCTTTTCTTGACATTCCTTCAAAGAAAATTGTTCGTTTAATATTCCAGTGTTTTTTGCCAGACCTTTATTTCTACAATGATATTATTGGTGTTATATTTTGTTTTAAATTGTTAGAAAGTTATAAATTATCTTTCACTAGTTTTTGCCCGGGGCTCTCCTCACCCGGTATAACGTATCGCTTAGGTATATGAAGTTCAGTTCTCGGCGACACTTGTTCATTTTGAATGAAAAGTAGCTCATGGCTTCTCGTGCTAATGCTTCTTTCTTTAATCTTTATTGCTTTACTATTTTTTTGACTGATACTGCAAAGGAAAATGCATATTTTTGTGATGAAGATTTTGCGTAAAGTAAATAAATTCAATCAAAAATACCTCCATTTAATTTGTTGTATTAATGTTCTATAAATTAAGTTTGACATGTATTAATTTTTAGGCAAAATTTAAACTTTGTAGAGCTTTTATTATGCAAAGTAAAAAGTTTTGCATCCTCTGAAAATTCATAGGTGGCTCGGATTAAAGTTTATTTATGCGGAACCACTCTGCACTGTCGTGTGTTTACTTTTGCCACGGGCTATTTACTGCGCTACATTTTAATTTTTTTTCTGCACCCCAATGCAGATGTTAGTGTATTTTTTTGCTTAAGATAATTCAAAGTATAATTTTGAGCAATTTCAATAATACTAGCAGTTTGCTATTAATTTGCTTGAGTTTTTCCAACATACCGCATGTCTTTTGCAAACCGTGCCGCGATATTTTACAACATAAATAGTTACTGTTAATATCTTAATATAATATATCATAACGAATTAAATATTAGAACCTAAGTAATTAAATATTTCATTATAACTAACCATGTGGATTGGTGGAATTCTGGTTGTAAGCGTACAGACATATATAGATAGATAGTTTAAATTCTAGTATGTAATATTAAACTAGCGACTCACCATCGCTTCGCTCGGGTTCTTCCCTATGTATATATTTATAATATATATAGTTTTACAATAATATATGGAAGTCTGCCCGATTTGTTGACATTTATGATTAGCTACTGCTACTGTTCCCTTGGGTAGTAGCATGATGATATACAGCCTATAGCCTTCCTCAATAAATGGGCTATGTTATGTAAAAAGAATTTTTCAAATCGGACCAGTAGTTCCTGAGATTAGCGCGTTCAAACAAAACTCTGCCTCTTTATAATATTAGTATAGATTAGTGAAAATTGTACCTCATACATTTAGTAATGACCGAGTTTTATACAAAAATACATAAATGAAAGATTTTTTTGTCCAAAAACGAAATATACGTAATAGCGAATATATAACTTCAAGTTTGGAAATTATATTATCTTCTTTAATACTTGCACCGGCCTATAGACTTAAAACGTATCAAAAACCAAGTAAGCCAGGCTCACAAGACTGGCGAGTGTAGCCCTCCGCTGAAACTTTATTGCTTAATTATTAAACTTCAAGCTCTAAGTGGCTCTCTTCTAACCTCCTTAAGCCCTCCTTAATCACACCTTTTAGACTCTGTAGTAAAATTAAATTTTATGTTTCCCTTAAAATTTACAAAACAATATTAGTGGCTTGAGTTCTTGAATCGGAAATTAATCACTTCGAAATGTATGTAGATGTTTCATTACTTTTTGAAGTGGAACTTCTTTAGAATCGTTGTGATTTGAAACTCGATGAAACGGAAATGCGACAGTAAAAAGAGACAACACATAAATATATACGGCGAGAGAATGAGATAGAATACATTGTCATGTTGCGGTTACCATTAACCGTTGTTATTGTCTGACAAACATATAATATTATATTCTTTCCGTGTATGATATTCTATAAATATATGATTGTAATATGCCTAATATGCCTTATTTAATTATTGATTTGTTTTAATTTAATTGCGATATTTGCCAAAGAAGTTTTACTTGAACCGCGTGTAAAGGTTACACGCACCCATTTTAGTTTTTTTTTTATATAAAAGTCACTTAGAACAGTTGACGTATACTCTCAGTAAAAGCATAGTGACGGCTTATTTCAGTAGCTGAGTACTATATTCCAGCACTAGTTCCACTATCACTACTTGTTCTCACTTGTTCGTATTTTTTCTCAATCTTCAATTAATTTTAATTTCTTGCTAATTTTATTAGAAGTTTTGAACATGTTCTGCTAACGTCAATTCATTTGTGGGAAGAGTTCTATCTCTTTCTTACTTATGGCAATTTCACATTAACTATCCTTGTTCTTAAATTGCCTTGACAAATATCTGTTCTACTTCCCACTACGCAACTATATGTATTTTATTCAGGCCAATTGTTTAGACAAAGATTCTAGTAAGCGTTGTCTAGTTCACCGCTTTATCAGAATAAGCATGACCCGTGGTAAATATGTGAGCTAGAAGAAAAAAAAGTTCAAGTAAACTTTTGTATCTATTCGATAAAATAATTCGGAATATATAATTTACATGTGTTTTGAAGAAGTGGTCTGTAAGCATTGTGCCGTATTGAATCATTATGGTGGTCAATTACGAGTACAATGATTCAAAAAGGGTTATCTGTAGAAAATATACAAAATCGAACCTTTTATTATCATAGAGATAGCTCGTTTACAGGAAGTAACACCAGGCTACTAGTTTGAAAAAAAATCAGCAAAAAAGTCTTGGTAAAACTGGCAAAAGAAACTCAATGTAACTATCGATCGCATCGCATATTATATTAATTGTTGTTTTAAATTTCTAATCCAAAACTATTTGAAGAGTCATATATGTTTTCTTTACACTGATAAATGAGTCTTGTCGATGTAAGATACAGGATAGCACCGATCTTTCGATCCTTCATGTGTTACATCCAATATGTTACTCACTCGACCATTAATTTATCTAAGAAACGACGTGTATCGTGAACTGATAGTGTACTTGAAATAATATATGGTACATTTGTTTATATACTGTTGTATTATCCAAGAGTAATTTTGATAACGGAAAGCTCCAGGTTCGAATTCTGTGTGTATTTACGCAAAGCCAAAAACCCTTCTGTTATTAACAAAGATGGATATTGCTTAAAGTACCTGGGCGAACGACCTTCGCTCAGAATTTTTGGCCAATTTACAATTTTCTTTTTAATTTGGCTTAAAAATAAAAAAAAAAATAAAAACTTGAATAAATGCAAAAAAAAAAACGAAAGTATAAACTTTTCATCCGACCGGAATTCGAACCCGGACACCTGGGATTATCAATCTTGCGCCTTGGCCGTTTGACCTCGATGCTTATGCCCGAGCGTTTTCCCAGACTGTAAGTATTATATTATAGAATTATACTACATTGTTCTCGTATGTTTTTCAATTTCTATACTTTAGCGATTTTAGAATTATATCTTGTATAAGCTCCTGGAATAGATAACTTTTTGAATATTCCCAACCCGTTGTCCCAAGCTCTATACAACCAATTTCATAAAATAATATTTTTCCTTGGATAAAAAAGCGTATTAAAATGAATTATGCTGTGAATTTAAAACGTTCCTCTTCCGCTCAGTAGTTTTTAATTGCGTCGCTTTATTTTAATAAAAAAGTTTTTATTGCATTTCGTGTAAGTGTGAGCTCGTTAAAGATCTTATAACGAGAGGGCTCGTTAGGACTCACCGGGGGAGACCCTCGGGGAGGGGTGGTGGGGGAACCTCTTTGGGGTGGGTGAGACAGAGTACGGAGAAGCTACTCTATGTGGGCCATCCTTTGTTTGTCCATGGGAGCCATACACAATGGTCTTGCGCTTACATATTTTAATTGCTCTCTTTGAACTGTCGTGCTTAAAGTTTACAGAGTGGACTTAGTTATTGGTGGAATGTGTGTGGTAATTTGATTTATGTGGTAATTTGATAGTAAAATGCTCTTTTGTTTGCTTTATTTAACCAACGTAAAAAAAGATAGATTCTCTATTTTTCTTTTTATATATATACAGGTTATAGTACTGGCATGATATTAGCAATGATCTTATTTCAAATTAGCCAATTGTATATAAGTATCCAGTGTCTTTAAAGACTCGCCAAAGCTAAGGTGAGTCATTGAGTCCTTCAAATTTTAAATGGGCTATCTATCAGCCAATGTATAAAATAAAAGTACCTTTATATAATACATGGAAACGTATTTCTCACATATCAATAACGTAAATGGAAACAAACATATAAAATTCACCCTTTCAATATAAATGAATGCTTAAATCGAATTCTTCGAGGCATATCAAGACCGCTATCAATCATGGGATCGCATCCCTGCGGCTATTGTCTCTTGTGGGTACAATTATTTGTGAATGAAGCCGATAATTCCACTAAATCCCATTTCGTCGATCCTCTACAGCTTTACTGTAATTCAGGCTATATACTATTAACATCTATATATACTAAAGTCCTTGTCTACATTTGACCTATGAAAGTTTGTGGATTTGCATGTTAGAGTTCTGAAACTATTAATTGGATCCAAAAAAAACTATTTCGCTCTTCCGTGTCACATGGGCTTTTTATCCCAATATACATCTCCGCTTGCAGTGTAGTTAAATGGTTAAAATATTGCAGTCTATTGGCTTGTGGGTTCGATTTCTGCTAGAATCTGTAATAAGCAATGTATTCTACTTCTGTTCTACTGCTGGGCTTTCCTTCAATACGAGGAGACCTGGCTATAGTCCACCACGCTGGCCAAGTTCGGGCGGACTGAGCATGTCTTTCGAAAACTGGCTAAGTTCTCTCAGACATGCAGGTTTCCTCACGATGTTTTTCTTTACCGTAAGGAAAATGGAAATCATATTGAAAATAATTCGCACATGAAAATATCAAATGTGCGAGACCCAGGTTTTGAAACCGCTTCACTCGGTTTCCCAAGCGAGCGTGTTACCACTGGTCTATCACTGCCCAGTGCCCAATAGGCAATACAAATATTTATTTACCTACTTAATTACCCATCTGTTACCTCGTACAGTACGTAGAGCGGTTGATTTTTGATCCTGATCTTTTTCCATAGTGTTGATATCTTTCTTGTATTACGCACAATGCCTTTTTTAAATGTAATGGAAAATATAACAAAAAATTAAATTTTCCGCATATGTTTTTTTATACATACTGTATGTCATGCGTAGAAGGTTAATTTCATAGAGATGGTTTTATGTATACAGAAATCTATGAAAATATTATTATATTACTAGATTATATGTTGATTAGAGTAATAATAGTGATGATATTAACAATTTGAAATATGCATTATAATATAATATGAATTATTTTTAAATATAATTCAAATGTCATTTAATACTTAGATTTAGGCGAATATTAGACATTTTAAATTTAATTTTAAAAATATTTTTATTTAAAATGTCAAACATCACTATTTAAATATCTATCTCTCTATTTAATATATACATTGTATATAATAAAAGTTTAAAGTTTCGTCTCTTCTGCCGTAATTTTCTTTGTCAAAAATAGATTTGATGAAGAGCTCAATCGATCTACGACAATGCTACGGCGTAGCGTCGTAGCTCAGAATTCGTTACTGATAATATTTGTGTAACATATAGACTATATTATATATATATTTATGATTTACTTGATTGTTAATGCAAAACTAGTTTGCCTCTACGCCCTTTTTTATTCCATGTCCTTTGTTTTTTACATTTTTGCTACTGCACATTGAATAATACCGGCCACGCGGACAGGGCCGATAATGAGGAATACATGAAATAATTTTAAATGCTATAGCTTCCTAACAGCAAAATTTAAAATGAACGACAATATTGACTAAGCAGTAGGAGTATTCTCTCTTATTTATAAATTGTTGTTTTTCAGAATATAATAAAAAATAACAGTGTTACTGCTATCATGCTTTAATAACGTTCAAAGTTCCCGTGGGGCTAAACTTATGACGTACCGGTTTGGCTACTGGTTTTCTCTATCTGTTTCTCTCAAGCGTACGTGACGCGAAAGCTGCTACATTTCACTCTGGGAATAAAGTAACTTTTGATAGCTTTAATGTATGGCAAATGTTTGAGGCAGCTTTTTGTGGCTTTCTAAAGTCATTAGGGATCGACTTAGTCATTGGTAAAAATGTTAGTAATTATATATACCTTTAATATGTAGTGAGGGGATAAAAAATAACGCCCTCATAATCTATGCGAAAGTTTGCAGAAAAAGAAGAATTTCAATTTAAACCGTAACGTTTTTTAAAATATATTTATTGATTGTAGTGAATTACTACAGCTTATAAAATTTAACCTACCCTCTCGCTTGCCTCGGAAAAATACATATAGTTTGTTTTATACTCCATTGTGCAAAACGAATTTGAGATATCACGCCGCTATTCCAAGGATCTGTCGACAGTACAATACGGTTTCTAAACAACATGTTGAATTAGATATCTTTTCCACTAATATGTTTGAATTTAAAAGTAGTCTTACTAAATTCTTACCGTAACTTTAGTAGAAATGTTTAAATGTGTTGTAATATGATTTGTTTCTTATTTTTGTATCTCTATAAATAGTTTCAGATTTGTTTCTAGACGTTAATTTTTCTTAGTTTAAACTTAGTTATAACATAAAATACATGAATGAGCAAGCTGTGGTCTTGGCTGTGGCAAAAATAAAATAAAATAAATATTATACGTTTGACACGAATAAGATTTGAATTCACATAACACAATTGGTAGTGGCTATTAGATATTACTGACTTATTTTATGACGATTTTCTGTACAAGTTTTGTACTTTGTAATATTATCTTTGTAATTTGTATTAATATTAAAATCTTGTTCTTGGTCACGGCGTGGTCACCGTTGTCCTACTTAAGCTAACCAAATATGAAGTAGATATTATAATGCCGCAGCTGTATTTTGGCTGTTCTTTGGAGTACTAAAATGCTGTCAGGTAAAGCTTATAAATTTCCTACATCAAAGTCAAAGCCACAATAAAACACCCATATAAGTTAGACTTCAGACCAATAAGGCAATTCACTGATAATATTCCAAAAGCCGTACGAATATTCTATTTTATTATTAATTTCGAACATCCCTTCTGTCGGGCGCCTAATCACAGTACCCGTTTGTAAGTTTCATCTTACTCAACTTATCAACTTGTAGTGACTATTACAGTTGAAAGCTTGTTTGCGAAGCTTTCACCCGTTGTTGCCTATTAGAAGTTACAGGTAACATGATGTCGTACACTCGCTTTAATTAAGTCGTGTAGACGTCAGTCAAATTAAGCTTTAAAGTGATTAAATTTGAAATAAGTTGTTTTTAAGATATATAATATTTTTGTAACAATTTTGCATATGTACTCATATTTGAGCAGCTATCTTAGTAAGCGATCTTATTTAACAATTATTGCGAATATTTGACATTTTATATGAAACTATCTATTTGGTTTTTTTTTCGCGGATTTAGTATTCTAAACGTCGGGAATAAAAAATCTAAATAAATTCGTGAAAAAATCCGAAAAGTTAATTTTATTTAAAAAGCCAAGGATTCTATATAGTTTTGATGGAAGTATTTGACAGTGAAATGCTTAAAATAATTAATGGATGATAATGATAATAAACAAAGAGGTTTTCTTATTAAAACATCTCTTCCTCTTAAAATTATTAGAACTATATATTATAACTAGAAAAACAAAAGCAAATAAATATATACCCTATGTGCTATTCCAGATTATAATCTATCCCTGTGCCAAATTATATTCAGATCCTTTCAACCGTTCTAGCGTGATTGAGTAACAAACATCCATACAAACATCTAAACTTTCACATTTATAATATACAGATAATAAATTCAAACAGTTCGTGAACAGAATTGCAAAAACAAACTAGTTAAACACATTTTGCCATTTTAACTTTTAATTCCACAGATGCAGAAACTCGAAAAGTACACAAAATTTAACATACAAAATACGGGAGCAGCTTTTTGGGCTGATGGCTGTTTGTCGCGTCAATCGAGGGACGAGGGCCCTTAACTTTGTTGCCTCATAATAGTTCACGTGTTTTATTCCCTTTGAATTTTTCAAACATCCACCGCACTAACTATAAGTTTAAAAGGTCTAAGTTACTTTTTGATAAATGTATCAACCGCGAAAGGTTCAAATTTAGTTAACTGTGGTCAATTTTGTAATTATGAAGAGTGATGTTAAATAGGTATTTATTATTGTCAAAATCCGTTTTTGAAGCTATGCATTAAATTATTATTTTCAATCTCTTTATAATAATGTATATATTTATATGTTTAGAGGTTTTTATAATTCTTTACTTCTTTCACTTAATCCCTCCATGACCGCGGACACGCCCGCCGGCGTGTCAATTAATATTAGATTTCTTGGAATTTTAATTAATTTCTTAGAAATTTACCTGGAGGTATTAATAACAATGTAATGGCTTTTAAAAACTCATACAGTTTTCTAAATAAATTAGCACATTTTATAAATGTGTACTGACACATACATACATAGGTAACGGCCATGAACGGGCGGACATGACTTGTACAGTTATAATTAAGTGTACATTGGTTTTTTGAATATAGAAGTATATTTTTTATTTTTTTTTATAACAAGGGTAAAATAAAATAATTTAAATATTTTAATAAAAAGTCCTAAACAACTGCTGTTAGCAAACTGAGTTAGCAATTAGTTAAAGCAAACCAGCCAAACGACCAACGCGCTCGTGCTCGCCACCTGTCAATCACAATGGCACTTGTTCAAACCTTTTTAAACGTGAAAATTACATTTTATACGTTCAAAGGACATTGCAAAAAAGGTTTAATATTTTTTTGTTTACTATTAACATTAAATCTGCATGAAAATTCCATAGCTATGTGGATTCCACGAAAAATCCTATAAAGATTTTTGTCTATGTTTTTTATATACGTCTGTACTTTGAGCAATATCCAAGTAATTAAAACTGGTGTAAGTTTTTTTTTATTGTCTAGCACACAATCACAGTTATATTATTTTATGAATAGCTTTCTTGTCTTATCAAGCAATAAATAATTCTTTAATCATTACTTTGCACGTATAATTTTGCGGCTACTTTCCATTTGTAACAACTACATTATTACTTTTAAAAGCTTAAAACCTCCGCCTATTCCGTGACTGTGTTTGCTGTAAAGCGGTAGAAACTTCGGGAATTAAAGTATACATTGAAACATATAGTTTCATTTAAAATATTCAATATTCACGTAAATCTGAGGAAGTTTAAATCAATAAAGTTATGTATTAAAGCAAGACAATGTCTTGAACATCGAATCCGTAAAAAAACGGAAGTTAATTTAACCACGATTGACAGCACAAAGTAAACGAAAAAGTTTAATAAATATGGCTGCCGTAACCAAATTCGTAACGGCGAGAGTTTGCAAGTAAGTCAATCTGACACAGGTTATTATCCCGAACAAATATCCCCGGGTTACTTTATACCATCTCAAAAAGCTAAAGAACCAACACAATTTAAAAGATATTATGTAAAACAAAGTCCGACGTAACCTTTTCGTAATTTTCTCTAAAAGATTTATAATTTTCGCACGAAAAATGAAAAACGGAAAAATTTATGCTATATTAGAATTTTTCGCGGCTCTGCCTCGTGTCCCAATTATTTATGTATTATTATATATCTTAATATATTATAGCCTATATGTTACTCATATACAAGCTATATAAGTGTCAATTTTCATCAAAATCCGTTAAGTAGTTTTAGCGTGAGAGAGTAACAAACATATGTATACCATCCATTCAAGTTTACAAAGATACTTTCTCATTGCTATTGACTGATCGAATCGCGAATGCTATTTCAATTGGATCTGTTACACGGTCACGATCACCAAGCTTAATCTGAAGCTTTTTGTGAGTTGAAATAATGTATATTCACATATGTACATATGTTCTTATATTATATACTGTACGAGTAATTGTTGTACAAATAGAAGTCATTCTATGTTCTTTTGTGTGTATATTGTCGTTTTACAATAAATACAAAATAAGGTAGGGCAATCTTTGTCCTTTTTATTGATAAAAATGCGAAAGTGGGTTTTTTGACCGTCGTTCATGCAATAAAGAAGAAATGAATCGCCTTGATTTTTATTATTATAATACTTTAAGGGCTGAAGGGTTGCGAAGCTACTTTTAATTCCGGTACGTCGAGCTTTCGTGGTATTAAGAGCGCTATCTATACAAAAATCTAATTTTCTTAAATGACTCGCCATTTTGTTATATTTTCCATAATTTAAAGTATAATTAAAATTGTAAATGAAATGATAATGCAATATTAGAAATAACACTCTCTAATGAGTATTAAATAAAAAAAAAAATAATAGCGCAGCGAAAATCTCGAAGTATATATAAGTTTTGTTTTCAAATATTTGCATCTTTTATTGCTTCCCGCCGTGCCTTTATACGTCGAACGTGATGAGAAGTCGATATACTCGTAGACGTGCTACGAGATACACAACGTTCCTTTGTTCCACATTATTCTATGTACATTGTACGCTGTCTCTTGAAACTAAATAAAACTTTCAGATATTGAGATAGTCGTAAATAAATATCTTCGATATATTTACAATTGCTATGATTGAAACTTTTAAGTTTAAACTTTCCAGCTTTTTTAGATTAGGCTCGTTAGATCTTTTTTTTGTTTCAAACCCAGAACCCCCAATAAAATAAGTGTTTTTAATTTGGTGAAGATAGTGGAAAATGGTGGTGCAGTGATTTTGAATTTGGTGACGGCTTCGAATCGAAATTTACAGGATATCGGAGAGTATCAGAAGAATTGGAAGTATCAAAATGACGTGCATTTTTTTCCCAAAATACTGGCTCTACACGAAAAATTTATTGAACAAAAAATTACAATTTTATCATGGCCTATAACTTATCCATTAAATATTTTACTCTAAACTTGAAAACATTAAAAAAATCATTTTCTTCCAGATTTGACTTTAAAAACGAAATATGCGCCCAGTTTGTCTATCATATCGAAATCAGCACGTCGAAATACATATGTGTATCTCAGATCAATTGGAGGTATGCGTTATTCGGAAGCTTATCCAAGAAACGTTATCAGCTATTTCATAGCTCAATGTTTCATTTCTTATATAGTAACGTACACTCAAGCGGCCAATTGAGCTTTAGTTCTACTTGTGTCTTATAATAGCTGATAGAGATCGCAAGTTGTCAGTTATTGGTTATTTTGCTTTGAAATGTAATGGTGGTATGATCTCAGTCCACCTAGAACACACCAAGATTCCCTAGGTATCTACCTAGAACGATGCCTAGGGTATCATAGTTTATGTGAGATTGGAACTAGTCACAAAAAAGGTGGAGTTAGATATAAATATACATGAATGCATTAGTTTAGCTTTACATACAAGAATATGCTTATATACAAGAAAGTACAAGAATATTCTTATATACAAGAAGTTAGTTTGTTCCAGTAAATAATACCTGAGATTGCATTTTTATTTCTAAAAGGAAACCATTCACACTAGTACTTGATATTCATTTCAATTTAATAGCTCTATCCGTTGCTGATAAAAAGGGGTTTAACGACGGACGTAAAATGAAGTGATGGGACCTTTATAGGGTCCTATTATTTTCCTTTGAAGATGTAAAATCCAAAAAAGTAAATATGGAACGAGCTCGGATCAACTTCGAAATTATAAACAGATTTATCTCCCATTTTGTATATAAATATATATTTAAAAAATCATTACACTTTAATAAAGATAAATTTTTTTGCGTGAAACATAAATATATTGAAACCTAATTACATCAGTGTATTTCGGAGTCTGATTTTAAATGGCGGTGTGTTTAAAGACCCCCCAGGGGTCATTCGCCAATTCGCTCCTTGGCTCAACAGCTGAGCCCTTGTAATGAGTTATTATGGCCAGATGTTTACATTCTCCGATATTTTACAGCTAATTTGTTAGCTTTCCTTTATTTACATTTTCGAATAAGCTTTTATAAGAGCTTTTAAAATCAATACACCTCTTCATAATCATACGTTTTCCTTGCGTAGTCGATAATTAGATACAGAGGGATCTAGATATAACATAATTTCTTGTTCTTTTTCTGTATTGACTTGTAGCGTTTAAGCTATTAAAAACATAGGACTAGAAGATAAAAGCTTTCCAATTATTATTGAAACATTTGAAAATGGCGCCTTATTCTTAAAAATACTTAAGCCCATCATATATTTTGTACTCTGATTAAAAATAAGTATACTCAAAGCCTTTGCGAAGCTTTAAGCGTACCCTAGCAGTAATTCTCACTCCTATAAGATGTACTAATAGCAAATGGAGGAACTTAACTACGTAAGGGTTGGTCGTAAAATGTTATACTTCCTTCATTTTCAACTAAAAATACTTGTTATAAAGCTGTGGTTTAACACTTATTACATTTTGTGACTCTGCTATATACAATTTTTACTTCTTAAATTGGCTTGTTATTGTCACTTTTTCAAAATTAAATAATTTTCTTAATACAAGCGTCTATTCTGGTATAGCAGATTTGATACTCGTTTAAGTTATTGTCTCGAGTGTTCTTACAGTCTTTAGTGATATGTGAGTGACTTGTAGAAAAAATGTATATTTTAAGGCCCCGCTTGAAGCTTCTTCTCAAATAGCAGTAAAAATAGTACAACACAAACCTCTCTTATTATTGTCATGATTTTTGTTATAAGATATGCTATGTTAAAATGTTTTTATTTAATTGTTAAAATGTGTTGTTTTTTTAATTCTTTTGTAAGCTTTCAGCGACGTTTCTTTTCGAAATGTGAGCTTTTATTTAGAAACCAGAGCAAAACAAAAGATAGCATACATTTTATCACTGCAGTAAAGAGATTTGCAAAGAGTGCAGACGATAAAAGCTCTAACATAACATTGGACCCTAACAACTTGAGCTTATTCCGACGAGATACGAGTAGTAAAACTAAAATCGTTTCACCCAAAGTAATAAAGCAGATTGTTTATTAGAACACGTTGGCGCGGCAGGTACATACATACGTCATCAATTTGTATATAACAAATATGTAAGAGAATTTAGAAATATGTAAAGCTATTTAAAAATCAAATTAAAATTTATATTAAAAATAATTGATTTTTCATTGTAAACTCGATTAAATTATTTATATATCTTTCTCTTAAGAATATACGGAGATATTGGCAAAGTAAAATAATAATAAAAATTGATACATAAGTTTCTGAAAAAAATGATGCACATTTTACGAATTAAATAGCAAGCGGCTGTAATTCTCTTTGTAGTGGTATATACCACCCACCTAGTAGTAGTAATGTGATAAAGTATAGTAATAAAGGAATATTGTAACGAGACAGACGTTTATATTGGTCCCATCACCACACTATCATTTCTATATCAGTTTGACATGTGTTTATTATAATAAATTAGAAAGGGAATGGTTAGTTTAGCGATTTTCAATAGTTATACGTGTATACTTACATAAATACAGCCTTAAACAAGATGACTTTACAAGTGACATTGCTTTAAATATGTTGGAATAACATATTATGACCAATGATCATGTGATTAACGATACATCTTTTAGTTTTCTATTGTCGATAACGATTGTAGAATACAGTATTGTTTTAGCCTTCAGTACCTATAGATAGGTATTGTCAGCGTTGCATACATAAGTAGATCCGACAGGCTTCTTTGTTTACAGCACCACTAGCTCCCATAAGTAACCGGTATGGGGCAGAGATAATCTGCAGCTTTGGCGTGTTTCCAGGTTTCTGAATTGTTATTACATGCTATTATAGGTTATACTGCAATCTGCATTTGTTTCACTTGGGTGGGACTGTTGAAAGATTCTCGTCTTAATTATTAAGTTTCCTCTGAAAGTGAGCTTTAAGCTTGCTAAATGTATTTTGAGATTTTTTTTGTTCATACTTTATATGAGTATCAACCACATTTTATGAAAGTGGTCTACGTGTTTACGTCGTATATTTTCTTTTAATCTATAATTAATATTGTTAGATAAAACTATTTTTTGAAAATTTTCGTAATATTTTAAATAAAAATAAGAATTGGTCATTCATTCCAGACCAATAATCAAAATAAAACCGCGAAAAAATCCAAAAAGATAGGTTTATTTAAAATGTCCAATATTTGCGTAAATCTAAGAAAGTATTCCGCAAAGGTATGTTTAACATATTTAATTGGGTATTTTTAGCAAAACATAGCTAAAAATATACTTATAGCTGAAATTTGTTATAATAAATACCTATTTAGAAAGTAATAATGACAGCACTTAATGCGTAATCATTTAAAACGTATCGGTTTGTAAGATCCATTTGTCTGAGATAACGAGCTCGATCGCTTGATTGATGAGAGTATTGATGGCGGCCGATATCCAACGTTTGGTATTTTATATTAGACATAAGAAAAATGATGGTTTGCATGCCACATAATATATATTGTACATTCTTTCTAGATAAATTATTTTCTTTATTGACGTTATAAATGAAACCTATTTAAGAGTTACAACAAACAGTACTTCAGACTCGATTTTACGTTTTAAATTATTATTACTATTATGTATCTTATTGTTTTGATAGTATTTTTGGAGCGTTTTATGATCTCATGGCATTTCTTACCACACAGTTTGATTTTACTGAAAAAAATATGGTTATAAACTTTAAAAGTGTTTAATCTCTAATAAAAAAATCCTTATTCTTCCTCGTTAATTTTACACATAATTTTAACCGTTATATAGTTGTTTTGTTATATAGAAGCAGTCGATAAAAGTGAATTTCTTATCTAAATAATTCTGATTCTATAAAGATAAAACACTCGTAGTATACTCGAACGATTAATAACAACAAAACTGGTAACACCTACAGTTTACAGCTTCTCCGTAGCAATGCAGTTACGTAGCTCCGTAGCGATTACGACGTCACAGCATGACACGCGTTGGTGCTACGCCGTAGACGCTCTACGACTATATACGGCGTAGAAGTTTTGTTTCGATGATAGAGGAAACTCTCTTAATTTAGTATTAGTTATTTGCCATTGCAATATTGATACTATAATAACTTAATAGTAAAATATGTATGTATAGTATGTTTTAATTTTTGCAATATAGGATTAACATTTTTCAGTATAATTATCTCTACGCCGTAGTTGTTCTACAAAGTACATTTTAACTTTTTTTTATCTGTTGTAATTATAAGAGTAACAAGATGGAAAGGTTTGTTTGTGTTTTTTAAAATTGATTCTTCATTTTAACAACATTGGAGGTGTGGTTTTATAGTATTTTTTGTAAAATTCTAATCAATAATCAGGCTGTCCAAGAAAATAAGTTGATATCATAAAGAAATTATAATTCAATATTAAAATCAAATTTCTTGTGAAATAGTAAAATAAACAAAGTGCCGTAGCAAAACCACAGCACACCAGTGAAAAATAATTAAAATAAAAAAATAAAAATTAATGAAACGAGCTACTATTAAACAAATGCCTATTATTAAAACTTCAATCAGAAATGAATATTACAAGGTAATAAATACTCGTATCGGATTGTATTGTCATGATTTTAGTGCCTATGTATTTTATACATTAAAATAATCGCTTTAAATGATAATATTTTATTAATAATATCAACAAATGTTACATTCATATTTGTATGTACATAAAGGTACATTAACGACCGTACAATACGCCTTTTGTTTTATATTTAACTACATTTTCTTTAACACTGGGAAATGCATTTACGCATATCACCTGCATATATATGGTGCTTACGTGGGATTCACCGGCTTGAAATACTAGTACTACCCATTATTTCATCAGTCATTTTTGAATAGTTAACAAACGAATTAACCCTAAGCATGATGAAATTGCCAAAAAAAAATTATAATCAGATGGCTAATTTTAAGTATTTTCCATCTCGCTATCTTTGAACGTAAATTTTTCACTTTATACCAACATTTTCATAATTTCCATCAAACTTACGAAGCTGATAATCTTATGTATAAAAATATGCCTCATGAAGATTCACTTGCAAAAGAAAACAGTCATCAGAATCAAAAATAAAACAAACTCGCGCAAAAATCCAAAAAGATGAAGTTTTATTAACGAAGAAAGTATTACAACACTACTATTATAAATGTAAAAGTTTGTATGTTTATTATTCTTGAATATTGAAACGGCCGGACGGATTTGGATAAAATTTAATACACAGACGATATGACCTGGAGTGACACGAAGGCTGCTGGTAGTAATAAAACATGCCAAAAACTAACGCTGTCTGTATATAATATTATAAACACAACACATTGTTAAAATTAAGCTTTGCTGGGCTTATATAATAATTATGCTAAGTTTAAAACTATTCACCTCTAAGTCTCATTGGTAACTTAAATAGAAATAACCTTTCGAGTAAGTTTTCGAGGCAGGCTTATGAAGTCCCGAACCCGTCCGCCGCACAAATTGGTCCTTGCCTCCAAGCTTTTACCTGTGTAAATCTTCAGTCACCCTAAATAATTTTCAAGTTAATTTTATTGTATATTTTTTTGTTATTCAAACAACTTTTTCGGTTCTTTAGCTTATTTATACTAGCAAATACTGGTATTAAAAATATATGTATATTTATCACAGCGTATTTTACACAAGGTAACATACACATAAAATTTGTATTTTACGTACTTAGATATTTGTTTGAATCACTCTAGTTGAGACCAACGCAAGCTGGCTACCCTCACTTCTATCTACAGTACAGTATCTAACCGTAGCCGATGTGTTACTCCAGGACATAGTCCAGCTGTCTCATCGCGAAGAAGTAATAACTAAGTATACACACATATATCTATCGTTAATTACTACGTTCTCTACCCACTTAGCAATGACAAATAACGTTAAATACGTAGCACAAAAAACACATTTAATGGTATCGAATTGTCGGTGCGAGTAGATTCGGACAGTCCAGACTTTACCAATTTTTAACTCTTATCGCAAAACTCTGCATGAAAAAAAACAGCAAGCCTATATGCTGTGTTTTTTCCATCTCATTCATGCTAGTTAATATAAAATTAAATAAACGCGGTGTTACGCCAGTTCTACCCGAATCTTATTCTTTGTTATCAATAAGCCCATACGCATTTCGATTCGAGCTTTGTGAGTTGTGACGGATTGTTTGATGTCTCGTTTTATATTTGTAAGTAAATACGTTTGCGTCTCTAAATATCCAGCAAGTCTTTGGCTATTTCATCCCATGCTATTGATATTATAAATGAGAAATGTTTCAGATTCAGTTTAAACTTGACATATCAAATATAAGTAATTTTATTCACGTGTTTACAATTTAAATTAATAATAATAATTAAAATGTTTCCATTATTTCACTTACGTATGACTATTAAATATACACTTATATTAAAAATATATAAAGTTTGTTAATTTGGTACGTAAAAAATAAATTCCGTAGCTACTAATGTGATTTTTATAAATTGTTTACTAGATATCAATTGGTTTCTATAGAATATTATAGGGTATATAGCATTTCGGATTCTACACAAAAATGGGCCATAAGCTAAGTGAAAGCAATTTCTTTACATAAAATATATATTTGAAATACATTAATTAACAACAAAAATACTTCCAGTCTAATTTGTTTAGTTAGAACCTTAAAAAGCACGTAACGCTTGTTAGTGTTTGAAACACAACACTTCAGCGAGGTGCTTGGGCGAGGACTTCCGGCGGGACTTCCGATTCCAAAGTTAGACTAGCTTTTAAATTTTTAATGTACTTGTTAGGTGTTACGGATTTTTTTGTACATGAGTTTTAATTTTGTTTCGTAAACATGCTTATTTGTAAGCAGATTATGTATTACTAGCATTGCCCCCAGCTCTGCCCGCGTTCAGATGACCAAAAACCAAATTCTTAGGTTTTACATACTAGTATACTCGTACATTGCAGTTTTTGTATTTTTCTCAGAAATGAGACATTTCCCCGTGGTAAAATATATCTTATATGTTGACCCGAATAACTAGCTATCACCATACCTTTCAATTAAATCCCTCAAGTGGTTTTTCCGTGATGCGGTAACAGACAGACAGACAGACAAAAATTCTAAAACTATAGATTCGGCCTCTGTATCGATAATAATGTCTATTCCAATAAGGTTTTCAAAAAAAATTTAATGTACAGATTCGGCGTAGTTAGAATTTTATTATATGTATAGGTTTAATTTCGATACTATATATTTTTCTTTACAAAGAAATGAGGAATCTTATAACATTCAGTTCTTCATTTTCTTATTTAAATCACACAATATATTATTATTACTGTAGACTCAAATACCTCGTTTTATCTTAATTACACTGAGAACAACAAACAATTCATACAAAAATACCAAATAACAACGCATACCTATACACAATCGAAAATTGTAAATCTTGATAATCCCTCAACAACCGCGGACACGCCGGCGTTACAATTAACAATAGATTTCTTAGAAATTTAATTAATTTCTTAGAAATTTACCTAGAGGTGTTAATATTCGTTTGAAAGTTATTCAATTCAATTTTGTTGTTTTTAAGGGTTTTAAACCATGCCAGTTGAGTTGCAAGTTATAATACGGTGACAGTGTAATATGAATGGCCCATACACATTGTCTGTGCTTTACATGTTGTAACAACTTCCACCGAGTAATTATTCTGACCATGGTAATATTTGGTGAGAATCGTCTCAGTCGCCGGTAAATGTTTACGTAAGTCTACGCAAACAGCCCTTTGCAACGGTAGAAGTTATGTCAGTAAATATCGAGTTGGATGAGCTCGAATTTACTGACATTTCCTCAAAAGCTTCGAATGTAATTGGACTCTTGTGTGAGTTTCTAGAACGTTTGTAAATATTTTGATGTTTGTGTTACATTAGAAACTTACTGATTTTAAATTAATTGGTAAAAAATTTTTTAACACGCTTCTAGTTGAATTTATATAAAATCAGTTAGGTTTGTTTATGAATATTAAGATTAAAAAAAAATCGTTTTCTCAATCGTGTTATTTTTGAAAGTACTTTTAGGTTTTTATTTCATCCCGCAATAAGTAAATAATTGTATACCTTCAAGGTATTATTCATTTCCTAAGTTATATAAATTTCAAGGAAATTTGGCTGTTTCAGTCACATACTGCTCTGCCTAATTTCTAAAAAAAATATATCTAAACATATAGTACTTAAGCTTTGAAAGTCTTAATGGACGTGATAATTGATGAAATTTTTTGCATTTTGTATAATAAATTAGGCTATTGTTCTACCAAGTGCAATAGATTGTGCACAGCTGGTGTCGGTTTGACTCCTGGCTGGGCGCCAAGAAACCATTTCCAACTTGGCATGGCTCGCTATGGATATGCCGCTTCGTATTTCCACTAGTAATACCTGAAAAAACTAACAAAATATGTAGTATTGTAATAGTAGTATTCATGTGTTTACGCGGACAATTCCAATAAGGAGCTTAGAATAAAGTAGAATTTATAGCTTTTGATGTAGCTCAAAACAAGTTTTGAGATAAAAGTTGATTATAAGAATCAAATAGATAAAATTATTTCACTTCGAAATTCAGTTACGTTATAATTAAATATGACGATAACCTTTTATCTGTTTATTGGACCTGGACGTCAAAGGACATCATACTCTACGCGACAATGTCGAAATTGTAAATTGTGCCCAAATGGCACTCCTAGAAGCTACTAAACAAAAAAATAAAATTAAATTGAACATTACAAAAGGAAGTTCGGTACTGCTTAATTCTGTTGAGAAAACCGGGATTTCCAAAAATTAAACTTAGCATAGATTAACACAAGTACTAATACCGTCATAAGCCGCCTAATACGTATGTCTTTTGATCCAAAATCATTAAACGTGACTCGATTTTAATGCAAACGTGTAGATCGCTACGCTCAACCTTTATTTTTCTAGATCTGCTAGACAGATTAAAATGGAACTTAGCTATATTTAGCATTACGATAATAGTCTTCGAAAAACTCTGAATAGGTCACTGCTGGAGGTCAAAGGTCTGCGGCTTTGATGGTTATTGCCATTCAACACGCGTTATTTCTATATTGGCAGAAGGAGGAGCTATCAAGATAATACGATCTCTGTGTTATTAAAGGTAGGACTGTAGATATATTCAAATAATATATACAAATAAATTTTCTCATGAATTTTTTACAAACTTTTACAGTCTTTGCTTAGTTATAAAAACGCTTGCAAGACAGCATCTGCAGATCAGGCAAAAGTAAATACAATGACATGGAATTCTAGTCGAAGAAATGCATATTACAAACTCATTTTGAATGTATCTTCAGACGATACTTATTATCTCAACAAGTTCTTGGTACGACAAAGAACGTCGCGTCTCGTCGCGGTGTTTTAAATTAAAATATTCTAGGCACGTCTGTGTATACTTTAATCACTAGATCTCTGCATCTTGATGTTTGGAACAATGATGTAAATATTTTCTCCTTATTCTTATAAGATTTTGGATAAAATAAATGTTAGCTACATTGTGAAATAAACGAAGAATTCATTCAAATATACGGTGAATATGTTGACAGTTACATAAATGGTGTATGGGAGATGAGTTATTCAAAATGTGGACATAATTTTTATGTTTTATACAAAATGTAAGCTGGCGTCATTAAAGTGTTTTGTACAAGAACATGCACTTTTCCGTGATCTTTTTTTGCTTAATCTAGGAACTTGAAACTTGAAGTAATAAGAGTATCGCTCAGATACTATACAAATGCACCGAGAGGAAAGCTTTTAAAGGATTTGTAAAGGAAATTTAAAACAAGTAAGGATAAAATATATATTGCAAGTACAGAAAAATACGAGATTTGGCTTAATAATTAATTTTTTTTTCAATTTTTTAGACATCCTCTAAGAGATAATTCTCTTTAAAGTGCTAAAGATGTGGGCTTCTCCCACAATACAAATCGCACTATTATTATAATTAGAAATGTTTGTATGAAAGTTATTCCTTCATCACTCTGTAATATTTCATCGGATTTAAGTAAAAAATTTTTACTAAAGATGGATTGGATGAACCTTAGATTAAAATATCGTAGACTAATTTTCATTCAATGTAATCATAGCTAGTATGTGCTTAAAATAACTTAATTTCCAAAATAATTACATGCTACATAAAATATAAGCATTTACTTGCACGTGCAAAGTTCAGTTATACTGTTGTGGGCAACGAACTATTCAGAGATGGGGAGTGCTGAAAGTTACTTGGCAAGTACCACCGTGCAAGTGTAAGGCGTGGTCACGACACTTTCGAGATATTCAAAGTTTGCCAGGTTTGAATTATAGTCTGAGGAAATTTTGCCAACTCAATTCTTGACTAATTCGCTTTTCCAGTTGTTCTTAATTAGTTTACTCATATCTATAGATATAGAAATAAGCAAAGACAAAACAGCTCAGTGCGATTTTCTCCTGTGTTTATCAACCTATTTCCTTTATTGGTAGCTATTGAAGAGCTTTAGTGTTGTCAATACGAAAAATCGGCAACAGTTAGATTTTTTATAAATGTAGATAGGTAATGTTTATTCTTATAGGCTTTCCTTAAATTTTCAGTAATGATTATTTCGAATATTCGTTCGAACACTGGTATACTGATTTATTAGATCTTGTATTATACGTAGACTGAAAAAATGTACCAGAAAGATCAGATAAATGGGCTTCAAATATCAAAACCTTTTTAAAGCTTTATGGTAATTAATATATTTTTTTCCAACATAAGACTTTTCCCCCCGATCAAAAAATATTACGTGGTCCGCATAATAAGAAATAATAGTTCTTCGAAAAGTAAGACCCGTTATTTATTATATTTATCTCGGCTGCCGCTGGTGGTTACCGAATATCAGCGTTGAAATTGACGGACGGTTGTCAGTATATGCTATGTTTATATATCTTTTGTTGTGTTTTTTTATCTGTTAATATTTTTATTATTTTTTACTGTTTACGTGATATACGTAGCTGTATAAAACTATGTATGTGGGATTGAGGATACCAGTAATAAGTATGTATCACCGTAATTATTAATTTTATATTACGTCTATTCACAATGTACTTGCTCACTGGCTTCCTTCTTTCAAACTCAACGTCTCATACTAAAATCAAACATAGCCGAACACACTCTATCCCTTTCACTCGTTCTTTCTTTCATTCACACTTCACAGATAAGATATTACTCTCTTCTCAAGTCTGATTCTTCTTTCCGAACTGATAGTAGACTCATGACGTTCAGTAAAGATTTGTAATATTTTAATGCTGAATAAAATATTTTGAATGTAGCCTATTTTAGTTGACATGTTTACATGTTCAGTCTTATCGCTCAGTTGATTTGTTAAACTGAACCGCATGTCTTATACTTGTACTTAATACATAGTAAAAGTAAAAAAGAGTTGAGTCATACCATCCATATGAACGGTTTTAGCTGAGTTGGTTTTAAAAGTTATTTTACTAGTAGGTATTATATTATATGAAGAATAGGCAAAGTTAGCAAGTTACAAGGCACAAAGGCATAATTCGAAAAGACGTAATTGAGTGTGAAGATGGCGGGCATTCTACTTGGCTGAACATACACCAAATAAGTGACTTAGATGGATGAAATCAGACCGTAGCCGACTTGGCATTGAGACCTTGGACAATATGGATTGATTTAGTGAGCGTTAGTTGGGTTTGCTTTATTGTTACGTTTCCGAGTTCAGAGTTGAGAAATTTTACAAAATAAACTGTTGTTAACATGATTGATTTGTTCAAGCAGGCGTGCTCTATATTTACTCGATGTAAGCGGGTGTTATTACGTATTAAAAGTCTACAAAACATGGGCGGAATACATTTTAGGAAATGTAATATCATCTATTTTATTATTTTTTATTGTCTTGTAAACAATTTACTAAAAGCTACACAATAACTAGCAGGTAAGGATCGTTTATATAATATTTAAACTGTTTTTCTCAAGACAATATCGGTCTAAGAATAGCCACTAGGGTTTTCTGTCGCGAAATTACCAGTTATAGCCTGAAATTGGCAAGTTAACGCTGTTACGAATACCTCAGGTGCAGTATGTCTCCACGATTGCCGTTCCATCAGACTATATGATAGGAAAAGTAATAGAAGATTGTGGTCTCAATGAGCCCGTCGTGGCTGTGATACTCTCAGGAGGACTTTATGGATAATAAAAATGTATGATAAAGCTGCTTTACATTTTTAAAATAGAAAAATTATTTTACAGTTTAGTTTTGAATTGGTTATCTCAAGACGTACGAACTAGCAAACAAGTGGAATAATGTCATACAGTGTAACGTAAGCCAGCGCTGCACAGAGCTATCGCAGTTTGTGAACCAAATTAGTTAGTACATAGCGGAGCGCGTGGCGGAGTGAAGAACACATTAATGCTTAAAGCGCATAAGACGTAGTGACCGAGTCCTTTTCATTCCGAATGTAAGGAAATTTTCTCCACTATATAATTTTGTTGAGATATGGAGTAATATAAATTTCATTTATTAAATCAGATAGTTTGTAGTGTAATAGTATGTGTAGTTGTGATAGTGATGTGAGCACTAACGGACTATAGATAACTTTATAACATTATTATATTTTACATAAAGTTTATGAAGCTGTGAGCGATAAAGGCTACCCTGTATCCGGGATACTCATAAAGTGATTCCTTAGGGAAATTACAGAAATATATAATAATGAGATTAATGCCAAATGCAAAAATATCAATTTTAGCAAAGTCCTTACATAAATAAATAAAAAATTAAGTTATGTACAGTTTTTACTTGTAAAACCAAACATATATCTACTTTAGCTCTAGCGTACTTTATTTAATATTTCTTTGGATTAAGGGGCCGGAAGTGGTTTTAAATTTACAAAAAGCACATCCGTCCGCGGTGCGGGAGAGTGCCTATATAATGAAGGATCATCTGGCCCTGCACTTCGGTCGGAATGAACTTGAATTTTTTATTTCAGAGCTTTTGCGCTACTAGTTAATTTGTTAATTTGTTTGCTGCTTAGTGTGAACATGTTTTAATATTGCCTACATATATATGTATATACGTACATATATTGTGTTATATCTATAATAGTTACTTTTCCAGCTTATTCATCATCACTGGCACATGCTGAAATTTTGACAGCCAATATCTGTAATGACCTGGGTATAGTTTTAAGATATATCTAGAGCATTTATAGGGATAGTCAATGTCTTTAAATAAAACATAGTAAAGATAAAAAACTGTAATATCTAGCTTAAAAATAACACATACAGAATTCGATCTCAAGTTAAAATAAATTATTTTTGAAATATAATTTGAAATTCACTACCAGCATTGTATACAAAGGTGTGTCAGAACTCAGCTCACAATACCAACTGATAGCGATGGAGCTTTGAGCGAGTATCTGACGTTTTAACAACTGAAGTCACTAACAATGCTGGAAAGATAAAATAAATTATATTGAATGAAAAGTATTCCAACGATGAATAACATGGTATTATTTCCTGCACAAAATAATAAATATCTTATATTGATTGTTATCTGTAACTGTTCTTCATACACCACCGAGACGAGATATTATGACTAACGTGCAACACGAATCAAAAGTTTCTAAATATTAATAAAATCCATTAATTTAAACGACACGTTTGCCTCAGTTTGTAGTGATCCTACTTGCTGTGCCAGCGGTCGCGGGTTCGAGTCCCGCTGGGGGCATTCATTTTGTGTGATGAGCACGAATATTTGTACTCCAGTCATGGGTATTTATATTTATAATACGAGTATGTATGTATTTAAAATTATATATGTGTAGTGTATCAACTATCTGGTATCCATAACACAGGCCTCGTAGCTTACCATGGAACTAGATGGCGCTGTATGTTAATTTCCCAAAATAAAAAAATAAAAATAATAATAATTCGACAGGGCTATTGAGAGCTTTTTCTAACTTTTTTATTCATATATATATATATATATATATATATATATATATATATATATATATATATATATGTTACAGTAGTGTAGTTTACAAGATTGCATGAATTTAGAAATTTGAGAAACACGAAAATAGTACACTTTATTTAGTTTTAACATTCAAAGTGGAAATTGTATTTTTGAAACATTTGAGTTTTAAAACACTCGATACAAAGCTTACTCGCGCAAATTACTTAGGTACATTTAATTAAATACGTCCAACGGAACCTTTGCAAATTAAAGTTTAAAACAGTTTGTTATTTAAAACAAAACTACACTAATGGATTAAACTTTCCTAATATTTATTAAATAACTTCTAAACACGTCTATTGTTATCTATACTATTAATATTATAAAGAGGCAGAGTTTGTTTGTTTGAATGCGTTAATCTCAGGAACTACTAATCCGATCTGAAAAATTCTGCTTACCTTAAATACCCCATTCATTGAGGAAGGCTATATGATATATATCATTATGCTACTATCCAAGGGAGCGGAGCAATAATAATAAATGTCAACAAATCGGGCAAATTTCCTCACATTATTGTAAAACTGATGATTATAATATATTTAAGTCCTTTAAAGTACGAAAACTACTGAGCGCATATCAAAAATGCTTTTTGCATAAAGCCAAAGAGTGTTTTCTTTGTAGATTCAACGCGAGCGAAACCGCGGGATCTGCTAGTGAATAAATAAAATTGAAGCGATTTTAGATTAGCTACGTCATATTGAGTTCATATGACGCATATTTACTCAACACCGAAACCCAAATAAAATATTAATTGGTTTCTTTATGTCTGTGTCCGTTTGTAACTTAATCTATGAAACGATTTCAACGGAAAAGAAGTGAAAATAAGCCTTTAATATAATGGTCAATATTTAAAAAAAGGCTTAAACGTTTGTATTAAACAGTAAACTGGATGGTCGAACGAATCAAGGCAGACCCAAGCTAAGGTGGTTAGACAGGGTAGACCAGAAATTAAAAATTATTGATGTGAGGGTTTGAGAAGGAAGCTGGAAAAAGAACGGTGATGAAAATTATTCTTGCCCAGACCAAGCTCAACTACAGCTGGAGAGCCTTAGATGATGATAAATAGCTTTCAATAGTATTACTAACACGCTTTAACTTATGCTTCTAAACATGTCTCCTTAAGCAAAATAAGTAAAACTTAAGTCAGAAAATATTGCGAACTTTAAGCGAACTGTTGATAAATACAAGTATACTTTCTCACAGGTTTTCAGTTCCTCTATATAAGTCATATTTCTAAATGGCCAGTCTTCGCAAAGTTAGTTTCAACGGTACAAACCCGTAAATCACCTGTTCTGTGGTTTTACCACAGCATTTTTATTTTCCAGCAAAAGTTGTAATGGGATTGTCGAGAGCAGCTGTTTATGTGCCGCAGTGCAAGTTTGAAGTGCAGGACTTTTATGACCAGTCTATATTGTATAAGTCCATTGAGTTTGTGAATGAATGGTACCTGTTGGTTGGACCGACATATTCATCGATTTTCCAACTAACATGAATATAAACCGTCCCGTTTTACGGAGCTTTTGAATTTGTGTATAAATATTTAAAAAGGTTTTTATACTGTAAGTAAGAAATAAGGAAAACGATAGATAAAGCTTTCCGCAACTTTAAGCTTCCCTTTTAAATGACTATTAGCATGTTAAAATGTTACAGCAGATTAGAAGGATGTCGTAGCTTATCACGCGCTTTTTTATTACTATATTAAACTGACAATTGAATATACTTCTAAAATATACGAAAAAATATTTAGTTGCACCAATATATTGTAATTTACTTATATTTTACTTATATAAAATTAATAGAAATTTGCCAATTAATACTATGTCACTAATCACTACCATCAATTAATCAATGTAAGCCAATTATTCAGATTAGTCTTAGTAATTCTCTAATTATCAACGAGATGGGGGATGCTGTGGATCGGTCTAATTGGACCGCCGGGGATGCTCTGACGGTTTGGTGGAAAAGGAAAAGTATTGTTTGGCCGTGATTTATTCGTTTCGAGATGCGATAAAAGAACGGGTTGTCTTCGAATTCGCGTAAGTTATGGCGGTCCGGGCCTGTAGGGAAGCGACGTTGGAAATTACAGTATTTGATTTTTATTATCTATAGATTTTGTTTGAAAATACAAATGGTTTTTTTTTCAATATATGGTCTCATATTACTTTCTTAGATTTACGCGAACATTTTTTCGCCAATTTATTTTGGATTTTGGTTCCGTAAAAAAATACGAAAAGATAGTTTTAAAAATAATTCACTTATAAAATAAACTGTTATTAGAAGCATAATAGAAAACTAAACTTAAAAAGGTCGGACTTGCGCAACGTTATTGTTTTAAGAAATTTCAATATTTGTAATAGATATATTGTGGAAGGTGAAAGAAAGTCGAATCGTAACGAGATAGTGATGTTTGTTTCCGGCTCTCCAACCGGAAGGACTTTGTGCGCGCGTCGCGGGGGAAATCAAATTGTTATCATACTCTGCGAAGAGTAGATTCAGGTTTCAGATACTCTTGCTATTTTTCCTTTTATGGTTCTAAAGTATTATGAGTTTGGTAAAGAGAAAATGTAAATTTAAATAAAAATACAAATATATTATCATAGAAAGTATTATATATAGAAGTTTATTTTCTTAAATTATTTCGATATTATACGTTGATAGGTAGTAACATCCCAGTGGTAACGCGGTTGCTTGAAATACCGAATGGTTCGAATTCCAGGTCTCGTACCTTTGAGATTTTCATTTGTAAATCATTTTCAACATGATTACCATTTGCATTCAGGTGAACAATCTGAACATGTCTACGAGAACACTTATTGAAAGACATGTGAGGTCCGCCAACTTGCACTTGGCAAGCATGGTGGACTGTGATCTAATCCTGTGATCCCTCGCAGTAAGAGGTAACGAGAGGCCCCCACTTCAGCAGTAGGGTGTTAGAAGGGTTAAAGTATTAATTATATAATTATTATATTTCTCAAGATTTAACACCTAAAAATTCACACGTCTGGCCCAGACGTTTGACGTAAAATTTTTCCTTTGACTTTAGTCAAACAGTTGTAAAAAATATTTTTTATTCACTAAGAGTACAGTAAAAATATAAGAATGTACTTTTAAATATCACGCTTTTCTATTCCATACAAAAGGAAGTTACACAATTGCAGCAAGATTTTATACTATTTACGTAAGAGTTCCTGAAATCGGGCGTGTAAAGCCAACTCTACACTATTTCTAAGAAATCCGTTCTAGTCATTTCCGCATGAGCAAAATGCATTTGAAACCCGAGGATTTATACAAGACTTCATTCAGCTATCGTTGAAGAACAGGAATCTTAAAAATTTATGGAAATATAAATATATGGACATATTATAATTCTATGCCATAACGACTAAATATGTTATTTCAATACAATATTATTTTCTATTCCTCAACAATTGTAAAATTATACCTTGTCTAAATGATAATCCTGGGTAATTGCCACTTTATAATAATAAGGTCCTTCTGATATCTGATTTGAACATGTGCGTACACGATACACGTACGAGTAAGTGCGAGTGGAAAGAATTTTTATCCAAACAGGGAAGGATCAGCCCAAATTTCGTGTTTCTTTAATATATAATTTATTGCAAAATTACCCATAGAACCCTTTTAATGTAGCGGAATAAAAGTTGTTACCATGCAGAATATCAATACTTTAAAAAGTGTATAATTATAGTTTCAATAAATTAAATAATCTCCTTTTTGACCATCTATAATAAAATCTAAAATAAAACCAAATACGCTTGTTCAAGGGCTTTAGTAGAAGCCATTGAAAAATTTCACCATCCTCGTTCCATCAACGGATCAGCTTGATGAAACCAAATTATTGTATTGCCACCGTTATCTATACTAATATTACAAAGAGGAAAGATTTTTTGTTTGTTTGTACCTAATAAGCTCCGAAACTACCAAACCGATTTGTATGAAATTTGGTAAGAAGATGAAGTTTGAGACCCTAGGAAGGACATAGGATAGTTTTTTTATCCCGGAAATCATCCCTTAAAGGGGTGAAAATATGGATGAAAGTTTGTATGGGGTTTAGTTACATACATACCTAGTTACATACATTTGCAAATCGATAAGATTATCGACTACAAAAGCAAAGATATGTACATCTAAACTTGTAATATTAGTGAGGATTGATGAGGATATCAGTAAGGATTGTATGAATAAACCTAATTTTTCTCCGTCCGTTTTGTCAGTGAAGCTATTCCTTTCATTACCTAACTAGTTTTGCAGGTGATTTATCTCTATTATGAGGTGTATTTATTTCGGTGAAGGTGTTTTAGCTCTAAAAGGTTTTCAACACGTAGGAGGTATAAACGTTAGTACTTCGTTACCAGCTTTTATTTGTGAAGTTAAAATTGTTATATATGTGGAAGTTTTTATGTGTGGATTGTGTGTGTAGTATGCAAAGCTGTATATTTCCTTATACGTATATGTCCTAAAAGTAACAAACAAAAAAAATATCCAATTTGGTACGGTCGATCACAAGTTATGCGCGTACATACATTTCGATGACTCATTTTTACTTATAAAGATAGACTAGTATTGCCCGCACCGATATTTTATTTCAGTGTGTAATTTGTATAGAAATGGACAAATTTGAGGAAAATTAGCTATTATATCGAGTGTATAAAGGGTTAAATAAATTAATCATATGTATTATATATTATTATAATTAATTATATATATATATATATATATATATATATATATATATATATATATATATATATATATATATATATATATATATATATAATATATATGATTATAACGATTTTATAAGGGATTCTAAACAAACCCGGGTAAAGAATTGACCTACGGGAAGCAGTTAGCATCTCCCTTAGTTCGATATTAAATCTGTCTTTAATCTTAAATATCTCTATTATTATTATTATTATTATTATAATGTTGGGTGTGGTGCCGAGGTCTGCCCTAGCTACGTCGACCAATTTTGGTCCATTGTAGCTGAAATATCTCTATAAATACGTCTAAAATTTTCATAAATGAATCTCCAGTAGTGCAAACTGCGCATCTTCTGCCCACTACGAGTACGTCCTGTGGCCTCTTAATTTGCATGTCGAATTACACATGCAGAAGATTTTAAATGTAAATAGAGTTCCGTCGGCAATGTGCTCGTAAAGCGTTTAGCTGAGTGCCGCATGTGAAAGAGAAAAGTGTTTAAAACTTACCAATGGTATCGAAAATACTACATAGTATGGAAGTTATAAAGATAAAAGATTTGTTTTGGGCGTATATTAGTCATACGATACTCTCTTTGTCTCTACAGTGACGACATATGTACATTATACAGTATAAGCTGTAACGCACTTTCTACTGTTTACTTTAACGATAACAAAAGTCACCATGATTCTAGGTAGCTTTTTGTCATAGTATATAATCCCACGACAAACATTTGTTACTAAACACACATGACGCGGTGTTTATTATTCTTTTTATGACGAAAATGACATATAATATATTTTCCAAGTGGTTATAAGTATGAAGGGATATATGTATCCTTTTTTGGGGTTCCGTACCCGAAAGGTGCCAACGGAACCCTATTACTATGCCTCCGCTGTCCGTCCGTCTGTCAGAGGGCCGTATCTCTTAACCGTAATAGGTAGACAGCTAAAATTATGTATCCTATTGCCACTATAACAACAAATAATAATAAAAAAATCAAAAAAAAAATTTAACGTTAGTAATCGATCATCAAAGTTAATATTCTGCATACATATTAATAAGAAGTACATGTATCATATTAATATCAGTTTAGTTAGTTTATTAAGTATCAGTCATATTAATAAGAAGTACATATACGATTCTACGGAACCCTTCGTGTGCGAAATCGACTCGCACTTGACCGATTTTTTTTTTTTACTTCTTATTAATAAATAAGATACATTTCAAAATGACTTTTAAAATAAATTATTCATATACCATACACAAAATAAATTTGTCGATGTTACATCAGAAGTGAGTACCTCTATTTTGTAGTCGGTAAAGCTTAGCTTTAAAACTACATTATTGTAGATTATGTTATTTATTAATGTATTTTGTTTTAAATTTATGTTTTTTTCTTTTAGGTATGTCAAGAAGACATCGTTAGCCGTGAGCAGGTTATTGTACGAAATATTTATAATTTTTTTGTAGAATATTATTTATTTTCATGCATAAATAATGAAAATTCAATTTAGTATACCCCTACTCGTATACTAACTGAAGCTCTGGCCGAGTATATATGAGAATTTAGTAAGTTTTTATAAAGTCTCCTTGATAAGAAATCCTCGGACATGCTTTTTTGCTCGACTTTGTAATTTCCACTATAACTGGGATTTTTTTTACTTAAAAGCTTAAGTATATAGTTAGTTTTAGTAATAGACGTTTATCTCATATATGTATCTATATGTATACATATCCAGCAATATCTATCTTCATTCATAAAAAATACGTTAACTGTAGTAAAGTACGTACTGTTTATAGGAGGAAAACACACGTATACTTTAATTAAAAAATTATATTCAAAATCTCTGTTATAACCTCTTACGCTAATGTAATTTCATATTTCAAAAGTTTGTTTAAACACGTCGAGCACGCCGCCGGATTGCGAACAATAGAAGGGCGTCATTTATCGCTTCAAACGGGAATCGAATACCGTATGATGTAATTACCCAACCCGCCTGAGTTTCCGGCACGTTGAATCGACTCTGTATTTCACTCGCATTACTCTTAACACGGTTAAGGGTTTTGACTCTGACTTCTTTGTATATAACTTCGTTTTTGTTGAACGAGTGTTTCGCGGGCTTATTTAATTTGTTAATGTGTAATTTATTTAGAAATTGCTTGTAAATGTGTTGAAGGGTAGAGGCAATGGACAGAGAATGTCACAATTTTTGTTTTTCTTTTTGTTGGGAACCGGTCTTACGTCGCGGGGAGCGGGGATCAACGCGCCGACGATGGGCTGTGGCGGCTTGGCCGCACTCGCCTACACGGAGCCCACCGCTAACGGCCGCCTCGAAATACTTATAACTAACTTTTATTAACGGCAATATAAACCAGCGAATTATACAGTCCACCTATTATTTAATGTCCCAGTAGGACCCTTACACTTTTGCTTTGTACTGGTAACGAACCTATGTTTATGGTACTTGCATTAATAATCACTTTTTTTTACAAATATTCAGCAGATGTCGCTAAAAATACGTTTTTATCTATGCCCAAAGCAAAAGGATTTTGAATATCTATGATAAACCGGTAAAGAAGGATGATTGTCCAAAAATCTACACAGTAAAAAGCTACTGCTTTATATATATACTTTGATCTCTATAAAAATATACTTCTTAACTTTAAATTGCTTTTTTCTCATATTCTATTCATTTGGACGTTTCCTCCTCTTTGCCCGTACCCTTCCGTTAGTATGTTTGTACGTTCGATATAATATTTTAAAGAAAATATAGAGTAGTGAAGCCAAATAAGATTGTGTTAAGGATTGCACGTACAAAAGATTTTTTAAAGTTTTATGCATTCCTTATAGCTTCTATATTGAATAATGCTTTCTAAGATTTGCGCGAATATTTGAGATTTTAAATAAAACTATCTTTTTGGATTTTTCGCGGATTTAATTTCATTTTGGGGTCCCGACGTTTCGAATGCTTTACAGCAATCTTGGTCACGGGAGAGATTGCTCTACTATATTGGATTTTTTTTAGAGCTTGATGTCTATCATCCTAATTAAAGCTTATTTTAAGCTTTTATTGTAAAAACCTTGAGAAAATTTCTGCCATGGACTTGCTATGCAGTCGTAGTAGAGCCGGTCAAAAGAAGCTCAACATTTAAGCTGTTTTAAATATGAGAGTGCTTTTTACAATACAGTAATATACTGTATGTAATACATAATATTCACATTGAATTAATATTATACATATGAGTCTGTATGTATGTGTATGATACTTATTGTATAAATAATAATACTCTGATTCATACATGCTTGTTGTAAGCTATGCGCACAAAGCCGCGGTGAAATACTAGCTTATAGGGAAACTATAAACCATCCGCTTACGTATTTATTCAAAATCGATGGCGGATCTCGTAAATCTCACGCTATCGAGACACGTAAATTACATTGGTTAGAGCTGTGACCTGTGATTTACTTCTTTATATTCTTCTGTCATTATTGAAAGGGATAATAAAAGTAAAAAATGGGCAAGTTTCGTTGATAAATTAAATAAATACATACATATTTCACGTAAATTAAATGTTTCATTTTTGTATTATTGCATAGATATAGATCGTTTTTTTCTATATATTGTATTTTTGAGATAATTCTCAATACAGATTTTTTTCGTACAATTTACGCGATTGTGGGCCGATTTTAATAATTGATTTATGTACTGAGTTTGATATCTTCAGAGCGAGTTGATATAAGTTTTCAGAAAGAATTGCAATTTACATGTTATATGCTTAATAAAGATTCATTAATTTTTTTTAAATTTTATAACCTAATTATGGTTTTCTCTTTCTTTTTAGTCATAAATAAATAAGCAACAAGGTAGAAGCCGCGGGCTAAACCTAGCATATAATATTTGTATATATACGAATATGTGTATGTAACTAGGCCTAAATTTACCTTTGTACTGCTGACATAACATGCACCTACCTAACAAAACTACCATATCGAAATACAAGAGTTTCGTAGCAGAAAATAGCCTCAAACACTACAATTTTGCTACCCTATTGTTAGAATTAACACCAGAACTGCTGGGGAGTTCTAATTACACGAACTATCCTTCACGAACTTGAGCAATTATAATACGAGATAGATAAATATTGAGCGGGGAGAATAATATTAGTTTTGATCATTGTGTCTACACTATATCCAAACTTTGAATGATATTGTATGTTTGCTCGGGTTGGTCACTAGCTACGTTTTAGCCGTTAGTATGGAATAAATATACTATATATTATATTACTGCTCCGCTCCCTTGGGTAGTAGCATGATGATATATACCTTATAGCCTTCCTCAATAAACGGGCTATCTAATGCAAAAATAACTTTTTAAATCGGATTAGTAGTTTCTGAGGTTAGGGCTTTCAAACAAACAAACAACAAACTCTGCCTCTTTATAAAATTAGTATAGATATTTAAATTCTCCTATACTGTAGTGGTTAGTATATACGGTTGCAAATTCAGAGGTCCTGGGGTCGAGTTTAGTGTCAGGTCAAATATAGTTACCGGGTTTTTCCTATTCCTTATACAGGATTGGCTTTGTTCTCCTTGTGCCTTTATTCTTAAGCCCAGAAACTAAATTTAACCTACTTTTTAATATATAAATTATAATACGAGAGAAGCTGAGTGGAACTACTAGTAATAATATAAGGCGATAGTACATAGCCAGATACATATACGCACATACATTTTAAAATTCTAACTCCTATAACATTGTAGGAGAAAACCCAAAATCCAATCTCACATAATGTGGCTATTCTCATTGATCGTGCGTTTGCTGGCAGCTAATGGGGTCACGGAAGGCGGTCAAAGTCAGAACGCTTCCGGCCTCAAAACGTAAAGTCCTATATTTTCACGTATATTTTTAATACTTTTAGAGCCTTAATGTGTACAACAGTCATTTTTTTAAATTCCTTGCGGGTTTTAGATTTTGTTATTTTATTTTTGCGGTAAATAATAAGGTAATGGAATTTATAGTATGGGTCTGTTGAAACAGACAGACTGACAGAATTTTATTTTTATTAACTAAGAATAACTGTTTTTTAGTATTCAGCAATGACAATACACGAACATATGTACATTAACACTTTTATTTCATACGCTTATATTTAAACACTAGCGCACTCACCCGCGCTTCGCTCAGTTTCATCCCTAAGTGATTCGTTAAATTGACATAACTTTTTTTATTTAGGAACCGATTGAAAAAAAAACAAATACTCAATTTTAAGTGAAACTTACCACAATAAATTAGTGAAAACTGCGCCCAAATTGCTTAAGCCGTTTCTGAAATTAACGCCCACACTACTCTTTAATGGAAACTTCCAATAATAGTTGTTCTCAAATATCTTTCATGTGCAAACAGCGATCATTTACACTTTTATTATATGTATAGATTACACGCAGGTTGACGCAAAGTTTCATCGTGATTGGTTCAGACATTGCGATAGCAAGTTGTGACAAACAAACTGAATTTCCCATATTGTATTATAAAATGTAGCTCTAGAAGATATATCTATATTGCTATGTAACTTAAGGCTTTGTGTGTCAATGACAGTTTTGTAAGTGGGTGTCTTACATTGGGCCCATGTAATATTCATATAACATAAATATCCGAAAAGTATTGCAATACATAAACTGTATGGTAATATATGAATAATTCAAGTACTATAGTTTCGATTTGAATATCTTTGGCAAGACTAAGACTCGGCTTTTTTGGAAAGGATATCAAGATTTTTTGTACAATCATACACTAGGTACAAACTTGTTAAATTCGCAAAGGGACAAAGTTTAACTTGTTGTTAATAAAAAATTTTAACAAAAAATAAAAACCGTCTTCCAGGCACTAAAATGTAAAAAATAACTAAACGTGAGTTTTCATTTAGAATAGATACCTAATCAGATATTTTCGAAGTCGGTGCCAGCCAATGCAAAGCAAATCTAATATATTTCGATACGTAAAATACATAATATTTACCTATTAGATATTCATATTTTGAAATATTGTCGCCTTTATTTAAGTTTTTATTTTTCCATTTTTAGTGTAGTTGTAATAAGCAGGTAATTTGTAAGAAGAAAGTTTTTTAATAACATATTCGATTAAACAATTTATTTCAAAATATATTTATTGTTCATTTTTTTAAAAACCGCTCGACCGTTTCCGATAAAATGAAAACCTGGGAAATATACCCTTTGAAACAAAAAAAATCCAAATCAGTTCAGGCGTCTGAAATCGGTGAACATACATAAAGAAAAATCCGACGAATTGAGAACCTCCTCCTTTTTGGAATTGGAAGTCGGTTAAAAAGACACGTTGCTAACCCTTATATCCCTTGATAAACATTTTCTTTCATAATGCCTGATTAGCGGATATTACACGTACATTAAAATTATTATAATAATATAGGTATTGCGAAGGTTTTGGGTTAGCGAATGAATACGTATATTTGTTTTAGCTAGTGGTAGCCCAGCGGTAACTCGCTTGCTTTTGAAATCAAGTGAAGCGGGTTCCAACCCCGGGTGTCGCATCTTTTACATTCTCATGTGCGAATGATTTTTCAATATGATTATCACTAGACAACTGGTGAAATATAGTGAAAATAATGTGCATGTCTGAGAAAACCTAGCAAGTGACGGGTGAAGTCCGTCCACCTTAGCCAGCGTATGCCAGCCAGCTCGATTATGGCCTGATCCCCCTCGTATCGATGGGAGGCTCGTGCCCAATGGCAAGACATGTACCTATACAAGGGCTGGCTACATGTAGGATTGATACTATTTCACGCTGTAACTTCTAAATGAATTCCAAAGAATTTCAGAATGGAGACAGCTTATATCTTTGATCACCGCAAACCATTTTTATCGACGACCATACCATATAAACATACTTTGTATGAGCAACATAGCTAAGTTTATTTTAATTGGATACAAATTTCACGGACAGTGTTCGTTTTAAATAACAAACGCGATACCAACTTTTGTTCCAGGCCCTTGATATAAAGTTCTCCGTACGAGCTTTTGAATCTTAATAATTGAAACATAATTATAAGTGAAATATAATAGTATGAGTCGATTAAGACATTATAAATAGTATTACTCTGTAAGAACTTTTATGTGTAGCTCGACAGCGGAATCCGGAATAAAAGTTTTTACAGAATAGCACTAAAGGCCCTTTTCCCATTCCTAGATATGTGAAGTCTTAAAATAAACCTTTTTCGTTAATTTTAATCTGACGTCGAACGAATGCGATTATATGTATATATGTAAATGGAAATCTCCTTCAATAAGTGTTTGCACGAGTCTGTGATATTAATGTTATAATAAAACGTACGTGGTTTCGAAAATCTCATAAGACGATTACTTTGATTCGTTTTATTCATGTAGAGAAATATTTACGTACGGGTAAAGTATTCTGGCTTGTTTTGTATTTTTAACTCAATTGTAATAAAGAAAAAATATTTTTGTAAGAGATTTTATGGTTTTATACTTGAAAGTTACGAAGGCGTTGGATTTATGTTTGGAAAATGTGGCTTTTTGGTTCATTTTTTGTATGATATAATGTCTGCTTTTACTGAGGGGATATTTTGTTGTATTTTTTTTATTCTCTTTTTATAATTTGACTTACTACATTTTAGTTATAAATAAACTGATTTCTTAATGTATACTAATATTAAAATATAAATATAAAGAGAAAAGATATTTGTTTGTTGGTTTGTACCGAATAAGTTCCGAAACTACTGAACCCATTTTGATGAAATTTGGTAAGAAGATAGTTTGAGACCCTGGGAAGGACATAGGCTAGTTTTTATTGCGGAAATCATCCCTTAAGTAGGGGGGGGGGGGTGAAAATGGGGATGAAAGTTTGTATCGGGGAGCAACCTAACTACTTAACCTAACAACCTAGTTCTAAATCAAAACGTTTTTTTTTACGCGGATTTATTTAAATTTTTGGTTCCCAACGTTTCGAATATTTTACAGCATTCAAGGTCATAGAAGGGACTTAATAAATTTTATTTTTTTTTCTATTAATTATTATTACAAGTATATAGGTACATAAGTAAGTATATACATAGTACAGTGTAAATGTAATTATATCCTGTTACAAATATATGTTATATACCGAATTACAAATCGTCTCTTTATCTCAAACCTGTCACCTTCGAATACAAAGCCTCTCCCTCAACAAGAAACCGGGAACCCCATTCACCGGTACGCTCTCGCAAGATTTGAGCGATTACATTAGAATGGTAAAGGTTTCAGGAGCAAACACAATGTACAGTTAGCAAAGTTTCTGGTTATGACTGTACAAAATACTTTACGTTTAGTCTATTTTTTTGCTGTCCCACTTTAATTGTGGACTATTTTTTTCTTATTTTAATAATAAATTTTAAAAACCAATTTTAGCCCAATAGATAAACTTTTATGCTGATTTTAAAGTCGGGTAGTTAGTGTATCATTTTAGTTAAAAACTTAAAAAATATTTCTATTAAAAACCAGAAGTCAAGAGAGAAATGAAAAGAAGAATAGCATAAGTAAGCAGGGCGAGCCCGGCGTGTGATCTTATTGGTAGTGTGGATGTTAATCTATCATAAGACACACGCGGCTCTCCTTCTTGCATTATACCGTCTACGAAGAATGAAGAAATTTGAAGCTTATCAATACGAGACTAACGAGATTGTATCTCAGTATTAAGATACTAAAAAATATATTTTTTACGTATTGAAACTGTAAATTGAGTTTTTAATTCCTTTAATTTTGATATAGCAAAAAAAACGCGCAGAGCCTACTGTCTAAAATAGTTTACTGTAAAAGTCCATTTATTTTTATATATTCAAACAAATTAAATTTTATTTGGTTACGTTTTCACCCTTTCCCCATCATTCGTCACGTCGGAACATTCGTATCTGTATTCTGGTCTCGTCCCTTCAGACCCCACAGGAAACGACTGACCGCACAGCGAATACGAAATGTTGGACTTTTTACGGCGTCAAATGATTCTAGAATATTTTACTCCTTTGTTTTTTTCGATTTTTTGTGACCTTAATTAACTAGTATTCGTGCTATTATAAAATCAGACTTAAATTTATGAGGAAATTGGTTTCATTTTTGAGTGGTTACGCTGATGGATATTTTCTTATAAGACACACACCAACAGTTTTGCAGGGAGAGATCAGTTTATTTATATTATTTTATTAACTTTAAACAAAATTGCCAATATGAAAAACTCATTACAAACTATTTCTAAAGTAAAATACGTTTACAAGTTTGTACCAAAATGAAACTAGATTATCCAATATAGAAATGTTCTGAACCTAATAACATACTGTGTAAAGAACGATTTCCGATCTAACTTGCAATTTTCAGCGCAAATGAAATTGAAAAAGCAAGTCCGGAAGTGATAACTGGAGACCTGCGAAAATATCAATGCATATAAGCGTTAATATAATATAACAAATCTATTACTTCTATATCGTCATATAATAATTAAATCAATCATCACAACTGAATAATTAAATTATCATTAAACTAAAAATCAGCCAGATGCGAGAAGAATGACGGTTGAAACTCCATCAACTTCTTTAAATCTTTCGGACTGGTACTGAAAATACCTAACAGAAAACTTCATAATTATTTTGATTCCCCCCGGATTCGAACTCAAATGCCTAGTCGTTAAACTAATAACCGAAAATGAGCGTATCTCGGTAAAATGCAAATATTTTTCAAATTTTTCCTTGTTGAGAGGTCAAACGTTTAGGGTGACATCACAATCCCCGCGTGAGCCTTTTTATGGGAATCATTGCGAAAATAAAGTATTATTTCTGAATTTCCTTCACTAAAATATGTGTACAAATACGGAATTCTTCCAAACTTTTATAAGAGTATTATTTTCAATATACAATGGAGCCATAATGGAACAACATTGGGATTTCATTTCTGTAATGTCATATCGGTATCTAGTTTGTTGACGTCTCTTGGGGCGCAACGGTATTTCTTTGTGAATTTTCGTTTTCATCTTAGGTCGTAGGTTCTGTTCCGTAATTTAGGTTAAAAAATACAAGACTCAGAGTCCGATTGTACCTGATGGTTATGGTTTCTTAAGCAACGTTTCCAATTTTTTTAGGCTGGTAAACTTACTTTTAATAAATACAAATGCGCTTATTGATGACCTAATGTGAAATGTGTAATTTCAATATGAAAAGATGACAAAAACACGTCCTTCTATCCAGTCTTCATTCAAGTAGAGGTCAGGTTAGTTGGTTGCGAACTAAATTCAAATATAACATGTATTTTCACAAATATGGAACATGCCAGAGAACCCTTGGTTCTTATTTGCTATTGTTGATGCAACTATATTTTGGTTGCCGAAAATTCACATCGCTAGTTCCTGTGGTTAACATGCTCCACATAGCTGCTCCCTAACGATGATATAGGATTTGGGCTCTGAAACATGCTGTAATTAGAGACACAACGCTACATGTATATCGTATTTACGCCGTATTTTGAATTTACATGGAGTAATTTTCCTAATTTTACTCACTTCGTCACATTTACATACATTTATTTTAATGGCCATCGCGTTAAAGCGAAATATGCGTGTTGCTGACTCGGCACTTAAAATGATTTTATCACTTATGTAACACAGGCGGACCCGTTAGGCAGATGTCCCGCCACAGACCTCGGGATTGTATGTTTTTTATATGAATAAAACCGTCGGAAAATTAAAAATAAATCTCGGTCTCGATAACAGGTCTACTACTACTAGGTCAAACTACAGCTAAGAACCATCCAAGTGGCCATAAAAACCACCAAATATCTAGCCGGTTAGGAGGAAAAAAATATGAAAATACGAAGACTGAATTTTATATACAAAGTTAATTATACAATACTTCTAATAATTTAGGTTAGAACAGACATTACTATGCAAGGAATAAATCACAATTTGCATACCGTCTTCAGAATGCAAGCGCCGACTTTAACTAAATGTTTCAAGGGGCCTTTGTATTTTCCTTCTCACTGAGTCTCTGTTAACGTTCGCATAGTTATATGAACTGTTGACTTCAGTATTGTCTACGTATAGAATAAATAATATTAATTACAATTTTTATGTAGATATATTTATCAATCTGAATTATAAATAAGGAAAACACCACTCACACGACAGGTAGATTCCTCATAGGGAGCAGATACATGCTTACAAAGGGTTTTTGGAAATTCAACCCCTCAAGAGATATAAGCAATAACGATAATATATATATATATATATATATATATATATATATATATATATATATATATATAAGCTGATTTTTCATCAAATCGTTTCTGTGAGATTTTACTATATAAAGTTAATTAGGATCGTGAGACACGTCCTCAAGATTACACTACAGATTCTTGAACGACATTTGTATTTTGATTAGTGAAAACAACTATTATTTTTCTTTATTTAAATTTTAAAATGATTGTATTCAGCTATTTTTAATGTACTTGGTACGGGCCTCCCTTAAATATAAGGGGACCAGACCATAGTCCACGCTAGCCAAGTGCGGGTTGGCGACCCTCACATGTGTATTGAAAACTTGACAGGTACTCTCGTACGTACACCGTAAGACAAGTGATTATCTTATGGGAAATGGTTCGCACATGTTAATATTAGAGGTGCGAGAGTCGAGATTTGAACCCGCTTCACTTATTCTCCCAAGCAAGCGTATTACCACTGGTCTACCACTGCCTCAGCTTTAAAATGTTAGCATTAAAGTATTTCACTACCGATATCAGCTACATTCTATTTCATTCTATTTAATTTTTTTAATTATGTTTATTGGCCAAGGTCGCATATACAAAAGTTTTATTCCAATTAATAGAATGTTTTTTTTTTCATACTTTGCGCTATAACTATAGTACTAAATAAGTATCATCAATTCAAGTATAACATAAAATTCTAAGTTATGTTACAAATGTCATCCAAAATACGGTTTATGACATATAAATTATACTATTAGTGAAAATAGAGTATTTGCGTGCTGTACGCGCCACGTCGCATACCGAATTACCGCCGTAATTTTTATTTTTGTGGAATTCGCGTCGTTTTATCTCGATCGGGTATAATTTAAAATTGTGATATAAAAAATATTTTTACAGCCTTTTAAATAAATACTAATAATAGGAACTTGTATATTGATTTAGAAGGTTGTATGGGCATATTGAGGTTTTCATACTCTACAAGTACCAGTAGCTACCAGAATAAACTATCAGTCAACTCGAGGCTCAAAAAAGATATATTAAATAGCACTTTAAGCTGCTATAGCATTTGAAAATTAATAATACAAATATGAACCAAAAATAACCTTTCATCGAAACCCCGTTATGATTAAGAATTCAAATGAATTTCTACGAAGCGAAGTACAACGTACGTAAAATACTTTCAATGAAATGGCGGTGTCAAATGTCATTCATTGGGGTGAGTGATAGTGTTAATTAATGCTAACCCCCTCCCCTATTTAAAAGAGAATTCCGTCGATAGCAATGGGAATGTTGTAAAACATGAGTTTTATGTGTTACATCAATTAATCTTACAATATTGTAATTAAATTAAATAAATGAAATATTACCTACATTTTGTTTGGTTTGAACACAATTTGTGTTGTTCCGATGATCTATTCAGAATTAATGTTTTAGATTAATATTATGAGAAGCTTGTCGCGTTGCAAACGTTTGTCTTGTCTGTGTAAAATTGGCAACTCACTGAAAAATGTTCAAATTTTGCGACCTCTTTTTGTTTGAACTGGGTTTATGCCACTTTTTAAATCGTTCATACTTCAAAGGTGTAAAGGACAGAGGTCCGAGAATGTGGTTAACAAAGCTCTTGTGTGTGAAACGTGTCAATGAAAAGATATAAATGATTGCATTTTTCTGAATTATGATTCAGAAAGCATATTTGTTATTACGTACACAGTGTATACCAACGTGAAAAAATTAAGCAGTATCAATTAGACACTTTTGTTTTAAATATTGATGATGATATCATAATACTTCTACTTGTCTTTATACCAGGGTACGGTCGGCATAACATGTTTCCTTCTACCATATCCTTCACTCTTTCAGGCAGCCCTTCTATACTTTCCTAGGTGTTCCTTCTACATCCATCCACATTTATATCTTACACATAGTAAAATACTATTGCTGAAAAATCACAAGTGTGGGCTGTGGGCATATGAAATAGTACACCTTATATAACTCGAAGAACTGACGACGCTTGGGAAATCTCGACATGAATACCTATGTAGGAACAACCATTGTATTCCAAGAAAGATATTTTAATATTTTGTATTCCTATGATATACTGCTTGCGACTTTGTTTGGCAATTTAAATTTTTACTTTACTGCGACGGAAATGCAGTATTTGGCCAACTTCGAAATGGAGAAGTTACTCAAGTCTAATACATTCTGTGTATGGTTTGCGAGATCTGAGATACTGCGAACCGGTTTTTATGTTTTTCTAATGATTAGATAAATTAATTAATTAATTAATTAGGTAATTACTCAGGTTTGGTAAAAGTAAAGTGATTTATCTTTTTGGTTAAAATATAATTGCATTTGTAATTAAAGATGGTAAAAAGAAGATGCATTGATATGTTCTTTATGTAGTCCAATTGTGGTGCAAGATTGTACCTATTACATTCCAGAAGTATACATCAAGTATATATATATATATATATATATATATATATATATATATATATATATATATATATATATATATATATGAAGTGAAGTGAACGATAGAGTGATGTTCCTTATAATTCAACAATTAAACTTCAATTTCTATTTCCAATGAGGAAACCCTTCTATTATATTGTAAAACTTTCAGGAGAAGTGGAATAGTGTGGGGCGAGGTCTGTGAGGCCTGTAATAGATAGAATATCGAGGAAAGGTCTATATTATGATATCAGATGAACAAATGAACCCGGAGTGTTCCACGCCACAAAGATGCCGTCAACATTGTAATGCTCAAAATAATGAAATTTCAGTTAATTTAGAACAAAGAGCATCTGTTTTTGAACCAGTCTATTGCGAGCTTAAAACAATTTATTAATTTTAGAGCATAAGTTTATTAAATAGCAAATGTTGTTAGAGAATTTGTAAATTTAAGTGCCAAAAAGCACTTAAAGTAATATTTATGGCAATATCTGATGAAACTGTAGAGTTTTAGAGTAATGTAAGGAGCTTAAAATATATAAAGCTATAAAAAATTATACGAGCAATAAAAAAATGTAATGAAGTTTAACGAAAGATTCCCTATATGAAGACGATATAAAAAGTCTGTAAAATAAATAAATAAAATAATAAAGTATTTATTGCCATAAAAAAGAGTAAAAACAGTTAACAGAATCAGTAAAGCTTAAAGAAACTTATGGCAAAGGGTAATAACTCAACTAATGCTGCTAAGACCTAAATCTCAAGCAGCGCTGATTTTCAGTTACACCCAGAAAGTTAAAATATGTTTATCTCCCTGTTTCGTTGTAAAAAATCCTATGAATAATCCTATTAATAGATGGAGAGTTTTACAAGAAACAACGACTTGGTGAAAGTCGCCGGAACGCACTCGATGCGAACGACACAAGACCGGTTGTCGTAGAAATATTCGGGAGACGCCTACATAATATGTATCCAGTAGTCCAACAGTGGTCCTTTGGCTTAAAAATCTAATAAATAAAATTATTTTATGGTAATAGGATAGGGAATTCATATTTTCCTTTGACTGATTTTACAATTTTATAACGTGACTAGCGACTCACCCTCGCTCCGCTCGGGTTCGTAGTTTAGATTTCTTAGATATGAGATATTTCATCAAAGTGGTTTTCTCATGATGGGTTTCCAGACAGACAGAAAGAAATACATACTAAAATCTATAGATTCGGTCTCAGTATCGATAATAATAACTATTTCAATAAGATTTTCCAAATAATATTTAATGTAAAGATTCGGCTCAGAATTTTATTATATGTATTTGTTATAAATTTTAATATAAAAACATAAATGAATGAAAAATGTTGTGAATCTTTTTAAAGAAGCAACTGATAATATTATTACTTCTATATACTTTAGTACAAACAGCCCGGATATTTACAGAAAGCTTACAGAAAGTTTGTTTCATTAAATTCAAAAGGAAATTTATCCTCGTCTCCGTCGTTAAAGATTAATGAACAATCACTCGCGAGCAATTAAACTTTATTATTAAATTAATAATTTCATCTGGCAATGTTCAGAATATGACGTCTACTTAGTTCTGAAAATTTCATATAAATTATTACTTTTAATGATTTCGCGAATGGACATGTTTGAAAAGGACTTCACGATGATTATATGATTCATACAAATGTCGTTAGTTGTATGAATGAAGTCTCAAATTTATGGGAATTATGGTAAATAAAAAGCATTTTTTGTTATATTACAAATAAAAACAATTCTATCCCTCGGGAACCCTACATTTTTCCAGGATAAAAGGTAGCCTATGTATTATTCTGATGTATGAGCTATATTTTTGTAAAGTATCATCAAAATTCATTCAGTAGTTTTTGCGTGAAAGAGTAACAAACATTCATATATCTATACATCCTCACAAACTTTTTCATTTATAAAATTAGTAGGATATTACGTAGGAATTTTCGAGCTAATCTGTGTTCATTTGGTCATTTGTAACATTATAAATCTGAGATAATTGGGATGAAAGGAGTTAATGAGAAAATATGAGTAGCAATATCCCTAAAATGTACCTTTTATAACCCAGAGAAGCGATATTTACTGTAAATTACCTGTATTTTATATTACCTGTGCGTATTACTTTCTTATTTTGTATCCGAGTATGGATGGGAAATGTAAAGTTTGCATCGAAAATAATATTTCTAAACTCGAAACCAGGTGTAATATGTAAAATTTTAGAATACCAGCTTATATATATACCAGCTTATATATATATTGTAAAATTTTAGAATACCAGCTTATATTTAAAACTTTTTAACGAAAAAAAGGGAATACATGTCTGTATGTTAAGCAAATATCTATAAATTGTAATTATGCTACGAGTATTATCTAACGAGCCAAAAGCCAAAGCCATGAGAAACAACAAGCAAACTCAGACATCAGTCTCGACAATTCAAAGTTCTGATAAATATGACTATCAACAAACAACAGATTATGTATGTACATATATTCTAATTTATAAGTTATAAAGGCTTAAAGTACTTATATGGTTTCAAATTTCAGTTTCATTCTTCTCCATATTAGATAAAAGGAAAATGAATATAAATTGAGTATATCGAATAAAAACCTTTAGCACGCCGGTATTATCGATACAATTATTCAATAAATAAAAATATGTTTTTATTTGCATTATCCGTATTTCCGTATTATTAATATTAGAAAGTTTGTGAGTATGGATGTTTTTTACTCTTTCACGCCAGAACGGCTGAACGGATCTGGTTGAAATTTGGCACAGAGATAGATTATAGTCTGGAAAGACACATAGGCTACTTATTATCCCGGAATAATGTACGGTTCCCGTGGAATTGCTTGTTTTAGTTTTTCGAACCCAAGCGAAGCGAAGGTAAGGCGCTAGTATTATATATTTTGTTTAGACAATATCAATATCCAGAATAATTATAGCTTTGAAAGTAAAATAACTACTTTCAAAACGATTTTTGGTTAAAAAATAACTAGTCCAGTTTAGTTTAACGAAGTTTGCTCAATACTTGCACAGTAAAACATATTCACCGCTGCATTTGGCACTGTCCAGTGAATTAATCCGGTCCGCTGCTCTGATACAATTGCGCCCGCACGATGCATATTGATAGGAGTCTCACCTGTCGGTGTCCGCTCCTGGCTAATCTACTGTAGCGTTTTGTATCTATTCTAAACATATTTTGTTTTAATATTTACATTCCATTGGATTTTTATTATAAATGCGAAAGTTTGTATGTATGTATGTTTGTTATTTATTCATGCTGAAAAGGCTGAACGGATTTTAGATAAGGAACTTGATGCATATGAGTGAAGGGAGGGTAAGCCGCTAGTTTAGACATAGTCTATACATATAATAAAATTGTAACTATGCCGAATCTGTACATAAAATATTTTTTGGAAAATCCAAAATATTGCCGAACATATTGTTTTTAGATTTTTGTTTGTCTGTCTGTCTGTCTGTAACTGCATCACGAGAAAACCACTTGACAGATTTTGATGAAATTTGATATGATGATTGCTGGTTATCCGGGTCAACATACAGGATACTTTTTACTGCAAGAAAATATCTCATCTCATCTGTGAGAAATCTATACTAAACGTTAAAACGTAAGTAGGGACGATGAGTCGCTAGTAATTTATAAAAGTCTATAGCTTACCATAACAAGTGACAGTAGTGCTATTCGTTGACCGACAGCGTACAGGTAATGGTGTTGGCTAGATTGTATTGTAGTAGGAAATATATGGAGAGTTCGTGACAATTCAAAAGCGAGCTTGAAGATTTATGTGTTGCCAGGTATTTTGTTGGACCGACCTTTTTTATTGCCTTGCCAAGACAGAAATAGTACAGTGATTCGTAATTTCGTGACACTTTTTTTTCGTTATTGTTCCAACTAAATCCCGACCATACTTGATGAAGTAAAACGATACTCAACCTAGTTATAAGAACCGATTGGCAACTCACCCAAACCCGTTATCCAGTATGCTCTTGCAGCCAAATCTGACTAGAAAACTCAAGAAAGCCGATGTGCTACCTTACTAAGAGGAGACGGAGCACTGGCTCCACCTCGTCAAACCCCAACCTCTTACAACTTACCTGATTATAGTCTTGACGACTGATCGCAGGTCTAAATATTGAAAAAAATATATCGTTGCAACTGCTTTCTCGTTTTAACAGATCGGATAATTTACGTGGTCAATGAGCTTCAGAAGGTAAAAAGTTTAATAACGGACAAAACACCTGCAAATTTAAACGTAGCAGTTAATGAAATTAAGCCACAAGTTGACTGCGTTACGCACATTATCATTCCTCAGTCTTCTTTCTGTTTTTAATTTTATTATTTGTCATACATTTGTTGATTTATAATTTAAAAGAAATATTCTGAATAATGCTTGGTTATCTCATAGATATTAAACACTGTTTATTGCTAAAGTCGTTATAACAATTTGGGCAGTCAAGAGTTATATTTTTTCACGGGTACTTAGGCAATATGTAGTAATAAGTTATGTTTGTAATTTTTTTTTAAATGGCTAATCTGAATCATTGCTCTACATTTTTTTAAAGTTTTTTATAATATCTCAGCCTTCATCGGCACCAACTTATACATGTATACTATTTATGTTTGTTTTTATAAATGTACTAGCGAGTCACCCTCGCTTCGCTCTGATTCGTCCCTAGGTTGCTTCCCCATACAGACTTTCATCCCCATTTTCATGCCTTTAAGGGATGAATTCCGGGATAAAAACTATGCTATGTCCTTCCCAGGTTCTCAAACTATCTTCTTACAAAATGTCATCTAAATTGGTTCTGTATTTTCGGAGCTTAATCAGTACAAACAAACAAAAAATCTTTCCTCTTTATAATATTAGTATCGATATACTCCTTTATACTTTTATATCATTCGTTTATTATATTATGTTTTGCAAAGTATATTTAATTTTTCGTTCATATTTAATTTTATCAAATTTATTTTTATTAAACACTGCAACCGCCGAACTTTCATGTAATTATAATTCTTAAAAGCGAAAGCAACACCTTGAAGATTTAAGTTTCATTTCCTCAGAGCAGAGTGAAGGAAATGACACGCCTCTATCTTCCCGTACTCTTTGTTCTTAGTTTCCTTCGTTGTTTAATATGAACTTGTTTCGCAGCGTTATTGCAACTTCATTTTGTTCAGTAAATGTGATAGGTATAGCAGAGATAAGATACCATCTACACTATGCACTTCGATACGTTCCATTATAGAGCATCCACGCGTTACTTTGTAGAGCCATGTTATTGTTCTTTGTGAAGGTTTCATGTAGCTTATAACTATATACAAATATGAGATAGCAGGTATACTAAATATTGATGATTCGGTTTCTCGTTCATATCTGCTTATATTACTTTATATTATATTACCCCTTTGGAGTAAAGAAATGAGGCTATCTCTTCTATGACCATGCAAATGTGTTTTATTTTAACTAAATTTGTCTATGGCTAGATGCAGTACTTTTACATAACGTATGTACTTAGGGATAAAAATATAATCAGTAAATAATAGATATGTATAATAATAGTATGAAGTTTTAATTAGTGTGTTTCAGTACCTACTAAAAATATAAGTAGATAAATATATAAGTAGATTCACGCAGGGACAGACGGACTAGTGTGGCAAGCATTCGTCCTTGGTTTATCCTTGTGAGTGTTTATTGTAAGGGTGTTCTATGGTATTTCCGCTTGCGGGTGTTTTGCTGTCGTAAAGTTGGCAGAGAGCGCCTGCATTTTTCTTTTTCGCGCTGTGTGGTCTATGCACGCAGAACGAGCCAATATAACCCACGAGACTCACTACAAACAAAAAAAATTAACCTTGTAGATTTTTATGGCGTGTATAAATATTTCAAGCTTTCTGTTTCAAATGATATATGTCATATAGGGGTAGAATAAGAAAGGAAAATCATAAGTTTATGAGCTTTTATTTTTTACCCTTCGCTTCTTTTTTTTTAAATCTGCTAACAACATGTACCGAATCCTCTCAGATACTTAAATTTTTTATACAATCCTTAATTTGACTTTAAAGTTCCTCTCTGTCAATTAAAAATAATTGGAGCACATTCTCAAACCAATATTTGCTTCTGTCCGATTCAGTTAAGAGGATTTATAAGGAAATATGTCTCTCACAACCATTAAAGCCATATTATATTTTAAAAATAACAATAATGATTTATTCTTTGGCGTGATTTCCGACACGGCGCCCAATCTCACTCGGACTAACCAACAACAGGGGACACAAGTGTTTGCACATATAATACAAGCATAAATAAGTACACTCTTTACGACGTACGACGATGACGTCACGACTGGTGAGAGAGAAAGGACAACGAAACGACAAGCTAAACGTTCTCTTCGAGGCACAAATTATAAACACCGCCAATTTCCAAACTCCGGACAGAAAATCTCATCGAATATTTAAGTACCTCCCGGGACTCGAACCTAGGTCTGCAGCTGTTCATGCTAATGACTAGACCATTCAGTAAAAACACACACGTTGCCTGTAAAAGATATTGTTAGATAATAAACAATATAAATGGTAATTACATGGCATTACTGATGAAGTACAGTTAAACACATACCTTACAGGGGGGTGGCGTGTATTGCACAGATAAGTCTTGGGCAAACATTGCGCGCAAATATTGACTGCTCGCTCAAACTCCGTCATCGACAACACGTAACTACGAGTATCGAAGTGTATTTATGACGTTCCATAGAACTTGATGTATTTAAATGGAGCAGATGAAAGCAACAAGTTGCTTAAGGTCTACACCATCACATATACATATGCTCACATAACTATCTCGTTAGTCTAGTGGTTAACGTACGGCTACAGATCCATATCTCCTAGGTTCGAGTCCAGAATTAGGTCAAGTTTAGAGCTTAGGTTTTTCTGTCAAGAAATTTTCGTTAACTGCCCGGAAATTGGGATGTTTGCAGAGTCAAAACTGCTGGTTTTGCGCCTGATCTCTCACCATTTCTGTAGAATTGTCGTTCTACCAGACAGAGAAATAGAGAAAGAGCTTGTGTTTGCGTGCATACTTATGCTCTAAAATAACTCCAAGTACATGGTTAATTCTAATGAAAATAACCGTCGTTGCCTAAAACAAAGGAAAACATTATGTTATTATTATACATATGAACTCATATATACAAACACACACACACATACATACATACATACATACATACATACAAGTATATATCCTTTCAGGAGAGTCGCACAGAATGGTATTCTAACCGTTATGATTTTTACATATATACATACGTTTCTTGATTTTTGATCGGACTTCTAACCTGATAAGTTCGGATTTCATTTATAACCTTATTTCAGTGAAAGATGATGGATCTAATATTTCCGTTCGATCTACGTTACGTGGAAAATCCTTTGTAGAAAAAGCTATGCCGCTTTTGCAAAATGAAATAATTCGCACAATAATGTTAAGTTTTTTATAAAGCTATACGGGAACATCGTGTACTCTTTAAAAGTTCTGAATACCTTTTATATATAAACAAGTAATCCAACGCACAGCATATTTCTTGAAATTACAAACAGGAGGACATTTTATTTATACCTCTTGTCTTAAAGTCATAACATAACGTGCTAGTGATGTAAAATAAAAATTGATCTTTTTATGCTACTCGACTATGACACACTAAGAGCTTTAAATATGAAAGGCGCGGAGGGCGGAGAGCCCTTCAGTGATGCTATCATGGCCCGAAAGCTTTTATGAGAACAGGTGCGATGTATTTTACTATAAGTTAGGGATTCACTCACTATAGTTTGAAAAGTCCTTTCAGCAGCTACTTATGCGTTCGACTACGAACTTTAGTAGGTATATACTAGCAATTTGCCCTGGTTTTGCCCTAGCGTTAAGTGTCACATGCAACTTAATAGTTTTGTAATTATTGTATTCGATCTATCTTATATTCATAATAACTTGTGTTTACCTTCTTTAATAATAATAATAAGCCCTTTCTTCTGAACGGTATATTTGTGTAATTTTAAAGAATATGTTTTATTCATAACAGGATGTCTCGCAGTTGGATTTTCCTTTTGGCATAGGCCTCCTCTAACATTTTCCATTGAGTTCGGTCACGCGCCACCCTCCTCCAATGGTGTCCAGCTGTCAGGTTTATGTCATCCTCCCATCCGGCTTGTTAGCATCTTCGTTTGCGTTTTCCGTCCCTGGGATACCAATCAGAAACAGTTTTGCTCCACACTTCTCCTACTTTCTCTTACCTTTTCTTACCTTCCTTATCTTACCTTAAAAACTAACTATTTACAAAATTTTATTGATTACACTAAAACACGTTATTAGTAAACAAAAAAGAAATCTGTGACCAACATGGGAGAAAAGGTATTGAACTTTTTTGTATTTGCCTATTTATATATAGAGATTGTAAGTTAATGTTGCTACGCCAAAACCGTACGCTGATTATACTACATATGTATAACAACTTGCCAAATGAAATTCTTATTTAGTAGTGGTCTACGTTAAATTTCATGCAACACATTTGAATGTTTTTAGATATGTATATTAAATTGAAAGAAAACACGGACTATGACGCAGGAAGTTGCTAGTTATCAAATATACCTATTTGAATTTTACAACATATGTTAGATCCCGAAATACGATATCAGTATGATATTACATATTAGTTACTACCAGTCAAATCAATAACGGTCCAAATTTAGTACCTACCTACATAATAATATATTAAATCTGGGATGAATTTTTTGTATGAAATTGAAAAGGGCTCGAAATTGTATGTCGATTTCTCAATAATAATGTCCACATCAAACGACGCAAACATTCGAACAGTTCACGCAACAGCGACGCCGGTAATTGGCAGCCCTGTACGAGTTGAGTATTGCTGGCTAAATGGAGCTTCGATAGTAAAAAACGGAAGCTCGTTTGGTATCTCACTTCTTTTAGTTAAAGCTTTAATAAAAGCTAAAGAGTAATAAAGATTGTTTGTTTGTGTTGCCGCAGTCTTTGGAACTACTAGACTGTTTCTAATTGAAAGTTTCATGGCAAAACTTTCTCATACCGGAAAATGTCCTTTTTATCCACCTACTCGTAACATGTGAATAGAGATGTGCTGAGAAACTAATAAATTCTCTACTATATCTATGGACATATACATCAAAATTAATAAACGTATCCTCTCACATAAACGAGGATTGCATAACACGACAATATACAAAAATGGCTAAAAACGGTTTTAAAACTGAGTATGTAGCGTTATTTAAAAGCAAAATTGACAACATTTTCAATTTTAGTTCAAACATTTCGCGAACACGAAAGCGTGAAATTTTATTTCACGTACAGATGACCAAATTAAAGGATGTTCCGGCACTTCACGCAACAGTAACGCGAGTAATTGGTAGATCGGCGTGACGATAGAATCAAATCGGAAAACGGTGCTGTTAATTAAAACGCGAGGTACAACTTCGGTAATTAGATTACTGATACTCTGTTGCTGTGATTTTGTTTGTTTGTTCATTGATGTTCGTTTTTTGTTTATCTTCATGCTGTAATGGTGGGTGGAAAGGAAGGCTTTAAATACATTTGCCACAGAACATATTACTATACCCTTTGCTATGGTTTCTACAAAACTTAATTTATGGATATGGAACATAGAAGCGTCTTGTCACATAGACCGCGATTACTTTATTATACATATTATTTGTATTTTTTTTTATTTTTACGTTTATTTAACAAGTTTTATTAAAAATGTTATGTAACTTTGGAATCGATTTTAAGTTACGTTTAATCATCTTTTCGACCGAGCTTTTATATCTAATATTGGATGACAATACAAAGAAAACATGCTTGTTTGCATGCGTGTGTGTTTTCAGTGGTTTAATTTTTTAAAACAGACGGACCGACATGTTTCCCGCTTATATTATTATTAATAGATTAAGCCTGTCGGTATTTTTAACTTTTAGATGAGAGCTTTTAAAGTAAAATAGATGCGAAAAAATTTGTCATCTCTAATATAAAGCGAATCCGAAAGCTATTTGGATTTCAAAGTAACCCAACTAACGAAGAAAAATGTACTCCACATTTCAAAGGATATGAGATGTTAGAGCCATGTTAAAACAACTCATTAAATTTTACGTTCTTCATAATTCCGAGCGAATGCGAGTTTTATAAAGTAGAATTTTGTTTATATATTCGCATTAAATTTATACTATACTTATTGCCATGTACATACTCGTATGTAGGTATATGGAATTCGACATACAAGATATTATACAAAGGAGACCTTTATATATGTTATATTTTAAATATATAAGCAATAGTAGAAAATATAAATATAGGTCTATATTTAAAAAAAGCTAGTAAAACATTTACTTCACGCGGGAACGCAAAAAGTAAGCTCACTTATTTGTTTTTAAGTTTCAGTGGCGATTGGAAACGTGATCAGGACTCAGATTTTGACACTTGAACTTACTTCTAACATATGTATGGAAAATACAACTAGCACATTCCATTATCTTGTGTGTATGTGTATTCAGCCCTTTTAACGTCCCACTGCTGGGCACGGGCCTCCCTTCATACGAGGGGGATCAGGCCATAGTCCACCACGCTGGCCAAGTGCGGGTTGGCGGACTTCACATGTCTTTCGAAAACTTGCTAGGTTTTCTCAGACATGCAGGTTTCCTCACGATGTTTTCCTTCACCGTAAGACAAGTGGTAATCATGTTAGAAATGATTCGCACATGAAAATATCAGAGGTGCGAGACCCGGGATTTGAACCCGCTTCACTCGGTTTCCCAAGCGAGCGCGTTACCACTGGGCTACCACTGCCTCATCTTGTGTATTAATATTAAATATAATCCTTTTAAGAACTAGGATACAGTTCTTTGTTGTTTTAAGCCTGTAAGTTTACAGCCAAAACCTTATTTCCTTGAATGTTATGAAGTGTAATTACCATTAACACTGAGTAATTTCATGAAAATATGAACAGCGACAAAGTGGAGTCAATTACGACGAGAACTCATCCTCTTCACGAAAGAGGGAAGTTTGTAGCAAATTTATTAGACTTTACTGAGGCATTTAAAAGTTTCACTAATCTAGGTACTACTTGTTAGTTTCATTCTTTTAGTACAAGTTTTTGTAAGTTTAAGTGAAGCACTTGAAATCTATTGTAATATAAATTGATCTGTTGAATTCAAAATTTTAACTTTTTATGTAAACAGAATCATATCTATCTCGGGTTATATCTCCGAATATCTCCATATTGACCATAGAAAACCATATGAATCAAAATACCCCGTGTATGTGTTTTATTGTGATGTGTTTAGAAATGAGATATTTTTCCGCGAGAAAAATAGCTTATATCACATAATTCTCTCTTAGATTCACGCGAATATCATTTTAAGTAAAACTATCTTTTCAGATTTCTTGCAGATTTATTTGGAAACCAAAAATTTAAATAAACCCGCGAAAAATTCGAAAATATAGTTTTATTTAATATGCTTATACCATTTTCCAGTGCTCTCTTCATACAAAATATACATCAAACCGTATCGAAAGACGGAACAAACAAACACACTAACATACACGCATTTGTATTGTTAGTATTGATATGGAAATATAGATATGTATGTATATAACATACGTAGCGCTTTCCATACTTATAAATCTATATATATATATAATAAAATTTTAAATAAGTCGAATCTGTACATTACATATTTTTTAGAAAATCTTATTGAAATAGACTATATTATCGATACAGAGGCCGAATCTATAGTTTTTAGAATTTTTGTCTGTCTGTCTGTCTGTTACCGCATCACGAAAAAACCACTGGACAGATTTTGATGATATTTGGTATGATGATAGCTGGTTATCCGGGTCAATATATAGGATACTTTTTACCGCGGTAAAATATCTTATTTCTGACAAAAAATACAAAAAACTGCATTGTAAGAGTAAACTAATATGTAAAACCTACGAATTTGGTTTTGGTCATCTGAACGCGGGCGGAGCCGCGGGCAGTGCTAGTATACGTATAAAATACATTTCATGCGTATTTTCGTTACAAAAATACAATGACTTTCCTCAACCTCTTTTTTAAAGATAAAAGAAAATGTGGAGATCCCCATTTTCATATTGTTTCCCTTAACATTTTCCAGACTTGTTAAAAAGTGATGGCATGGTATTGCAAACTTACAGGCTACGGTTACTGCTTCCCACGAGGCGCTTCTGCTTGTTTCACATCTACAAATACATAATAACGAGTATATATATACATTTGGTATATGCTTTGCTGAAAATTATCATGTTTTCAAATTTCACAATATGTTTCCACAAGTAACTCCTGTGGGAGTTAGTGCAATTTGTTCGGCATCAGAATACAATTCTCTGCTTGCAATGTTCTGAATAATATCATAAATTAAATTAAAAATTCAAACATTCTGTTTGTAAATAGTGAAATAAGAAATGTTCGCAAGGAAGATAGGCGATGCTCGGTCATGTTCTTATTGCAAATATAATGATCTTAGTGCAAAATGAAAATAAAATAATATTAAAGTATTAAGAAAACTAATTTAGTTACAAATTAGAAAAACTTTAATTTTAATACTAGAAGCTATCTACAAGCAGAAAAATAGAGTTACGAGTGTTACAATGCACATTTATGTATGTTACTATGTATTATCAAGAAGACAATGTAAAATGCGACGACACAAACTGTTAGATATTTATATTTAAATCTATAAAGAGATAGCTATTATTAGTCATACGATTTCTTCGCCTTATTCATTCTATATACATATAACATACCTACCGCGTACGTATGTATGTATATATGTACGTCTATAAAAAGTAGCGTATATATTATCTCCAATTAATCTGTAATTATTTGTAAATCCAGGTTACAAACTAGGGTCACAAGGATACGAGCTAGAAGTATGCGTGTCAAATATGACGTTGCATTTTTGCACATAGTTTTTTATGTAGGTACCTATATAGAATATGAAGTATGATGCAGCTTAGCTAGACGTAGTCTAGGCTCTGTGGCACATTGCCATAAAGTTAGGAGGCGTGGGGTTCGATTCTTGGATAGAACATTTTTTTATATTCCGTACATAATATTTACATACTAGCACTGCCCGCGGCTCCGCCCGCGTTCAGATGACCAAAAACTAAAGTCTTAGGTTTTACATATTAGTATATTCTTACATTGCAGTTTTTATATTTTTTCTCAAAAATGAAATATTTCCCTGCGGTAAAAAGTATCCTATATGTTGACCCGGATAACCAGCTATCAACATATCAAATTTCATCAAAATATGTCCAATGGTTATACAGACAGACAATAATTCTAAAAACTATAGATTCGTCCTCTGTATCGATAATGATGTATAGTTCAATAAGATTTTCCAAAAAATATCTAATGTACAGATTCGGCTTAGTTACAATTCTATTATATGTATAGATATGCTTATATTGATGACATAATTTAACACATATAATGTTATTAACTTGTTGAACGGTCTTTGTCAATTTTACTTTCTTGAATTCTTTGAATTTCTAAAAAAAATTCTGGTTTTACTTCAATAACCCAAATAGACTTTTGTTAATTTTGAAATCCAGAGCGTATCTCGAGAGAAATACTAAAAGTAAAGTTTTTATGGTTATTTTGACTTAAAATGGATGATGGCTCTCTATTCGGGTATATATTATATATATTTTTTAATGAATAAGTTATATTTAATAGTTCGTTTAAAACGTATTGTAAGTAGCGATTCGCCCTCGTTTCGCTCGGGTTTATCCCTAGGTACCTACACTTTATTTTGTTTTTTAGAGATCATTTTGGTTTTTTTTGTTATGGTTGATATGGCTAGGGTTTATTTTGTTTTTTAGAGATCATTATGGTTTTTTTTTCTTTCGAGGAAATTATAAGTAATCGTGTTTCTAAAGTGTATGATTTATAGAATGAATACTTAAATATCCTACATATTCATTGCATAATTAAAGTTTTAGTAATAACAATACAGCAGAGGATCAAACGCGCCCAATGAATTAAACTCCTAATAAGCCTTCCTCATGAGTCACTCCATCTATTAGTGAAAACCGTATGAAAATCCCTTCGGTAATTTTTGAGTTTATCGCGTTTAGACAAACAGACGCAGCGGGGCACTTTATTTTATAATTTGTAGTGATAAAAACTTTAAAAGTGACCAACAATATGACATGGAACTTAGAACTTTTAAAAGTAATTTGAAATGGAAAATATGACGCTAAAACAAAACGCGCAGCTTAAAACTCTGAAAGTTTATAAGTGAAAAGTTTTTACTCATCCATAGCTCAAGAGGCAAATTAAGAAGAGCTTTCCAGATATACTTGAAATCTAATGACATTGTGACAAAGTTTCTCACGGATTTTGTTCACCTTTTTTTAAGACGCAACTTGTTGTTATAAAACTTAAAAGCTTAAACGAAGCCAAAAGCTATATTCATATTATAAATATAAGCACGCATGACTGGAGTACAAACATTCGTGCTCATCACACAAATGAATACACCCAGCGGGACTCGAACCCGCGACCGCTGGCACAGAAAGTAGGGTCACTACAAACTGAGCCAAGCGTGTCGGCAAGTCTAGTATTTATAAATATTTTATAAATATAGAGGGTCATAACTTAGCATTAAAAAAACTCCACAGTGAAAACTGGACGCTTACTGTAATAATTTCTTTCATTGTTAGAGTAATAAATGTGCCTGATACGAGATATATTCGTATATATATAAATATTCTTGAAGTTTAGACTGAAATTATACATCAGTTCAATTACCTGCTAAGAAAATGAGAGCATATTTTAAGCTAATTTTATTATTAACTTGACTATAATTTACGACGAGCATTGTTTAAGTAACTAAGTAATTTTGTACTTAGCCTTTTCTAAAGTTACCGACCTCATAGACCCTGTGGCGTAGTGGCCGCTTATTTTAGTAGATTCGAATTTGATTTGTAAGTTAATTTATAATTTTAGAACAATAAATGATAGTTATTGAAAAATTTCAAGGTGAATGTTTTATTAGTAGTCATTGAAGATTTCCACTATCCACCTCTTGACCAATTGATCAGATTAGTTCGATGGTATCATATTTGTATATAATTTCGATCTAATTTTTTGTTGATGCGTGACAGACGGACAAATCATTAAACATACGTTTAAATTATTTCAATCGATGCCAACATTATCTTCTGATTACTTTTTCACAAAAAAGGTGTACTGGCTTCAAAAATAACATGTTAAAGGTTTTTTTCCACACCTAAAAGTGAATTTTAAATTTATATCTGCTGGACCTTTGAGGTAATAGATTATTCACCGTAAAATGAATTAAGAAAATCGATCCGTAATGGGTAGAACGTAATGAGTAGTAGATAGACAATTTGCTAAAAAAACAACCTTCAAGAACAAATTGGTACAAATAGACTATTAGTCTATTCAAGTAGACTGATATAAACCAGAATAGACCAATAATTAAGTACCTCCTATTTTTAAAATCAATAAATAATAACCACATAACGGTGGATATATTTATGTATAAAAACTCTGTTCGGTTCACACTACGGTATCTGCGGTTATCCAAACACGTGGCTTATCTCCGAAAGATGCTCACAGATTCCCTCGAGCTTTTCTTCGCTCTTGAAAAATATCCGCTACTCAGTTCGAGGATTTGTAGCTTCGTTTCGTCCCTATTTCTTTTGTTAACGTAATGTTTGTTGAAAAACAATGCAAAAGTTAAGTTATATTGAACTTTCAGAACTGATTTGTTAGCTTTATGGATAGAAGTACTCGTAAGTTTAAAAACTGAATTATAAGTATTGGAAAAATTTTGTCCTCTTTTTTTATAGATATTTGGGATATATCTACATATTATGTACCTACATAGATTACATTGAAAAATAAAAATATTAATAAAAAAAAGTATTACTTCTGAGAAATGCCAAACAACATATTATATTGTATAACTACGAAATGTAAGTTTACAGAAAACATGCCAATGTTAAACTACAATAATTGATAAAGATTGGATTTCTTCGTCGATGTGATTGTAATGGAGCTAAAGTAAAGTGAATCTGAGACTAAGATTGAGTTTGATGTAACATTATGTTATTACGATTCTTTTATACGTATTTTGTATACTGTATAAGTTCTCTTATATATTCCTATTTTAGTTAGGATAATCTATTACAGAATTAATTTGATGATATTGTTGTGAAAGTTATCTATCTGTACTGAATATTTTGAAATATTTGCCAAAAAATTCAAAGAGAAGTTCTGTTTGAGAAGTTTTATAGGGAATAATCGCAAATCTGCAACTGTTGCTTTGTTTTCTTTGAACTTTTGCCGCCATTATATATAGGTATTTTAAGGCATATTACCATTTCAAATACCTTCAGTTTCGGTTGTTTCCTGAAACTTGTACTTGGATGTTCAACTGATAGCTCACCCTGGCTTCGCTCGGGTTTGCCTCTAGAAAAACAAACAAAAACTATCCCTCGGGAACCGTAAATTTTTCCCGGGATAAAAAGTAACCTATGTGCTATTCCAGACTATAATTTATCTTTGTGCGAAATCTCATCCGGATCCGTTCAACCGTTCTGACAAATAACAAACATCCATCTAAACATCCAACAACTAAACTTTTACATTTATAAGATTAGTAAGATGTTCTTATCTTATTATTAAAAAAAAATGTAACTTTATAATTTTAATTATAAATATTGCTACACACACATCCCTACACGTTGTCAGTCCCAACTTCTAGTATTCTTCTAGTATTCCCAAGATTCTAGTATTAATATATCACACTAAATACCTATTTTGTTTGTTACAGGTAGCCCCTTGAAGAGAACCGAGTGTAGCAGATGCAAAAAATTTGCAAACGAGTAGGCGAGTCACGTCGCCTAATTGTCTTTTTCACCGACATTCTGCACAATGTACATTCGCAATTCCAAATACCGCATACATTAGTGTCGTTGCTGTAACTGTTAAATATTGTATATTGACACTGTAAATGAAATATTTATTTATCGACTTTTAGTTTTTAAATACTCCTACAAAAAGAAAGATTTAAATCGGACTACTACATATGTGTGCGAAAGTTTGTATATATATACGTTTGTTTGTCACTGTTTTAGACTATAATCTGGATTAGCACATAGGCTTATTGTAGGACACACGGGACGTATTCGTGCGAGGCGCGGTTTAGTCACTGGCTATAGGTAAATATTCTATATAAAGAAAAGAAAAATAACAATTTTAACTTTATGGTATATTCATTTATTTTTTTATATGGTTGTCTATGTAATCTAGAAGAAAAATTGTTGGAAAATGTCAATCCATATACATATGTTTTACATAAATAATTATCTTTGAATTCGGCCACAAAGAGAACACTAGATGTGGTAGATGTAAAGTTACACATACTATCTGTACAAACGTAGAGGTATGCCAGTAACATATACATATATAGGTATACATACACTACTAACATACAAATTGCAATACATACGTGCTATATTACTTATGTATTGGAATAGTTGGTAACGAATTAATCACTTAGTATTCAGCCCTTCTTAACGTCCAATTCAATACGAGAGGGGTCAAGCAATAATCTACCATGCTAACCGAGTGCGGGTTGGCAGACGTTCACGTGGGTTTCAAGAAATTGGTGATGTTTTCGTTCACTATAAGACAAGTGGTAACCATATAGGAAATGATTTGCATATGAAAATTTTAGTGAACACATTACCACTGCTACTAACTAATCTCTATGTAATATACTAGCGAGTAGCCACTCACATTCGCTTTGCTCGGGTTCGTAACTAGGTTCCTACTCATGCTTCATTTTTACCCCCTTAAGGGATGATTTGTGGGATTCCTTCCCAGGGTCTCAAACTATCTTCTTACCAAATTTCATCTAAATCGGTTCACTAGATTTGCAGCTTATTCGGTACAAACAAACAAAAATACAAACCTTTCATCTCTATAATATTAGTACAGATTATTAAAACAAAATATTACAAAAAAATACATAACTAAGTTAGAAAATATATGCAAGACCTGTTCCGGCTCAAGCTCAATTTAATCTTAACAATAAAATGCATAATGTACATCTTTTCCATATTAATAAGGAAGAAACATAACTCTCGCGCCATTACCCTCAAGATCGTCGACTCTGAATACGTTGCATTACTAGACGATGCTCTTACATTTCTTTAAGCCCATCTTAAAGTTACTTATTTTAATTTTATAATACTTGTAAGTGATAATAATTTTATTTAAAAATAATAGATTAAAGTTGATAATTAATCCATACATACTAATATTATAAATAAGAAAGTAACTCTATCTGTCTGTTACGTTTTCACGCCTAAACGGCTGAACCAATTTTTATGAAGTTTAATATAGAGAGGACTGACTTTGAGAAGGATATGGATTACTTTTTGTCGCAAAAATGAAACTTAAAGGGGGAGAAATAGGGATTGAAATTTTGTATCGGGAACAAATCATTCCTCAAGTTAAGGACATAAAACATCGTTATCTAATTGTAACTAAGCCGAATCTGTACATTAAATATTTTTTGGAAAATCTTATTGAAATTAACATTATTATCGATACAGAGGCCGAATCTATAGTTTTTAGAATTTTTGTCTGTCTATCTGTCTATCTATCTGTTACCGCATCACAGCAAAATCACTGGAGGGATTTTGATGAAATTTGGTATATATATTTGGTGATAACTGGTTATCCGGGTCAACATTTTAAATTATTACCGCGCATATTACATATTAACTTTTTACCGCGGGAAAATATCTTATTTCTGAGAAAAAATACAAAAACTGCAATGTAAGAGTATACTAATATGTAAAACCTAAGAATTTGGTTTTTGATCATCACGTATAAACACATAGACTCTCCAAGAAAAGTTTTTATTGCCATTGACCTGACTTAAGCTTTTTATTCCTAAGACTTTTCCCTATGCTTAATGTTAAAGCTATGGTGCAGCTATCGCTCTTTACATTTTAACTTAACATTATTATTGTAAAGTGATAAAACTAGTAAACAGACAAAAATTTACAATTAAACCTAATTTGGCGTTTTTCACAAACAAATTTGATTAAAACATACATACATATGCTGTATAGTGACCAACGTTCACCCACATACTGTATATACATGCTTGATCATTTTATATATGTACATAATATGACTTGTATGTATCAGCAAGCATATTAATACGATTGGCTACCTGCATAATATTACCATTAACTTTAAAATTTATTACCATATTATTTACTTTATTAAATGTCCAAACATTTCGTGTACGAATTCAGATACGCAAATAGCATCATTTTATATTGAATTTTCTACATAATTAAAAAAAATACCAAATGAACCGAAAAGCTTTCAACTTGAACTTTTTAAGTAGTTTTTTATATTAACAAATTAAAATACATGATTATTATTGCTGATGTGAATCGTATAGTGTGATCTATATTTATAGATTAAAATAGATTTGATCCACTTGCTCCACGTCTTTATATTCGCGAAATGAAGGATAACGCTTATCCCTATAATGCACCCCATGCCACTCCCTGCCTCTATTTATTGTAAAAGTTCAATGCATTTCATCATTACTTCGAATAATCAGACGAATCAAATTATAAGTTATCAAAAAGTCATTTCCCATTGAAAATCTATAAATGCGCTTGATTTTGCAAGAAATAGTCTCTAAAAAGGAAGGCAAACGTTAATTTTTTTGCCTTTTGTCTTTATTTAACCAGCCATAGCAAATCTCTTATATAAAGACGCAAAGAAACCACAAGTACTAAGATAATATAATCCTCGTATCTTATCGTATATAGTAATTACAGCAGAGCCCTTACACAGTCACCCTCATTCTCACATACGTATGTTAAAGCGACACTGTAAAAGCTCTCATTTAATCCGAAGCGAAAAGGATAAATGTCTCCGTTGACAAACCTTTTGTCCCCGGACGGCTAGCCGCATGAAAAATAGCCTCATGTCTTGAGGAGCTTTTTTAAATGGTGGCAGTGACAGCGGAAACTTAAATCTATCTTCATTTGATTAATTATAAAAAAACAGACACTTTTTGATCAGTTTGTAGTGACCCTAGTTGCTGTGCCAACGGTCGGGAGTTCGAGTCCCGCTGGGGCATTCGTTTGTGTGATGAGCACGAATATTTGTACTCCAGTCATGGGTGTTCATATTTATAATATGTATGTATTTAAAGTCATAATTATGCAGTGTATCAACTATCTAGTATCCATGACATAAGCCTCGTAGCGTACCATCAAACTAGATGGTGCTGTCACTGTGTGTTAATATTCCAACATATTTATTTATTATTATATATAATTTTAAATTGATGATTCAAAAGCACTTGTAATGAGTCTAATTGAATAAAGTTTAGTTCATTTCATTAATTGACTGAAAAAAAAATCTTCGATCAATTATTAGTAGTTTAATTTATATTTAAGCTAGAATATAATAATAGAATAAGCAAAGGAACGTATATTATTAGTTTATGTTGAACAAAATTGTTGGAGTAAATATGTAGGTACTACCGTTCGACTGAATTATTGAAGCACGTGTATTCATTATAAAAAAGTACACGTGCAAACGGTTTCTTAGATCTTCACGGTTGCCTTTTGGGAAGGGGAATTTCTAAATAAAGTAAAAAAAAAATTAAAATTGCGAATATTATAATTGAGCGAATAAATTGAATTAGTTATTTTAGTCTAAGACTGATTTTGATTAAAATGTAAGAAATTAAATGTTAGCAATCTTATAATGATCTCACTCGTTTCTTTATTGCTCTCTCAATACAAACTTAATTTCGCCTTATAATTAATATTGGAAATTACGTTTTAACGAGTGAAAAACCGACCAAACCTTCACCCTTTGAGCCCCTCAGTACCGAGCCGTGCCTCTCGATTTGTAGCTATTTTCGGACTTTTTCCTCATTACCTCCATAAATTCTTTAATAAACTTTTTTGAAAACATTCCTTTAAGAAGTTTATTTTCTTGTGTTTTATGAAAAACTTTTTTGTACAATCTTAACCGATTAGGAGGATTTATGGTAGATCCTTTAATAACTTTGTTATTAAGTTTTATTTCAATTTCTGTCAAAGATTTTTAAACACAATTAGCACTTTTTAGTTTTTTAATTATAAGTAGGTACTTAAAAATAAAAGTATCTCTGATTTGAAAATGGCTATCATATTTCGCTCATATGGAAACAATTTTTTTATCTGATTTATATTTGGCTGCATATCCATGAAAAGGCATATTATACATACATATTCGTATGTATATAGAAATATACATATACTATATATATATATATATATATATATATATATGTATGGATACTCCCTAAATACGCTATGTAATATTTATGATTCCTTAAGCATTGAGTAAAGCAAAGCGAGAGCGGATTCCTAGTATATAATATAAGTTTATATACATCGAACTATGCCAACATTCGGCTTAGGTTCTGATAGATGTGTAATTCGTAAGATTTATATGATTACATACATATATGTATGTTGTTGGAACATAAACACTACAGCACTATCTAGTCTGAAAAGAAATGAAATGAAATATCCTAGTCCACCAACCCTTACTTGGCCACCGTGGTGGACTATGGTCTGATCCCCCTCGTATTGAATAGAGGCCCGCGCCCAGCAGTAGAACGTTAAAAAGGGCTGAATACAATACAAGACTTTCTAGTTCTACGGTAAGCTACGAGGCCGGTGTTATGGATACCAGATAGCTGATACACTACACATATGTAACTTAAATACATACATATTATAAATATAAACACCCATAACTGAAGTACAAAAATTCGTGCTCATCACACAAATTAATGCCTCCAGCGGGACTCGAACCCGCGGCCGCTGGCACAGCAAGTAGGATCACTATAAACTGAGCCAAACGTGTCGTTAAACATATGGTTTACATAATTACATATAATGACAGCTGTTCTGACATATATTAGTAGATGTAACAATACATATACTAGATTATCTCGCGATCATAAATCTCGAATCCCAGGTGTTACAATGTAGCCGCAAATCCTGGATCAAACCTTCGACACGTTACCGACGCTATTAATGTTCGACTTTCAGTCATATCGAGCTTTCTCAGAAATGATGTTAAGGAATTTTGTGCGGAAAATAAAGACTTATCTTGAAGTGGGTTGGGATTTGTCGAGACTCTTGTAATTTTATTTTCATTCACATTATTTTTATTTTTATCTGTCCACTTTTAAAACCATTCTTTTCTACAAAATTCATATACTTGCGATTTATACTTTGATTTTATCGATTAAATCTTAGAAAAATTTATTCAAAAGACTTAAAGATCAGATCTGAGACTATAACTAAGATAATAACTGATTATGATCGTCTTCAAGCTTTGTCAGTGTTAAATAATATCGTATAAGTTTAAAGAAAAAAAGATCAAAAGTAGATATTTTTGTGCAGATTTTTTAAATTTCACATAATTATGTAAATTTATATTTAGATATGTGTATATCCACATTTTTACGTTAATTTATAAAATTACTTTTTTTAAAGTCGGTGTTACCTTTATTTTTATCCAGTTTTAAACCCAGTGTAATTTCTATTTAATTTACATTGGACCACTCTTAAGAAATACACTATTAAATTACTTAAATTTTACTGTCCGTTTTCTAAGACGATAACTTTTTCTATTACACGTATATGAAAATTTATATTATATATTTTAACACAATTCGTTAAGATATATTTATCTCTTCAAAATCATACAGTTAAATGAAACATAAAATTTGACCAATTAAATGTAATAATATATACTAAACGAACTCGGCCAATTTTAGCCCAACTCTATCTGAAGTATGCACCGTCATATAATCACAGAACGCTTTTAATTCCTTTCCGTAGAACGTGTAAATAGCTTCCAGTAAAAACGGTCGAAAACTAAATTCTAGGAAGCGGTGAAATTTTCTACTAAATTCACTATTTCATACTCTTCGCAAAATGGTTTCGAAACTGCCTCGGTTTTGGCATGTTCCGTTATTAGAGTTTGTATTTTAGTTTATATTTTGTATCTTTTATTTATGAAATTATATTCTATATGAAATTTATAAAAATATAGTCCAGTGAACGGTGACGCGCTCACTCATGAAACCAAGTGAAACGAGTTCAAACCCTAAGTCTTTTAACATGAATACCACAGCGAAGAAAAAACATCTTGAAGAAATCTGTGGCTGAGAGATTCTAATTCGTTTTCGAAAGTCCGCCAAGCCTTTATGGCGAACACAACACATCGGAGGAAGGCCTTCCTCTCCCCGTGCCCAGCAGTGGGACGTAAAGAAGGGCTGAATACAATACAAATAGTACTATCTAACCTTATCGTATCAAGGTTTGTAATGGAGGTCATCCAGTCTCCTTCTGTTCGCTACAAGCCGTAATGTGTAATGAATCTCAATTTGTGATAAGGATAATATTGGAAATCGATAAACATTATCCATAGATGTACGAGTATATCAGAATTCATCACAAAGCCTTCTCATATCTTTGTTTACACAAAATTGGGTAAGACCCTAGTTTTACAACAAGTACAAAATACTAACATTTGATATAGCATACATATGACCATGGCAGATATTTTTTAGCCTTGATGAAGTAAAAGTCTACTGTCCAGAAAGACTCTGAAGCACGATGTTGTTGATACTCGTAGTTGTCTCTAATAATTATTTCTTTATTAGCGGTTCAACCTCGCTTCGTTCGGGTTCGTCCCTAGGTAGGTACGTTTTAACGGTTAGTGTGGAGTAGATAAACTATGTTATTTATATACATAGGTATGATGAGTTTTTGTGGGTTGTATTATAACGTATTTTCTCGTGGGAATGACATAATCTCCCGCGGTAAAAAGTATAGTCTATGTCACTCCAGCCTTCCAACCTCCACACGAAAAATCACACCAATCCGTCACTCTCACTCACACTCTCAAAAATAGCACAGTGACACTTTACTATGAAATAATTTTTCATATGAAAATTTAATATTCTCTTAACATTTATGGTGACCCGGAAATATGTAAAACTTGCGAGATCGCAGAAACTTTAGACACTTTGTCCTCCTGTCGCGAACTGTTGCCGGAGTTGTCCATATTTTTTTGTTTTCGTTTGAAGATTGATGGTTCCGTGTTAGAATTTTACAAGCAATTGTTTACAGTACCTTGTAAGATAACATGATTTTTTTGTTTATTTGAAGCTATAAACAAATAAAGCTGAAGGTACACATATAATTTAATAATATTATATTTTTTCCAGTAATTTAACCATTAAAGCGGTAAACAAATGGTAAGTTCGTGTAGAAAAGAAGTTTTTTGGATTAAATTAAAGAAAAACCCTAAAAACATAGTAAACGTCTTCGTTATATGTAAGGAGTCTTTTAGCGTTTTATCTTTTAGCGTTTATTAGAAATAAATGGCTAAAAACTTTTAATGACATATAATATTTTTTCTGTAAACCAAATTAGATAAAGTAACCGGCGCAGTCCAGAGCAGGTCTCTATCTCTGCTCTTGTAGAATACATATACATACCTATTTTAAAGGTAATCCAGTTCTTTAAAACGCTAAATCAAATCTTATTTTGTACATCAATTTCTATTCGTAAAATAAGAGTTTCCAATTTCTTCGAAAAAAAATACAATAATGAAAGGGACGGAATGCCAAAACAAAAATAAAACTTGACCCCAAAACGTCTCGCGGTTTACATTAAAGCCCTTTTAGGATGTTTTGAATTTCCTTCTGTTTATACTTTCATAACTTTTCTCTGAGTTATTACAGTCAAATAAGGTATATATATATATATAATATATATATATATATATATATATATATATATATATATATATATATATATATATATATATATATATATATATATGTAGCTTTCGGTACTAAAAGTTATTCTAATCTTTAGCATCTTGTTTTTTTATTAAAAACACAACACAACACGACATTACGCGCAAAAACTAGGATGTTTCTTCCGTGTAAACAAACTTGCCGGAAGTACAACCGGAAGGCGTAGAGTGGGCAGGCCTCTATACGAAGACTTTATTCAAAATCGTTGGATGTTGATTGGTTTTCATACTTTATTTTTATTTAGAGACTTTTATTTTTTTAGGACATGCCAGACATAAGTACAATCACAAGTAATATATTAAGGGGTAAAAATAAAATAGACTTAATGCTGCCAAATCACGTCAACCTAAACTTTAATAACATTGGATGTAGATGACACTCGACTGGCTATCGTCGTAGTAATCCTTGGACGAAGTCTATGTCCAGCCGTGGATGACTTTCGGCTGAGACTGAAGAATGAAATACATATAAATAATGGTGTGTTTATTGTAAGCATACAGATTCACACACTCATGTGTTAATTAATTACACGATAATTTTGTTGTAAAACTACACAAAAATTACGTTTATAGTCTAAAAAGTAGATTTTATTAAAAAAATATATAAAAAAAAATATGATAAAGTTATCGTTATAGTAAATTAAATATTCAGATCGATAAAAGTTATTGCGAAAGTTTAAAACCTACTCCATAAATTGCCACAAAATGTCTACTTTCCATAACTTTGCATGAGAAAGGTATTTAATTCAAAACAGAGTATAGATGAAAATGTTCTGAGTCAACTTTCCCTGGGCAGTTTATTTTGAACGCTGTTTAAATAATTAATTTAGGTTAAAACGGAACTGGTCACTATTTAACGTACAATATTATAAAGCGTTGAATTTTGTGTGTTTATATGTTTGTATTTTCTGACATTATCTACTCATGCGGTTCTAAATTCTCTCACTAATAGAGAGAATAACTCTCCTTGAACAATATAATTTAAAAAATATTCCTAATTGTTTTAGGTATTAATTGGTTCGCATAAAAGACAAAACGTCTAAATAAAAATTTTTTGCACCAGTACCTTCGCACACGTGTACAGAATAACCCACCAGAGTTTCATTAAAATCGGATCAACAGTTTAGGAACGCGTAGAAAGCAAACATACGAACAGACATTTTATTTATTTAGATATAAGATGATTGATATTATTCAAATCTTACTATTTTGTAGAGGTGTATAAAACAGGAATAAAAGTGTGTATGTAGCTGCTAAAGAAACTGCTTAGTCTAGTGATTAGGACACTTGATTTCAGTTAATCACTTAAACTAAAATAACTTACTATTTTTTTATAAAAATATCTTTATTTTTAGATCTTTATCATTACTTAATTTTTGTTTAAAGATCATTCCTCTTGAGGTAAAATCTATTAATTTGAAAAAAATGTGCCCTCTCTGTACCTGCTCCTCCTTGTTGAAATCGATAAAATGCATTATAATCATGTGCGTGTTTGTATATCAATTTAACAGAATACGCACTGATAATAATTTATCTACATGGATGATTGTATACTCTATGTATATTAAAACAATGATATTTCTGTTGTAAAAAGCTATTGCAATACAGTACAAAACCACTTATTACACTAAAAAATAATAACAGGAGTAGCGCAAAATCGAAAAACATTTTCAATCAAACTGTTAAGTTTTTAAACAAATTGAAATGTAAAACTAAACAAAAAGCAATTCAAAATGTCTATTGAAACGATCGCTTTTAGCACATTGTGTCTGCGGTGAATAAACAATGCCGTTTAAATGAGAGTGCAATAGAGTGAACTGAGGCGATTCCTTCCAACAATATCCCTGAGGGCCTAATAAATGCCGGCTTAGGCGGTATGAAATATCTAGACTGTTCAGAAATCTAGATAAAACATCCATACATAAATAATAGCTAGCTACTGTTTATGGAAAGTACTTAAAAACGAATTTAACTCTAATATGAAAATTTGAAATTAATCTGAAGGGTAGTTGAATAGTATTTTAGCAATATAAGCGATCGTCTTTGATTTGTAACTATTTGTTAATATAAATGCGGATTTGTTTTCGTTAGTTTATGTTATTTCAAGCATTAAAGTTATACCGATGGACCGGTATTTGCTTATAGTTTACGGATGGAGAGAGAGTAGATACTAGATACTTAATTTTCTATTTATACTGATACATTAAATATTTATTAGAATATTTATTGGACTATTACAATGATTCGCTTAGATGCAATCTTTCCGTATTTAAAAGCGCAACTGTTGAGTTTTTCGCCGGCTTTTATCTAGAGATCTGCCTTCCGAGCCGGTGGTAGCTTCCTCACGGACTGAATTCATTGACTCACTTTAAATTAAATTGACGATTCAAGTGCCTGTAAGTCTAATTGAAATAATTTTCATTTCATTTTAAAAGGATATAGGAGACTAGGCAAAGAAAAATTCCTATAGAATTTTTTTTAAATTAAATTCTGACTAACTTCTTTTTTTTAATCTAAAACACGTCTTACTACTTCCCCTTTCACTCTCACTTCTCGTGAATGAACTACTTTTAGACATTCATTCATCCACAGATAACTAACAACTAATATAATAATCCACTTGATCCGGTCACTCAATCACTCATTTTTAATTATGTAAATCATTTTTACATCTGTCTAAGAAAAACAAGAGCGGATCTCTAGCATTGTAGAAATTATACTTTCTCAAGAACATAACGATAATGCGTTACATTAGAAGCAATATAATATAGCGCCATCTATTATTATATATTTTAATCACATCATCAATTCAAGTCGGTCGGCTTGTATTTGATCATGGATTACTTGCGATCATGGATTACTTAGTAGATTAAATTAAATACAGGATTTTTTTCAAATCTCAGTCGTACTTGCCCCCATAGTATAAAGGTAGTGATGTGGTTTAATAAAATAACGCGTGCGGGACTCTGGAAGCGTGTCTTTTATAAAAAAAATGTAATATGTACATATAAAATATAAAAATGTAATATGTACATATAAAATATACAATAAAAAAATGTAATATGTATAAAAATGTTTAAAGTTAAAAATATTGTAATGTAATTGGTGCAATTTTCATTTTGTTAATTGTGGGTAGGCTGTCTGTAACAACTATACCTTCAAGACATGTAACACCTCAGTCTCTCCCGTGACCATGGATGCTGTAAAGCATTCGAAACGTCGGGAACCAAAAATCAAAATAAATTCGCGAAAAAATCCGAAAAGATAGTTTTATTTAAAATATGTGTTTTTTCTTAGATGGGGCTAAAATAAAAGTTGAATATTTCATGTGCATTTCGATATGGCTAAATAACTGACATAAACCTGTATAATCTGACAACTTCGCGGAGCTATTTTCAAAGAAAAGGATTTGGGAAAAGCTTAGAAGTTAGATGTGATCTCACATAACGGTCACCCATCCAAGTATATCGCTGTTGCGTCGACGTTAATCGACTTGTAACACTAACACTTCAGATAAGCACTTACTAGCTGTTAGGCTAGGATGATTCAATTGAAAAAAGTATAGCTATGTTCCTATAGTCAAAATGCATAATGGAACTATTATAATTTCCGTCGTATACTGTCCGTCTGTCCTCAGTCATTGTAACTGAAGTTTGAAAGGCATCTCATGTGAACCCCAAGAGTTAGACGTAGTTAGAAGAGTAGAAGTAGTTCTTAAAAAAATTAATGTGAAGCTTAGTCTTTAAAAATGTGGTAGATGTTTCTAATCATTTTTTTTTATTTAATATTATAAAACTTATTTTATTAGTTAAATGTATTCTTGGTCATATTTAATTCATTATAACATATTTCGTCCAGTAAGTAGATGGGTGACCGACAACCTTACTTCGGATCTCGTACTATAACTTATTACTTTACTCGTTCAAGTTCAGTTACTGGCATGTTACATAGAACCAATATAAAGAAGCAATAAGTCCGCCCGGCGCTCGCCTGTTGCTCCGGGTCTGACGATGATTGATACTCGGTTATGAACTTCGCTTGTAATAACCTCGCCAAGTTATGAAAACCATCTTCTACTCGTATATATATTTTTAAACAATTTTAACATTGTTCAGTTCATGCCATGAGTTTTCCAAACAAAATGTTATTTTATAGTTAATGTTGTATAGTTTTAATATGTAATAAAGCTGAAGAATTTGTCGGTTTTTTTGTTTGAACGCGCTAATCTCTGGAACTACTAGTCAGACTTTAAAAATATCTTATGCAATTTATAACCCAATTCTTGAGGAAGGTTTTCTAAGATCACGCGACGACATTTAGGTTCGAAACAGTTATACATAAATAGCCGTAGAAAAGCTAGTTACCTATAAGATTTTTTACTTCACTAATAAATACAATACATAAAGTGATATGGACAAAGGTAGAATTATCTCTGAAATAAATCTCTTTCAGTCTACTCAAGTAAGTGGAAAATAGTGTTAGTTTATATTAGGATTCTAAGTTCACAAACTTTTGCGCTTATAATATTAGTATTACTGTACAGATAATATAGTAAACTAGCGACTCATCCTCACTCCGCTCGGGTTCGCCCCTCGTTATGTTTAACGTTAGTATAGATTTCTCAGACATGAGATATTTTTCCACAGTAAACATATCAGAAAGACACCACCAGACAGACAGACCAAAATTCTAAAAACTATAGATTTGGCCTCTGTATCGATAATAATGTTTATTTCAATAAGATTTTCCATAAAATATTTAATGTACAGATTCGGCTTAGTTACAATTTTATTATATATATGGATAGATGAATAAGGATTTTTTCTCACAATACTCGACTTTATTGCGAAGTATAAAATTTTTTAGTCCACCTTAAATTACACATACAATTAAAGGTGTAATAATCACTTTTAAAGTAATTTAGTAGTAAAGTATCTTAAGTGACAATGCTATAAACATTGTGTCAGTTTTAGTTTTACATCTTTTTTCGTGAAATCTTTTTATATATAAAATAATAGGAACATAAATCTTATATGAAATATATTTTAAAAGTATCAATAGAAAGAAGTTTAATGTAAATTAGTGGAGAGATCGCTAATATCCTTGTTGTTGCGGACAGGCTCTATCAGACCCTCGTCTAGTTGTAGCCCTTTGTCGCAGTCAAGTACAAGATGAATGAGTATTTTATAAGTTGTTGTCGTTAAAATATGAGTTTTTATTATATTTATGATACAATTGTTATTCATTTTAAACATCAGGCCACAGGACAGTGTCTGCGCGGCACTTGTTATAATTATGTAAGTGTATCTACCCGTTAAAGGGAATTACGAAAACATTTTTTGTACTAACCATGGTATGAATTACATTATATTTTTGTACAGGGCTGTAAATTGCCTGGCAGAGCCTTAAATTTTACTACGTACGTTTTACTCGACGACTAGCTTATGCCCGCGAATTTGCTATCAATAACATATTTCCACAAAACGATATTTTCGAAGTATTTGATTTCATACTTATATATGCAAAAGGTTCTGAGTAATTATGTATATTTGTTACTACCTAGATGGTATAGTGGCTAGCCGCATCCGGAGGTTCTGAATTCGAGTCCTTGGTCGGGTCAAGTTTAGTTATTGAGTCTTTTGTTAAGAATATTACAGTAATAGGCCGAATTTGAGAAGTTGGCGTTTCTTAGCCCCATGCTTTGGAGAGTACGTAAAGCCGTCGATACTACACCTGATCACTCACCGGCCGTGTCGAGTCGTGTCTGCGCTTACATATTTGCGCTTTGTGATCAGCCGCCGTGGCTGAAGTCGGTCGGGAAGACATTGCCATTTTCCTCCTTCACGCTGCAACATCTCAAAGAATTTAAATTCGGAATTTAGGTACCTCATATACTTGAATAACGGGTATTTTTAGCAATTCACAAACAATATATTTACACGTGTTAACATATTGATATTGTTATTTTTCTAAAATAAAGGAGCTTTACGTCCTAAGTCCCAATCCCTCACTCACTAAGCCTGGACGCCCTAATGAGTAATTCGTCATTCTACAAAGCTGTCTGCTAAATCCAGAACCGTAGCGCAAGCTTATACAAACAAATTTATTCCACATATTAAATGCTTTTTTGCAAGAACAAAAACATTTAATTTAGAAATAATATGTTGCAAATGATTACATACATACCAATGTGTACATAAATCCTTGTTCTATTATTACTATCTGTATATCTATTGTATATTATTCGTATTATATAGTTTTATTCGTATTATTCGTATTATATCTATTGTATAGTTCTATTATTACTATCTATATATCTAATGTATCGAGAGTGTTAGCATCCCAACTACCCCATTATACCTCTCCTAAATTACCTTCACCTCAGGTGATAACGTTTACATCGCGTGAGGTTATACCCTTTGTGCTTTCAATCAAGTTGTCAAGATCATATTTTCACCACCTTTGTAATATAAAAATTTTACTGCTTCGTTGGTCTAGTGGTTCACATGTATAGCTGCAGATCAGAGGTCATGGGTTCGAGTCCGAAGTCGGTCCAAGTTTAGTTCAGCTTTTCTGTTTTTTCATTAACAAAAATTTAAGAAATTATCAATTACAGCCTTAAGTTATGGCGATGTTTTACCTTCGGGGGCCCTGGATCTCACTGCCGGCGGCTCTATGCCGGCATCGTGAGGTCCATGGCACTGTACGGTGCCCCCGTGTGGATTGACGCCCTCTCCGCACCGAACAGGGCCCAACTGCGCAAGGCGCAACGGGTCCTGGCGGTGAGGGCGGTGCGGGGATACCGTACGGTGTCCTTCACGGCGGCGACACTTCTGGCGGGCGATCCGCCCTGGGAACTCCAGGCGGAGGTGCTCGCCGAAGTATATCAGTTTCGGGCGAGTGAGCGGGCTCGAGGGGAACGTCCAGCGCGGGAGGGAGTCGCTCGGATCAGGCGCCTAGCTGACGAGGCACTGATCCGGCGCTGGTGGGAAGACCTGGGGACTCCAGCGGCTGGCCGGGCGACGGTGGGGGCGATTCGTCCGTTCCTGTCTCGCTGGGTCAGGCGGCCACACGGCGTCCTGACGTTCAGGTTGACGCAGATGCTTACCGGGCACGGGTGCTTTGGTAAGTATCTGTGTCAAATTGCGCGTCGGGAACCGTTGCCCGCATGCCACGAGTGTGGTGCGTCCGAGGACACCTCGCACCACACCCTCGCGGTATGCGCCGCTTGGGCTCCCCAGCGCCATGCCCTGATGGCGGTAGTGGGTGGAGACCTGTCGTTGCGAAGCGTGGTGGGGGCCATGCTACGCGACGAGAGGTCCTGGTCGGCGATGGTCTCCTTCAGCGAGGCCGTCATCTCACTGAAGGAGAAGGCGGAGAGGGAACGCGAGGCTAACGCCTTAGCAGACCCTCTTCGTCGCCGTCGGCTGGGGGAGAGGAGGCGCCGGTACGCGCATCTTCTCCCGCCACCCTAGAGGAGCTACTGCGGGGGGGTCTCTCGTTGACTCCCCTGCACGACATCGGGGCGGTCGGGATGCTCTGTGAATCGAGGGCATCCCGGTTTAGGCGAGGCAGGCCCGCGGGGTACGGGCCGTCCGCAGGGGTGTTGTAGTGAATGCGCAAGCGATCCTGCACACCCCATTGCACTGCGGCGACGGGTTCCGCTGTGGGTTTTAGTGAGTAGGAGTCTCACAGTACCCTACCCATTGACGGCCGGTAGGGTCCCCATGATGGGTTTCCCCAGCGAAAACAAAAAAAAAAAAAAAAAAATGGCGATGTTTTACCTTCTGTCGCGTCGGTTCTGCAACTTAACTCTCACCAGTCATATCGAAGTATATTTCCATTGGTCTTTGAGATTATACACTGTGCACTTGTGTAATGTGTTTGCCCACGCGTACTTGTGCACTATAATATCTTATGCGCTGATGTCTAGTCTCAGTGAGATGAGATGTGTGATTAACAAGAATATGTATAATATTTAAAATAGGTAAATCTCGCGACAAGCTTTTATATCCTATAAATTGTGTAATGTAGTTGTTGGGTTTGATTTACGTTAAATTTATTTACTTCTTGTTAAGCGACTTCAAAAAAAGGAAGTTATCAATTCGTGACGTATGTATATTATATTATTGGAACTGTAAAATATTCACTTCAATATGGTAATGTATTAAGGCTTCCAAACAAATATTACGAAATTTTATAGGTGTAAGTATGTATGTATGTATGTATGTATGTATGTTTGTCCACGCATTTATCCGAAACTAATTATCGGATCGTAATCATTCTTTTTTTATTTACTTACATTTATTTCAACTTAGGAAAAAGTAAAGATTTCATTAAAATCGGTACAGTAGTTTTTATGATATGGACTTTAGTCCCGTTTAACGTGTAACTGAAACTGAAATAGATTTTGTAATTACTACTTATTACGAAAACTATTTGAGTTTTTACTTAAAACCAAAAATTAAGAAAGAAATAAAAAAGTAATTAAAATAAAATTAAACCGACTTTAAAAAAAATACTAAAAAGTAAAAGATAATTGAACGGGGGTTTTCATTTACTATAGATACCTAATGAGATATTTTCGAAGTCGATGCCAGCCGACAATATCTTAAGATATGAATATCTAATAGGTAAATATGACGAGGTATGAACTCTAATTATAGTTAAAATATTATACATCAATTTGTGATGTATTTTACGTATCGTAATATATTAGATTTGCTTTGCAGCGGCTAAATGAAAACCCTCCTTCAGTTATCTTTTACTTTTTAGAATTAGTCAGAAGTCGGTTTAATTTATTTTATTATTATTTTTATTTAAAGCAATAAATAAAAGATTTTTTTTTTACTTTTAATTTATTTACAAGATTTGAAAAAACATGTTTTTAAAATAAAAATATTATCGCTAAAATCGGAAACTAGTTATTTTAACATAAAGATATTGAATTTTTCGTAATATTTTTTGTACAATTTTATTTTTTGTTGTATAACATGTTATAAATAATAGTAGAATGTTAATGTATGCTTTAGAAGTTGTTTAGACGTTGGAAAAGTGTACAACATGAAATGGCAATGTTATTTTTAATTATAACAACAACAAGCAACAAGGAAGAGCAAAGCTATTGTTGAACCAATTCCAACAAAGCAAAGCTATATTTCGCGTTTTATCGGCAGTATCTCTATCATCGAAGTTCCGTAACACAAACGTAATTAAAAATTCCATTCGATATCGGTATTTGTAACATTTTTACGTTCTATTTTCACCTGCTATGTTGCTGTACATCTCCATTTGAGTTGTTTTGTTACTTTGCCATAATTGACTACCAAATAGCATAGTGGTAACATATACGGATTCTAAACTAGAAATCGTCGATTCATGCCCGCAAAATGTGGTTGTATGTTTCGTCTGAAATTAACAAAGAACATGTCTTAAAATTATCATGTATGTGCTGGTTATTAGTCGTTTCGATAGTTTTTCTATTGACTTGGTTAAAATTATTAATTTCATACTCAAATTTATTCCGTTACTTCTTTTTTTATTTAAATATAATTTTAATTAATTAACTTGTTTGAAAATGTTTGTGCTTTTAAATATTTCAACCGACTTCAAAAAGGAGGAGGTTCTCAATTCGACTGTATGTTTTTTTTTTATGTTTGTTACCTCAGAACTCCGTCATTTATTAACCGATTTGGACAATTTTTGTTTTGTTTGAAAGGGTATACTTCCAGATTGGTCCCATTTAAATTTCAAAAAAAATACCTAAGGTTGGAAAAACAACTAATGATGAATTTAACCTACTTCTAATTGTCATATTGACTTGAAACTTTGCAAGTATTTCTATTTCCGTTGATAGTACAGTGGTTCAGTACTGTTGACCTGATCTGATGGCAGGACCAGAAGGTGGATAGGTGAAACTCTTCAACGGCTAATAGTAGATACTTTGAGTTTGGGCTTATTTTGTTTGATTTGACAAGCCTAACACGTTAGAATCCTTACTCTGCTACTACAGTTTACACTAAAAAAGGAAAAATAAAAACTTTTTAACAAAAAAATAAAAACCGACTTCAAACAAAAGCACTAAAAAGTAAAAAATAACTGATTGGTAGTTTTCATTTACTATACATACCTAATCAAATATTTTCGAAGTCGGTGTGCTTTGGCTAAGTAATTAAAGCCTATTAAATACATACCTAAGTAAATATTTTCGAAATCGGTGCCAGACCATACAAAGCAAAGCACACCGACTTCGAAAATATTTGATTAGGTATGTATAGTAAATGAAAACTACCAATCAGTTATTTTTTACTTTTTAGTGCTTTTGTTTGAAGTCGGTTTTTATTTTTTTGTTATGTCTATTTTCACTTATATTATTATTTTCCCAATTTGGTTTTTCAAGTTACATATAATAAATATACATATTTATTTAACATTATTTTTTTTTATTTAATAATGGAATTTACTTATTGTCTCAGATTCTAAAGTTATTTTAAAAAAGCAATCATTACATTTATTTATTTTAATAATTAGTAATAAACATTTGATCGACTATTTTAAGGATTGTCGCTCTAAACAACAGATATTTTTAACTTTTACGAAAATAAAAACAAAATTACAGCTTGTAAATACAATAACTCTTGAAAACCTAAATAAATCTCAAAAGTGATAAATATTTAAGAAAATTAGTTCCAGTTAAAAGGATCAGAAGAACCCGCTGACGAATGATAACTCTGCTAAATCAGGCATTTGTGACTATAGGACTGAACTATGACAGTGTATCTACATATTATATTGTATATCACTCTTTAATATGTTTATAAGAAAAGGAAATAAAACAAAATATACGTTAGTTTTTCAATGCTTCTTATTTAATGTTTTAGCATAAATATTTAGTTAAACAATAATTTAAAATCTCATCATTTTGTCGGCGCTCGTCATCATAACATCTTTGTATGACCATCGCACTAGTTTGTCAGTGTCCAAGTAAGTGAGATCGTCATATTTCATGACCATGTCGGACATGTCGATATCTTTCACATTGTTGGAGATATCTACGTCCTTCCTGTACACAAAGACGTCGAGGAATTTCATGTTGTTGGTGTAGAAGCGGGTTATGTCGATCTCTCTGTCGAATGGAAAACCAAGCGGCATGGTGTCAAAGCAGACTGAGAAGCGGCAAGTGTGACGCTCTCTCATGACTTTCATGTCGATGTTAGGCAGCACGAGACCATTGCGTACAGGTGTAACAATAACGTACATCTGAAGAGGCAGTCCACCGCGACGACCAAGAGGCAGCAACAGCCTACGGGGAATACCCAGACGTTGCTTGTACCAGTAGCTGTCCACAATTTTGTCAACACCTATAGTCATACCACCAGTAGAGTCCATGAAGCGACGAGTCCATGGCCTGTCTCCAATAACGTCGTGCATTTCACTGGAATCACGGACAATGGTGTTCTTTCCGGTATCAAGTTTATATAAGAAGCTATCGATTTCTAACATATCAAGACGTTTGTCGTTAATGTTGAGCATACGACCCATACAGTCGAATTTAGGTCCAATGAAAATTCTTACTACTGCATCAACAGCCTTCTCAGATACGACATCGATGGTGACTTTGAATGGCTGGCTATTAAGGCGGCGAGTACGGGCGATGAATGTCATGTCAGATTTTTTCTTGTGAATTTCTGATTCATCTAGGTAAAGGGCATTAGTGATATCCACGTCATATTCGTCCATGAAAGTGACTAGCTTGTCTGTAGTCAGACGTTCAACTTTGACTCCAGGGAAGTCGAGCTCATCCTTGGTGTACATCGGCAAGAATTTCTTGAAGAGAACACCATGTTCAGTGATGCGCTTCATGATTCTCCAGAACAGAGGGTCTCGTAGGCAAGTGGTGTACATGTCCAAAGCAGTTGGGATGTAAGTGTACCTAAAAAGTAAAAATGGTCTTAGACTTGTATTTAATTACTTTTTCAACTTCAGAAATATGTAAAAACATAGATAGAACAATAGATCTCTATGCTTCTATACTAAGAAGATAAAGAGAAAAAAATGTTTGTTTGTAATGGATAAACTAAAAATCCGCTGAACCGTTTTAGATGAAATTTGATTTGAACATAGTTTGAGCCCTGGGAAGGATATAAGATAGTTTTTCATATAAGATAATAGCAGTTGCGGTGCTGAAGTCATATAATATTATTAATAACTTACTTGTTAAAGTTGTACGTGCCATAGGATAACATCTTTCTGAACAAGTGCACGAGGTGGATAACCTTGGCGTCATCATTCACGATGCCCATTCCACCAAGAAGCATTCTGGCGAGGTATTCAAAGTCTTCCGGTTTTTTCAGGCTAACAACGGTACCGTCGCGCTGCACAAATGTTTTTAATATTAAAAGAATATCAAATAGATTGGATAAAAAATAAAATAAACTTTATATCAAGATAATAATAACCAAAAAAATAAATCAAATTTAATATATAAACTTACACGTTCATAACGCCCCTTATTGATACTGTCTCGGATGATGGTCTCAATGTCATCGATGTAAGTTTTTTCTCTAAAGTTGTATTTGTTAATAATCTCAACATTATTGCTACGGACAGGCATTTCCTCTCCGGTGTGCATGCGGATCTTGGGCCAGTAGCCATTATTCAATGTATTTTTAAAGTTGATCATCGAGATATCACACATACCATGGCTCAAACGCTCCAATCTGTACCTTGCAAGCAGCTGCTGGTAACCGAACATAGCGACTTCACCACGACGTTCTTTGTTTAAACCGTATTCTTCGTCCACCATCCAGTATGGATAGTTCATGTGCAAGTAGTAGAAGAAGGTGTTAAGATCGAAATCCTCAGTGAAGTAGTTTAAGCGGTCATCTTCGCTCATTACGTGACGAACACCCTTGCGCCAGTCGATGAATACGAGGTTTTTATCAGTGACTTTAATACCATAGTAGTCAAAAAGAACGGGATCAGTGGCGGCCCTGCTGGACTTCAGCATGAAAGCCTTGTTAATGACGTGACTGTCGACGAAGAAATAGGGGTAGATTTCATATGGAGCTGGCAGAATGACTCCGCGGCAATCTTCTCTGTGGAACACTGCGCAGGTAAAGGCGTACACAAACATGCCGCCGTTGATGCGTTCGCGGAGGAAGCAAGCAGTCCTGATGAAGGTGTCGAAGTCCTTAGCAAAGTACATCATGCGGAATACAACGATGGCTTGTTCCATGTGCTTGTCATTGCTATGTACGAACACATCGCCACGGGGCAGGAAACCCATCTTCCAGACTTCCACAAACCTCTTCACTACATCGACTTTCTGTAAATAAAATATAATAATAATAATAATTTTATTGAAATACTTTTACAAAGTTATTATAATATTTACAAAATAGAATAAATGACCAAGGACACAATACAAATTGGAAACTACCTGAACTAGGTAACAACCTGTGTTTCGGTTATAGTTTTACCATGCATTTTTCACTGTAACAAACATTTGAACAGAGCAAATTTTGAAACTTACTATATGTAAAATGAGAATTATGAAAACTTATGTAACTAACTAGACTTATATCTATTTATATGTATTAATATTTATAATCAAAGTTATTTTAATATTTCATACTTACTAAGGATATTAAATGCATATAATGCAATTACAAAAGATTTCGATTTCCATTTCGAAACAGTTAACTAATTTGGTTTTGTATCATCGAAATATTTAGACATTCTTTTCTGGTATAATTAAAATATAACTTATAAGCAATACTATTAGATTTTACCAGATACTTGTCCATGTTGTCTTCAACGACCCAGTCCCTGGCGACTTCTCTGATATCATCGTACACAGTCGGCTGCAGGATGTAGTTCAGCAGTTTCATGCACAAGATCTCCTTGCTCTTTACATCCAAATTGACTAAAATAAATAATACTCAAAGTTAATTAAGATTAAATCATCAAGCCTATACTTGACCCTTGTCAAGCTTGTCTCGGCTTTGCCGGGCTACTAAATAACAAACTATTTCTTACTGAGTACCTAAAAGGAATTTGTAAAATTTTAGCTCCGTAGACCCTGTGGTTCGATCCACGTTGATAAGCTTTGTATATATGTATAGACTACAAAGACCACGCTTTATTTTACATTGATGCAATATCAAAATAGAATTAAAATAATGTTTCAGTACAAGTAGCATCTTTTAAAGTAATTAAAAGATTCACATTGTTAGAAAGTCTATGAATAATTCTGCCTAGAGTCTTAAAATTCATTTAGAGATCGCTTTTAGCGTCAAGGCTATTGTGATTTTTCATTTATAATATTAACTCAAATCTACTTCTTCCTATATATCTTATAAATGTACATAATACACGTACCAACATATAAGACCACTCGATACATTTACATATGAATTCATTATCAACTTGCTCACTGAAATGTACGAGTAATTAATTTGCTTAAATACGTCGATTATAATTACATATACACCTGATTAAGTAGAGCGCGGTATTTTTGGATCGATTTTATATAATATAGTAAAAGAAAATCTTCTACCACAATAGCAGCTTTTCTCTATTAATGCCATAGAAGGAACGGAAACCTCTAAGACGTGGGTTTAAGAAAGGCATGTTTTAGCAATTTATGAAAAACTAAGTAAACTAATATTATGTTATAATGCCAAAATAATTTAAGAGATTTTAAAAATAACTATAAAGACAGAGCCTATGTCAGGACTAAATAGGACTATGATATAAGTGACAGACAAACTTGTAAGTTATACTGTAAGTGTTCCGTCTTTTTATACATATACATTTTAAATATTAACATAATAGGAATGAAAGTGGTATATTATTTTCACGTACCCAAAGTTTCTTTGCCAATCATAAAGTGGTGGTCTTCTTTGATGATGGACGCCGAGGCCACGGCGAGGAACGCCGTTAACAGAACAAACTTCATGGTGACTTTCTTCGTGCCGGCTAGCAGTCGAATGTACCGATAATATTTTTACACCCATTTTTATAGTTTTTTTTTCAATAGTTTATCACTCGTCGAAAACAAACTATCGTATCGTTGTTATTGAGGTCCCTCAGATAACCTTTTTTACAGGTGAACTTAACGATGATAAATAGGATGCTGTATCCAACTCTGTTGTTATCCATACTAATACTGTACATGTGAAACGGTGTTTGTTTGTTTATTTGTTTGTTTGTCCTTCTTTCACTTCTTTCGATACAAAGTGAAGGATTGGCGTGATTTTTTGTCTGAAGATAGTTGGAGGGTTGGATAGTAACAAGAGTTTATCTTATTCCCACGGGAAAACACATTATAAAACAACCCACGAGAAGTCATCTTACCTATGTATATATAATATAAAGTCTTATGTATTCCATACTAACCGTTATTTTATAAATTACTAGCAGAACCCGCGGCTTCGCTCGTGCTAAAACTATAAAAAACTCTAAAAAGGTAGATTTCATACAAATTTTCATATTTTACCCCCATATGGGATGAATTTCAAAAAATACTAAAACACATTTTTTTTTATTTTATTGAAAAGATTTTTTTAATTGGATTGATCATAAATATTTTTTGGGTTGTAATATAACGTGTTTTCCCGTAGGAATAAATAATCTCCCGCAGTAAAAAGTAGACTATGTCACTCTCCAGCCCTCCAACTATCTCCACACAAAAAATCACACCAACCCGTCCTCCGTTTTGACGTGAAAGAAGGACAAACAAACAAACACACTTTCAGATTTATAATATTAGTATGGAATTATGGATTGACTAAATATAAGGTTTGAGGTTTTTAAAGCTAATAGGTAGTTTAACTAATAGTAGGATAAATTAGTGTTTTCAAATATTATTGTTTTTTTTTTTGAATGAAAAAAGAATATTTTATCTATGTATATTGTATATACATACATCTATAATATATATATATATATATATATATATATATATATATATATATATATATATATATATATATATATATACATATATATGTATATATATATATACATATATATATATATATATATATATATATATATATATATATATATGACAAAAAACTATTATTGAGGGTCTTCACTAACGCAATAAAACTCAAAACGATGATTTCTAGAATCTTTGTCTGTTTGTCTGTGTGTTTGTGCGCGCTAATCTCAAAATTGGCTTAACCGTTTTGAGTGCAGTTTTCACTAATGTATTGTGATAACTGTAAGCTTCACATAACATTTTTTTTATTTCAATCGGTTTAAAAATAAAGTTATTTCAATCTAAAGAGTCATCGAACCCGAGCGAAGTGAGGGTGAGTCGTTAGGTGATAATATACAAAATAACAGTTTATCATATTACATTAAAAAAACAAATAGTGTTTCATAATAATATGCTTAAAGATAACTTTTTATCGTAAACAAACTAAATTTGTTATTTTAAAATTGAAAAAAACCTAAACATAAATGATGAATGTATAAACACAGACAGACAACACTCTCAGACTGTACGGGGATTTTAGTCGTACAGCTGTTCGTTGAATCTAGTTTTCATAACTGTACAATAATTTCCTTGTAACGTCTTCAGATGAAACCCTCTCTCTGTAGAAACAAGTTAACTAATAGAAACTTTAAAAAATAATATAAAAACCGACTTCTAGGCACTAAAATGTAAAAAATAACTAAACGGAGGGTTTCATTTAGAATAGATACCTAATCAGATATTTTCGAAGTCGGTGCCAGCCGACAATATTTTAAGATATGAATATGTAATAGGTAAATATGTATTTTACGTATCGAAATATATTAGACTAGTACTGCCCGCGGCTCAGCCCGCGTTCCGATGACCAAAAATCATACTATACTCTTACATTGCAGTTTTTGTATTTTTGTCATCATCAAGTATCCTAGATGTTGATCCGGATAACCAGCTCTCATCATACGTGTTTTTCTCTTGATGCATTCCCAGACAGACGAACAAACAGACAAGAATTCTAAAAACCATAGATTTGGCCTCTGTATCGATAATAATGTCTATTTCGATAAGACTTAAAATTATTTAATGTACAGATCCGACTCAGAATTTTGTTATACGAGTATGTATAGATTTACAACGATACATCCTTATAGGGCACTTATTTATATTTATTTTCCTTGTTACAGACATTTCGACACGGGTTCCCGTTCTCCCCCACAGCGCTAGCATGGGACCCCATACAGAAGCTACTAGCGATCGGCGACAAAGGCGGCAACCTCAGAATGTATCCTTTTACATTACTCTAAGAATGTGTATTCAAATATCACGTAGTCGAATTTTGGACAAAGATTATGTACTCTGTACGAAGTGGTAAAAAAGATTTTACTTTTATAGCCAACATATTAATTGAACAAGATTTATGAAAATCGATTCACATTTGTAGAAGATATAACGTAACAAATATACGCAAAAATATGTACTATGTAGTATGTACCTACATATTACCGAATTGAAAGAACCTATTTTTGGAGATCGGCTAAAAATTGTTTTGTACTTAGCAGAACTTTGACATTAGTCTACAGATAGGTTTAAAAAGTCGTTAGCAGGCGCTTGTCGTTCTGTCTTTACGTTTGTATGTATGTATGTATGTGCTAGTATCAATAACTACTGAATCAATTTTGATGCGGCTTAGGTAAAATGTACAAGTATAAAGTGTGTTTAGTAGCAATAAACAAATAATACCTTATCTGCTAAGTATTAACTAGTAAATCCAGAACTAACCAGAATACGCCTATTAATTTTATGCTTCATGTATTTTCATTGAAAAGTACAAAAAACACGATTTGTCAATCTCTGTTTTTCTCAAATGCTTAGATGATAGGGGAACACGGGTTCGCTAGAGCCCAACTATAAAAGAAGGCCCAACACTCAGTGACCACCTCCATCCATATTTCCTTTCCTCAAGTTTATCCGGCTACTACGCAGACAAACTTGAGTATCTAACTTTGGATAATTTACAAAATTATAGTCTACACAAAAATTGAATCTGCGACCTAGGTACTTTCGAGCGAGTCACTGGCTATTTTAGAATGCTTTTGTTAGTTTCACTGTACCTTACTTAGTGATACCTTACCATGTAATGAAATATATGTTAGCATATGTTTAATTTTTGTATCCAAACTTTATAATTATATATAATCCAGATGAGAATACGTTAATTTTGATATTATCGAACTGAGCTGGTGATGGAACCAGATTATAAATGAAAGTTAAACTTATTCATTTATACAATCAAATATTTCGGCTATTACAATGTATATTTGTACGTAAATTTTTAATCTGGACGGTTTTTGATTTAAAAAAATGAAACATTATTTAAAACCTTAGCTTCCATTTTACAACATATTTCATAATCAAGTGTGAAAATATCGAGATTCTCAACGGAACGATCTCTTGCAACAAAGTAACACTTTCGTTCGTAACTTTTGACTCTCTTATCACAAGCCACCTCATCTTCGGCATCTACTTAGAGTTCTTATCGTTTATTTCTTATTTAAGTTTTCTTTTGACTTTCAACAATTAACTCATATTGTTTTGATACTTAATTTACTACACTTTTTATTTTACTTTTCTTTTGAAATACTATTTCTTTTGGCACGTTTGGAAAAAAGAAAGTAAAATGAGAGATGGGAAAAAAGAGAGTAAAATGCCAAAAAGCGACATGATGAAGTTAGCTGATAATTGTTTCTTGCCATGGTAACCGTTGTAATTGTCTGACAAATGATATATAATATTATTCAAGTTGATTTCAAAATTTAATAAAAATTCTATTGAAATATTTTTATGTAATTTTCAAGTGCATTTCTGAACTTTCAACGTGACCTTAAAACAAACAAACAAAAATAAAATTAAAGTTTGTTATAATTTTTATCTACAGCTTGAACATCTACCTTTTTAAGCCCTGGTCGAATTTAATATATATGAATATTTACATATTATCTCTAGTGTAAATTCATCTATAGTAATATTATGAAGATGCAGTGTTTGTTTGTTTGTTTGTTTGTTTGTTTGTTTGTTTGTTTGTTTGTTTGTTTGTTTGTTTGTTTGTTTGTTTGAACGCACAAAGTTCAGGAACTACCGATTTGAAAAATTCTTTTTGCATTAGGTAACCCGTTTTTTGAGGAAGGCTATATATCATTATGCTATTACCCAAGGGAGCGGACCAGTAATCATTAAGGTCAACAAATCGGGCATACATTATTGTAAAGGGAAGGGAAAGAAGTTAGTTTTTTGTACTTTTGTACGGACGAAGCCACAGGTTCTGCTAGTATTACTATATTTACTCTGATATCCTATTCAACTAGGATGATCAATCAAATTGCTCTAATTACAATCTATGCTATATTTTGTGTTATTTTAGTATGTACGAATATAGAAGGCAAATGGCAGTCTTCAATTTCCTTGTTCCTTTGAAGCCTCTAATGGCTGGGAAAGACAGGATTCGCCTTTGAATAATTAATTTACTAATTAAACATGATGTCAAGAGACGAACAAGTTTTCACTGTTAAATGAGCTTTTAATTTCAAGAAATTACAACTAATGATCGGTCTTGTTATTCGGATCGGTGCTTGACCTCTTGATAACTGAGATGTTTTTCAAATACTAATAAGATTCCTTTACCTTGATCATATTTTCTGACTAATATACCTAATAGTAAAAATAAGTCGTTCTTCGATTCATAAACTATTGTTCCATCGATAAATGAACAAACACACATTCGAATGTCTAATATTACTAAGGATTATAATATTTCGTGAAAAGGAAATGATAAAGGATAAGTCGTCATTTATCATTCATATCAGTTCGACTGCACTGAAATCGTTATTTATCGCAGCATATATGATACTATGTCTTCAAAAATACTTCGCCTTATCAGGTCAGTACGTGGAACCAGCGGCTGGCGCGCCGCCAGCCGGACTATAGTAATGCTAATATACTGGTAGTCTAACTTTCCATATCTACTCTGCTTCCGAAAATGGCGACTGAGTTGACGTCATTTTACAAGTTTAAAATTGATAAATAGATGTGAATAATGTACATATGTTCTTGGTATAAATGCAAAATTGAACGTCAATTTCGTCCATCGTCATATTAACAAATGATACTTTATTAACTCCCGACGCAAAAACAACGGGGTGTTATAAGTTTGACGTGCTCCCAAACGGATGAACCGATTTTGTTTTTTTTTTTGTTTGGAAGGTGAATTAATCGGGAGTGTTCTTAGCTATATTTTATGAAAATCGGTCGAGGATTTTTAAACTATATATTAATTTATGACTTGTTTTCGAATATGTTTTTGATGGATTATGTAGGGATGAAAAAAGAGAATAATTTTTTTATACTTCCCTAACGACTCAAAAGCGCCTCTAGATGCCTTTATAATTATAGACTAAAATTTCATCTGCTGCTTATGCGATTTATTTTATTGGAACTTTACGATAATAATAAATTCCTTCAAAGTTGTTAATTGTCCAAAAATTATAGAAACAGTTCAACATATAAAAAATTTTTATATAACATTTATATTTTTATATTTCAATAAAACATTTGAATCTCCATCAAATCATATTCTGGAGTAAATGAAATAAATTGTCAAAACATATCCAGCTGTCATAGTCGAAGTAAATTAAGCGTAAGTTGACTTTGCCTAATGACATCAAAACTTTGCCGTTCGAAAAATTTCCGGAAAAATTAGTTAATAATAATTTATAGCTTGAAAATGTTTAATGAATTCGACGTGAATAATTATAACGCCCCAACGAGCGGAAATGATTAATTTTGACTGTTGAATGTTAGAATATTCTTTATTTAGGGTGCGAAAACAGAAAGTCTTAAAAAGTTAAATCTCATAGACTCCAAATTTGTATATACTTATTAGCACTTTAATTACTGAATGGCAAAAGAATATTAATAGAGAATCCCATTACGCATCTAAAAGCTAAAAAATGTAAGCTCTTTAACTTGATCCATATTATCAATAAGCAAGCATCTCTTCAAGCACCATAGAATTTTTGCATCTAATATTTCTTAGATTCATAAGTTATTTGTTCTTTGATTGTCACTTTCAACTTTCATGGCGTACGTTCTACATCCAACATGCTCACCTCAATATTTCACTGCCTCTAATATAGAGAAAATTGTTGAGTAATGATTGAGCAAAGAATGCAAATGAGAAAAAGCGAGCGCTCGTAATGAACTTTGCATCTAGTTACTGCAAATATGGCTTCTGTAAATTTTAAAGAAGTATTAATTTCTATCTTTACCACAGAGTGTCATAAGTATCATGGATAAAAGTATTGAGTATGATAAATGCTTCCAAAGTTTCATAATAGTCTCGTAATATTAAGATAAACGCTTTTATAATGATAAATGAATTAAAACGGAGTCATGACTACAACTAAAATCTTTAAGTGATTGTAATATCACGGTAATATTTCATACAGTATTCCATCTTCATACAAATCGAGAAATCGAGTTATACCTACGCGCCTCGCGTTCGGTATACACTCGGTAGACAACCGTGCGGGGCTGCCACATCGTATAGTTGGATACGAAAATTGTATAAGGTGGTTATGTTATGTAACTTTTATAATTTAATACAAAAATAAACATTTTATTCCTCCCGTAACTTCGCTAATGTCAAACAAAAAAGTATCGAGACATGCATCGTATAAAATAAAAACAATAATTAAAGTATTTTTAATTAAACTTTTTATCTGAATGCGGATTCTTTATACTATTAAATTTAACAATAAAGCTTTTCGTACGTCTCAGTCGAGGTCATTTTGAAATCTCAAATTTATTTTATAAATTTGAGATTTTTTAATTAAATCTACTAATAATAGTTTTTAATAAAAAAATATTTGAAATCACAAAATTAGAAAAAAAACTCAAGTAGGTGGATGAAACTAAAATACTGGCCGGCGGTCACTCGGGCAGCCCTGTCGCGTGGGTACGTGCCGCTCGGTTGTTGTCTTGGTAATTATTTCAAGAACAGGCCCGAGTTGGAATACTTTATGCATTACATTACCGTGGTAATATCTTTACCTAGTATGCTACTCTTGGCCTACCGGCTACACGTATTTCAAAAGATAATCCATCGTTTAATTATGGCGATTTTCAATTAATTTTAGTTTAATTTAGCTAAAATTTACATTAACTGTTTCTCTCTGTGTAACAGGAATTTACGAAGGTACAGTAATCATATTTAAGGGCCAACCCTAAACCCAACTAACCAGCTTAAGGAGTATTCTGACCCCTATGTGACCGTATCTTAATGTCATTATGAATGATTAAGAGATTTGAGCAAATATCGTCTCTACTAAAACAAGTCTTGAGTGCTGCTGTTTGTTTATTCGGGACCTTTCTTGAAAATTATTGAGTTGTAATTGATGCATTGCTTAAAGATTTGCTGCCTAGTGAAATTTCAACACAAAATGTCAATTTATCCTTATTGTTAAAAAAGCGAAGTAAGATGATGATCAAACTGATCAAAATTTCGAAAGACACGTTGAGCAGCTGAAGTTATAAATTAATAAAGTCCAATATTACTGGATATTTGGATTTACTCTAATTTAGGCGTGTAAAGAGCACATCAAGGGGCCGTGTCACTCATCAACAACAAATGTTACAATTGTTTTATTAATAAGATACTGTTAAGTATTGTTGTTGATATCAAGAATGGAAATGTGAATCTATGCATCCTTCGATCAACAATACTACTACGAGTAGATAACGTGTCACAAAATCAAAGCTAAATTCTGTCCGCGCGAATATGCATTTATACAGCTACGTTTGTATACTAACGAACGAAGACAAAGCCTTATAATAGTTTTATTTTCAACCTAATCAACACCATAGCACCTTGTAATAAAGTCACAAATCTTCAAATTATCATCATACACTTACAATCATTTCGTAAGTTTTATAATATTTATTGTAAAATCAACCTTATATTAAAAAACATAAAGCATTTTTTAAATCGTTATGTTTTGTTTCTGTTTGCTTCTTTGAATTTCCCCAAACGTTCTTAGCTGATTAAAAGTTGTTAAAAATTTCATTTTTACATTATTTCGTAGGTTAAATCTTAAAATATATACTTAATCTACGATCTACCGAAAATAGGACACTCCGTCCGAAATCTCTTCTTCATCATCACATTGCGGCATTGTAAACGTGTTTACGCTGGCAGTGTTTCAATAGAACTAATCGAAATATACGCTCACTTTGAAATTGAGCTTATATTTACCGAGACAGATTTCTTACGCCGACCTGAAATCTAGTAGTATTGTTGATTGAAATATACATCGAATAAAATCTTAAGGGTATTATAAAGAAATATTAGAAATGAGTCAACGTTTTGTTCTCATTTAAAGTTTGACTACTCTCGGAACTGACAGCTCAATTAGATATAAAAAGAACTTGTTTTGAATTATGAACTCTCAAGAGCAAATTCAAAATTTTATAACTAGAAATTAAATTAGCAAGTTTTCTTTGAAGTTCTTGTCATTATGATTATCGTTTAATCCTACAGTAGCTTTTGTTTATAATTTTACCTTAGAGATATCTATTTGTGAGTTGTTTGTTTGAAAATAAATATTTTGTTTTGAAAAAAAAAACGTGTGTGTACTTATATACGTACGTATGAAGTTATATTCTTTGGCGCAACAGATCAAAAATAGCTAAAGATGTCATCCCGTATGTCACAGCTCTGTGTCTGTAAAAGGAATTATAAATTAATAAAATAATTAAATAAAGTATATTCTACAATAATATACATATTTATAGAATATCGTTTAAGGAAATAATATAAAATTAAATATCATTTGTCAGACAATAACATCGGTTACTATGGCAACAAACAGCTATCAGCTAACTTCATCATGTCGCTTTTAGGCTGTCGCTGTGCGCGCGTATCCATTAATCGTAAAAATTTTACTCTCATATTTTTTTGCAAACGTCCCAAAAAAAAAATATTTTTATCATACAGAGATTTTTATTATTGCTCGTTAAAAGTAAATACACAAACAATAAATACATTGTAGTATGTTACAAAGTAATCGTTTTTTAATATTATTTTCTTAATTAGGCTAGGCCAGAGGTGAGCTATCCACGGACAATCCTTATCGATGGTATCGCCATTGCTCTGTTGTGAACGAAGCGTTGTTTACTTGTTACTATACCAATAATATTTATTTCAATAACATATTTACATATTATATTCATTACCTTATCGGTCTCTTAGACAGTACATATGGCTGAGATTTTCCGTGTTAGTCTTTCTTACTAAAATAGCCAATCCAACCAGACAATTATCTATCTATATATTATAACGTAAAGTCACCTTCCAATCGATCTCTCATAATCATGTCATTGCCAACTCATCAGACTGTGAGGTATAAAATATAGAGATCATTGTCTATATGCATAAACATGTAGATCGTAATAATATCTTCGGCGTACCGTCACTGAAATTGGTTAGAATAATATTATTATAAGAGTTCGTCAGTGCGGTCCCTCTCGGGATACAAAGTTTTAAGACATTCAAAATCTTCAAGATAAAATGTTGCAAAGTAACATACGTCCGTAATGGAGTTATAAGGCTACTTTCCGTTTCCTGCATATTGCAGTAAAATTTAATCGCTATGTTATCTCCGGTCATTCTACAAAGATAGCATGAAGCTATTTTTAAGCTAACGAGCGTAACTAATTGCCTGAAAGATATGAAAAAACAAATTTGGCGAGGCCAATATTTGCCTTACACAGCTAACAATCTAAGAGTCCATTCCGCCCTCACAATTTGCGTCCTGACGGGGCAGATTCAACTTTTTGCGTCCACGTTAATTTGTATTTGACTCGTCTAATATACGAGACACGCCTACTTGATTGGAAACCTCTTGATTTTCAGCAATTACGATATTTACTAAACGCTTTGTAATTTTTGACGTATTTAAAAAAAAAGACGTATACTAGTCGGTGTGTGTTACTTGTATGAGTTTCATAATTTTATTTTTCAAGCATGATGAAATCTTATATAGATTACAAAAATAATATTCCTCCGCTGAAATGGAATGTTAACTGTTAAAGTTATCATTTACAATTATTTAGTTTGATGACTTTGCTTTAATCTATACTTACTTATAATAATCTATACCTATAAATAAAATTTAAGTGTTTGTTTGTAATGTCAAAATAACAGTTTTTTGATATGAACGTATACACGGTATTTATATGAAAAAAAAAACACTATTAAAAATTTTGTCTGCCTGTATTTTTGTTCCGGCTAATCTCCGTAATGGTTGGACCGATTTTTACGGGACTTTCACTGACAGAGAGCTGATGTTATAAGGAGTAACTTAAGCTACTTTTATGTTAGACAAAGGATAAGGGTTCCGCTCAAAAAAAAACATACCTACGGACGCATCCTAGTCAAGCCAGAGGCAAGCCAGAGCTAGTTAATAATAAAGTGTGTTTATTTAACATTTTTTAAAATTCTCTTCATAACTTTAAATTGTGGAATTTATCAAATTCGCCGTTTATATTCTGAAAAGTAACTCATTTTCTAACTAAATAGTGAACTTTTAAAATTCATGATAAATTATATTTGCTGATTGAAACTGACGCAAATATATGTAATGGCGTTTGTTTGTACAAAACATACACTCAATGAACCTTTGGGAAGTATCCAAAAGAAACTTATCCAACTATGTTTTCAATCTATCATTATGCTTATAAAAATAAAATAACTACATTTAACACCCCCTAAGAGTGAAACAATAAAAGTACACTCCATCGCTATCTCATACTGATTTCTGTATTATCTTTGAAGGTTCATTTCATCTAGGACCCGTGTATGATAGCGTGTTTCGTGATTTCGACACTTACTCAAATCCTCTACGAATGTAACGTCTTTATCCGACTGTAACGTCTTTATAACAACTGAATCATACACAAATCTTATACATCGTGGGTGTAAAGCGGTATAATGCAACTCACTTAAATCGTATGTCTAGCCAAAATCAGATCTACTATCATTTAGAAAACTGGCAAGTACGAACAGATAGACAGGCAATATTTTTAATGGATGTCCGAGCTTTAATGTCATGCTAAAGACGTTAGAATAATAGTGCTAAATGTAAATTTAAGATCTATCTTCACATCAGCAAATGAGTAATTCATTTACTAACTGTAAAACATAATGTTATACACACTATATTCATATTCACTACTAAATCATCGAAATGGGCTTAGCAATTTTGCCGTTCCGGTACAGACAGCACGACGGGCACATTCTCGCACTCATAATGTACAGCTTTATTTCTATATTTCTATTTACAAGTGAAATACATATAATAGCTTAAATATCTAACAAAATCACTGTACATGCCGTTTTATTACGGATGTACGTAACAATGTTTTATGCCACAAATGAGAACGAAAATTATTCATGTACGTATAATAAGCAAACTTTAACCTTATATTTTAAACATAACAACTTCTGACAGCCCGCTGGAAACTTTGTTTCTCTTTACTGAGAAGACGCTCGCTTTGATTATCTTGCAAGAATATTGAAAAAGCAAATATTAAAAATATCTGGCTCATAATAATGTTATAATTTGAAATTAAACCGAGTTAAATGCGCCAGAGAAACTACTATTACTTTGGAAAAATATTCACAAAGAACCTAAGACAATAATGGTCTCTATTAAATTTTATAATAGAAATTCTAGTATTTTTTGCGATTTCAATTACATTAACGTAAAGCAAAGTGGTATGTAATAATGTTATTATTATACTTTTATCTATTATATATTTGTTCTATCTTTGTTCTATAACAGGGGAAAATAGAGTTACGAGTTAGTAGTCATGCCTTCAACTTATAATATTAGTATTGCCCAAATATTTTTTCACAATAAGCTGTACGTACTGTCATAGAATTTCATGAAAACTCTAAAATTTGATGGACGTTTCAAAAAAAACGTAAGCATTTTTTAACTTTCAGGCTCATCTTCTTATAATGTCCTAAAATGATTGAGCAAACATTACAATAATATTCAGAATGAGTATTTCCGTCACGTACCTTAAAACGACTAAACGTAACTCCACGGACGCGCCCAGCATTTCAATTGCTTCTCAAAGACACAAACAAACAGACACTTGTTTAATAAACTAATATTAGTTTAGGACTGCAAATTGTAATTACATCAAAATAGAATGTTGTTCCTACCGATGCACTAAGGAAACTTTACAATGGTAACGCTTCCGCCTTTTCGCTAAAACACCAGTGAAGCAGGTTCAAACCCCGGATGTCTCGCACCTCTGATATTTTCGTATTTTTATATTCTATACGGTTACCATTCAACTTATGACGAAGAAAAACATCATGAGGAAACCTGCATGTCTGAGAAAAGGCAATTAATTTTTGAAAGACATGTACAGATGATCACCCTCGCATTTTTTGATTTTAAAGTGGTCCGTACCCAGCTGTGGAACATTAAAAGAGCTGAATTAACATGATAATATCGATTTTGTTTTGAGTTAAAAAGTAAAAGTTACAAAGTTGGGAATTTAAAATCAAATTTCAATGTATAGTTTAATTCTCAAAGGACATAACGTTAAAAAGGAAACCGAGTACGAAAGCTCTCACTGTAGACAAACATGCTTTGCGCACGTACTCGTATGTACATTCAAATTGACAATTCCCAGTCGACATGTAGTAGATGTCTTATTAATTTAAAAGGATATTGCAATGCACTTGTTTACAGCAAACAGGTCGTGAGAGAAGCGTTATATGATTCTGCATATTGAGTTTTGGCCGAATATATCCTTTTATAGGAAACTGAGTGCGTGATAAATTAAATATCAACTGAACTGACTCCTTCTACTTCTTGGTTAGTTTGATTTTGGATTAGTAAAAGACTTGTTATCTCTGCTTGTCCAATATACAATACAATTAAGTGAGGATTTTGAACGTCACGATATTGTGAATAATTAATATATATAAATATGATTTTTTCTTCTTTCTCACAGTATTTTTTTTTTTCAGCGGGGCATTATTCTATCCAAAAAATTATCCGTCTAACATATAGTACCAATTTCAAAAAACCAATAGATACTATTTCATTCTATACAGATAAATAAAATTGAAGTGTCTGTTTGTAATGTCAAAATAACAGCGTTTTACTAAATACATATGAAAACATATACGGTACTTAAAGAAAAACACAATTTTTAAAATTTTTGTCTGACTGTCTGTTTGTTCCGGATAATCTCTGAAACGGCTGGACTGATTTTGACGGGACTTTCACTGGAACATAGCCGATGTTATAGAGTACATAGGCTACTTTTATTTTAGAAAAAGAATTAAGGTTCCGTTCAAATAACTTAAAACGTACCTACTTATTTACTTTTTTTTCTACTTATTTACTATATTTTCTGCAGTAGAATGATACTATAATAAAATTCAATTAAATTAAATAACACGATATATCAGGAAGAGGTACTTCAGAAATCACAAACAGACTTTTAGTCTTATTTATATGGAGGTCGAGACATGTTGGGCCAACATCGTGGTACAATCTCTACGAGACGGTGTAGTGCAAGTATGCGCATTAAAGTAATGGATGTCTAACAAACGCTTTGAAACAACCGTGCAGTGGAAACGTACCTACGTAGTTGCACTCGGTATACTGGATATATTAGTATTTGGCGTCGCAATTATCACTCCGTTTCTAATGGGACAAGCTGAGATAACTTAAAGGATTATACGAGCATTTAAACTTTTCGTAGGCAAAGCTCGTTTGCGGCAAGTGTTCAATTAGATATATGTACATACATATGGCATTATAATTAGGTACATTAAATTTATAAAGCCATATAGGATAATTTTTCAGTTATAATTTCCAAGTTAATGAACTGTATAATGTTAAAAACTTATTTTTTTCTAAAAAAAATGAAGTTATGATGTAATGTTGGTAGTAAAGTTAGTGAGATATTTTTTCTTAGATTAATATCGGTTCCTTCGTGTTCAAGTTCCATACGAAGCAATCACTACAAACATTAATTCTATTCCCGTATGCTCTAATTGAGATTATTTCATTCAATTTATTACAAAAGGAAAAAATAGGCCTATTATAGTATATTTGTTTATGACATAGTATATGAAGATATTATCCAATTAGTTTTCTGAACCCATAATCAGATTAGGTGGTCCAGGGGTCGATGCTCACGTACGGCACGAAACCGGGGAAGCCGTCCTGCATGTCAAATTCCTCATCAACGAAGGCGCCCTGGTCACAGCCACAGCGGATGATCAACTCCACCTTTGGACTTTTCGCCAGAAATCCACTCAACGGGTCCAGTCACTCAAATTTCAAAGAGAACGGTATGTACTAAAAATGGAGTGTTTTGTGTTCATAATTAATCAAAATCTGTGTGTCTGCATTTTTCTTTTTTAATTTACTATGTTTTTTTCTATATTCTTGTTTTTATTAATAGCATGAATATGTATGTTTAACACAGTTAAAACATACCCATATTGGGTCACATTTCAATTTTTTTATAAAATATCCATGTTTTATTACAATCAGTCCACTTACATATTATTACTAACATATTATACTTATACTAATATACTACTGTATATCAGATGTTATAGTACATTTACTCTTATATAAAAGGAATAAAATTATTTGATGAATAACTTTCAGCCAAGCTCCTAAGCTCTGGCCCAGACAGTAAAATATTATGTCACAGCATTATACACTCTCGTTAAAGTAAAACACTCTTATACACTATAATAGACCAAATAAGACAATTAATTTATATAATTTGCCATTTGCATGGAAATGACGAAAATACCAAAACCGATTTACATAGCTAACAAGTAGACCCGCAGTGTGCAGGCGCGATACGCTCCCGATGTTGGATTCTGCAAAATTAGGATACTAATTGTTATTAATGAACCCTTTTAATGGTTTTAATACATGTCTAACTATAGTTAAAATTGTATTTTGTTACTTTTATCATTATTTAAAGGAATATCTTTATCATTTTTCATTCCTGGAAGGCATACATAAAATGTATGTATACTTTCACATACAATATGATCGAAATCATTGTCTTTCCAAAAAATAGAAATATAATAAAAAAAACAGTAGTATTTAATATTTTAATTAGTTACTAAACATTTTAAATGAAACTATTATTTTAGACTTTTTTAGAGAATGATCTCTTCTGTGATTGCTGTAAAGTATTCGAAACGTCGTCGGGTACAAAAAATCAAAATAAATCCGCGAAAAATATGAAAAGACAGTTTTATTTAAAATGTCGAATATTCGCGTAAATCTAAGAACGTATTAGTTATTAAACGTAAATTTAATCAGATATTACGATAGTTACTTGAAGCTGCGTTATCAAAGAGCCAATAAACAAGTACTACAAAAGCCCTCATTTACTTAGAATATTAATTCTCTATTAAATTAGCACCTCTTTAATACATTTCCAGTTTTTAGATATCTTTGATAAGGCTGATGTTCAATTACCAGATTTTTTAATAAGATATCTATCCTACATACAACCAAAAAAATTTAATAAGTTTACTTTTGTCATGTTTAGAATTAGTTGGGTTAAAACCAGTCCTGGGTGAAATTCAATTATCAATTAAGTATTTTTTTAATAAGCTTACTTTAAAGCAATATTATTGATAAGGCGCTCGCTCGCATTCAGTGAAACAGTTCAGTCGTAAGATTTTTATTTACGAATCTCATTTTCAACATAAGTACCAATTGCTATTAAGATGAAAGAAAATATCGTGAGAAAACCTACATGTCTGAGAGAACCTAAATAGCTTTCGACAGGTGTATGAACCATTAACCCGCATTTGGGTAGCGTAGTGGACTATGGCATAATCCCTCCATATTGAGAGAAAACCATGCTTCGTATTGGAATGTTAAAAAAGGTTGAATTATTTTTATTAGTATCATTTTAACTGTAGAAGTTGTCAGAGAGCAAATCTCTACGCAAAGGTCGCGGTTTCGTGTTCTCAGGACTTATATTTGTACGAACAGGATCACTGCATGTCTTTCCATATGTCATATTTTAATAATGCCTGTTGTACGAGTATAGGTACCTTATTTTTCAACTCCACCGAATAAGAAAACTGAAACATGAAGACAGAACAGTACATAGTCGAAGTCGTCTTTGAATATTTTCTACTCTTTAGGAAGGGATGTTTCATGTGTTCAAGATGTTCTCATGTGGAACAAATACAAGAAAGTTCTTTAAAGGGAAATTGAAGGTTTTTACTGGTTCTTCTTAACAGTTTAAGTTCTAAAGCGGTTGTAGTTTTACGTGTTAACGACTGTGTTGTAAAATTTGCATATCAAAGTACTAAGAAAAGCTTAATGCAAGAGGTAAAACGTCTGTTGAGTGTTGTTAGATAATTTGCTGAATTTCTTTCTTTCGTTGAGTACAAATAAAACTTTTCTGTGTTAAAAAGTCGTCAGAATTTATAATAAGAAATTTTCAATTCTCTTCTTGGTGTTGTTAAAACATAATACATTATATTTTTTTTCAATCCCTCTTTTAAATCTATTCAGAAATTAACGGGTAATAGAGTGGAATATGTATGTATAATTTTTTGATTTCTAATGATATAAATATCTACCTTTGTGTTATCTCCATGTAATGGGTTTGAGTCCCGCTTGCGACAAATATCAGCCACATAAATATTTAACGTCTTCTATGTATGTACATATGTTTCACGGACCCTGACACAGACCACCTAGCCAGTATCGTTGAGTGTATAACTTGTTACTCGTGTCTTCTCCATTCTACGTGACATTAGCGAAGTAATCAACTCTGTCTAAAACTTGTTACATTTTTTTCTTCTTTATTCTAACTACTTCTACTAACAAGGTTTATAAAACGAATTCGAATAAAGCTTGGGGCAGGGCTAACTTTTTGTCGTAAGTAGTAAGGGTCACTTATTTACAAGAAAACTAGCTTTTTTCACTTCCTAAACACTCGCAGAAAGAGACTTCATAAATACTCTTTGAATCACAGGATTGTTACTGAGGATGTTACTGATTTATCATAGTAAGTGATTACTATAAAAAATCAGTAAGAGTAGCTAATTTCATTGATTTTAAAACATGTACTTTATTTAAGGATATTTTGGTCATGGATGGTCAAGAACTCATAATTTTGTGTCATACGAATAAAATTGTTAGGGTGTTTATTTATTTGCTCTCATTTACTTGATTAAAAAAAAGTTATTTTTTGTTTCATTAACGATTATATACATACAAAGTAATCTAACACTGAAGCATGAAAAGCGGACGTCATTAAAGTTAGTTAAACACTAAGTTAAATCTAACTAGTTGTTAATAATTAAGCCTCGACATGTGATATATGTATGTATGCTGGAAACTATCTACCGATACCGACCAATTAATTCGATATCAGGTAACGAGCTAAATGTTTGTGTTAAATCAAATAGAATGAAGTGATATTGTGTCTACGGTATGGACAATTGTGTAAAGTTACTGCTGTATTTTTTATATAGAAAAACTACGTATCTGCTTATCTCCCGGTCTAGTGACTATTTATACTGCTGCAAAACTTAAGGTCATAGGTTCGAATTCCGGAACAGATATATTTATCTGTCAATTCTCTTTACGGTGGCAGTCTCAAGTGTGCAAGTTATAAATATATGAAATCATGTAGATTATTTGACTGTTAGTTATTATATTTTAATATTCGTGTAGACATAGCTTGCAGGTACACGTGTCTGTGTAGGATTTGAAGTTTCAAACTCTGGCCTATATCTATAGATTCATCGTGAGAATGCACAGTGGGAATCAGACCATTTAAATATAATTATTTTAATACAATCAAGTTATTTTTTATTAATTAGTATTATATTAACAAAATAAAAAAGTTATATTTTAAGCTAATTTTTATATGTTTTGATAAAGTAATTCCCTCATTGCCAAAAAAATTGTACATATACATATATGCATATATAGATAGCATAAAAGCAATTTAGATGCTGACATGGATTTTACCTCTAACATTGAATTTTTACTTAACTACTAAAAACACTTGTTTCTATTGAAACTATATCGTAATAAATAGTTTCAAATAGCACAAAGTTTTCAAATTACTCACAAACATTTGGTGCACTATACTTACTTTATTACTGATTTACTGTGGCAATAACAGATCATTTTTATGTATTTCCTTTAAATTATATATTAATCTAAAGATATTTTCAATAGGTATGTTCGTACATAACAATATGAATGGATGGAACGATTTATATTGCATATTTATATTTTGGTTTTCATTTTAGTGTACATAATTTTATGTATATCTTAAAAAAATCCATATAAAACCTGATGAAAGTGAATATAATTTTCTTATATTACCAACAGTTTGTTATTTAATATTTAATTAAAAGTTTCACCAAATCCAGTCCAATAAGACGAATATGTACGAACATATATTTCGATTTTTTATTCCATTTAAAGTTTGTTATTGCCTAGTGAACTCTCATGTTAACGCACACTACTAGGCGTGATTTTGCACATTGTTACAGATATCCCATCAAACTATCACGACAGACCAAAGAACTGAAAGGGTGAGTGTGTGTTAGTTTGGTGTCTGTCTGTCTTGCCACTAGAACCCCGTCCCTGCCTGTAGCACCGCTATACAGCATGTTTAAAATTAATATACCCACCCTTTGCACCTTCCAAATGTGTAGATTGTCGTAGTTAAAAAACACCCTGTATCTTATTAGAATATACCTACTAGTATATAATTAGTACCACCCCTTTTACAGTATAATCAGAATTGCCAATGTCTCTACAGAGGATATTATTATTAAAGATATTCTTCATTCTGTATCTCGTATTAGATAAAATATCTATTACTTTATTCCATAGATTTGGTAACTCTAGGTCTTATGTAATTGCCGGCATCTGATACCAGACAAAATAGTGGGCGGGTTCCTCCAATAACTTTATCATGGCATTAGTCGAGTTAGGCCCAATTTCACCACACTCTTTAGAAGTACTAAATGATACGAGTGATAGGTATAATTATTTCGTAGATTTTCTTTTAAATAAATTGCGATGACGTTTCGAATGATTTATAGCAAACATGGCCACGGGAGAGACGGTCTTATATATAATTTTATTTAACATGTGAATTGGAAACATAGTTTCACTCTTTCGACAGACGATCGCCTGCCAAATTGCACAATTCGCATAATATTCGATTTATTGAAAAAAAAGAAAATAACGCAACAGGATGGCGGACATCCAACATAGTAAAAAATATATCTGTCTCCATGTCAATTTGTTTGCCAGTCATAAAAAAATACTAGGCAGATTTAATCGAATTTATTAATATTTATAATAATAACGTGTTCCAAACCGATTTCGGTCAATCTCATTGAGAGTAGCCATCTGCGCAGGAGACTTATAGTGCAGCGCGTGTACGCGCAGACACAAGTGCACTCTCTATTCCTGTCACTCATACTCCGGTGGGACGACACGAGACACGAACGATGAGAGTTAAAGCGCAGGACCGACCCGACAAGTACTCTCCGAGGCACGGGGGTGATTTCCCTTAAAAAAGACTCAATAACTAAATTTGGCCTGCCCGAAACTCGAACCCAGAACCTCCGGATGTACACCCGTACATGTTAACCACTACACCATCGAGTCAGTTAAATAGTAATATTATTAGTTTAGTAATATTATTATCATTGCGAAAAAGAAATAAAAGACACGTCCTCCAATTATTTACTATAACTAGTACTTTGAAAGTTAATTTCCATCGATATGTATTAAATAACACTCGTTTATTGCAAGTGCAAACTAAGAAATCTCATAAGAATTCAGCCCTAAGAAGAAACTTAGCGATATTATATTCATCTTATTTACCAAAAATATTAAAGTGTAGGATACCAATCACTCACTCTAGTTTCTCTTTAGTGTATCTAAGTTTTTTTTTGTAATATAATAAATTCCCATAAGAACCGCTTAATGTACTGGATAAGGACAGCTAAGCAAAAAATTCCACCCATTGATCCTTTGAAGGATGACAATCAGACAAGGCAACACTTTCACAATTATAATATTATTCAAATTACGATATATTATGGTATGTGATTTATTGAAACTGTTAACTCGATGTATAACAGCTTTTAGGGGTTAATTTTTGTCCCGAAATAGTCTCATACGATTCGGTCACGTTCCGAACTCTTTTACCCCGAGCTTTAATGAAGCTCGAATGACTCGGGTCGGACCAATCATACTTTGTTCTGTATACTTCCGAGTGCGACATTTGCTTCGAATTGTTTAAGCAACGACTGAATTATGTCAGCTTATTAAAATACTATATGTAGATATGGTTGGTGATTTTGTTTTGTAATGAAATCTTCACACTTTTCGTAACTAAATAACTATTTCAAATAAAACTATCTTTTCGGATTTTTTTCGCGGATTTATTTGGATTTTTATTTTCCGATGTTTCGAATGCTTTACAGCAATCATGGCCACGGGAGAGACCGAAATATTTTTATTTAAAAGATCAAATATTCGCGTAAATCTAAAAAAAATATGAAATTACTATTTTTTCGGTTATAATTAAATACAGTAAACATGGTCGCGAAGGATACCAAGGGGTTTGACGTTTCAAAAGTCATTTTGTGGGTAGACAAATCGAAAAATAGTTTAATTTATAATATCAAATATTCGCATAAATCTAATAAATTGTTAACGTAACATTTTCATTTACTGGGTCTTTATTAAGATTACTTCATTATTAGATATCCCTCTTCATCGTTACTGAAGTTTAATTATTAGAAGCGGTGAAGTAATTTTCAGATTAACAATATTTTAGTGTTTGAAATTTTAATTACCTGTCGTTATAATAAATTAAACAATCTGAAGAAAATTTTATGTTTTAATAAATAATATAATGGTATTTGTAATGTTACCCTGCATAAAGTGGAAGTTTTTGTATTGATCTTAAAATATACGAGTAACTTTAGGTCTAATAGCTATATAATAAATCACAGCACACACCGACAAACCAAAAACGTTGGCATCGTTTATAATTTGATTAAATCTTTTATTGTCTTACGTATTACTTTCCTGCGCATCTGGCTAGTCTCAATGAGATTGGCCGCCGTGGTCGAAATCGGTCGGAAGGGCATTAGGTATCGTATTACTTATTTTTATTTAATATAAAATAAAAAAAAAGTTAATAGCTGAAAAGAGATAGTATAGATTGTTTACCAAGAACTAATGTCATGCAAATTTCTAGAAATGGGAATTAAAATTTTGATGAATATATTTGTTGCAGCTCTTAAAAACTCAATCTTTAGAGTGTTAAAAAGGTTTTTTGTCCATATATTAAACAGAAACATGCAAACACGACGAGCACATAAAAATAAAACAAACCCTAGGCGTAAGGCAACATTGCCAAAAGCAATTTGCTCGAAGATTTTTCGCCGACATTCGCGAAACATAAATCGTAATTTAAGCGGACATATAGCATCATTTGTAAAGCTCATTTCCCTAAGCGCGAGTACTCGACGTGAGTCCCATTACCCACTAATATCATCGTGGACTTATTACTTCTTCCTATGTACTATACAGTATACACGTAATACATAAACATACTTAATTACTTGTTTAAATATTTTTTTTAATTGTAAGTTGTAAATTTAATTAAGTAAAAACTTAATTACATTGTATATTGTATTGACGTAGATGCCATTGGCCCTTCCTACGAGTTATTATATAATTTTGTCGGCAGTGGGTATCCTCTATAATAGCTATGACTTTTGAGACGTCAAAAACCCCAGTCTCTCCAGTGACTATGTATGCATTGGAACAAATTCGATTCACTTAAATTATACGATACGAACGAAATTATACGGAGAATGTACGTTCTGGTTATTTATTAAAACTAGTGCCAGTCCAGCGGTCAAATTCGACCCGTAATATTTTTTCATTGATAAAACTAAAGCTTGTGAATAGGTACTAAACGAAAAAAAAACACATCGGTTAAGAAACAGCTGAGAAAAATCAAAAAGGTACTGAATTGCTTTGTCTTAGCTTATTTACATATTATGTATAATGTACATATAGATAATACTACTCATAAGCAAATTGTTAATTGATATGATTGCCATTAAAAAAGGCCAGGGCAGCTTTTAACGTCGTACTTACCTTTATTCAGCTAATAATATGTAAAGTGCTAATGAACTATGCACTGGAAGCTCTGGCCAGAATATTAAAGTTTTGAAACAAAGGTATTAAGAAATGAAAAATGTAAAGTAGCTTATTAGTAAACAAAGCGAAAGCTTTGGTATTTAAGCTTCTATTATAAATTTTTCTATGCACTATCTTTATTTATGGGATAAATAAAGACAGTCTAGTTTTGATCTCGGTACCTGAAGTTAGTCTCCTGAGATATTATTCTGTCGTATAGAATTATCTAGATTTCTTTTGAAATTTATATGGGACTACCCTTAAGGGACCTTAACCTTTTCTTATTGGATAGGACACAAAGAAATTTCAAAACGAATTTACAATTTGAGAAAGTATCGCATACGTATATATCTTTATATATATAATTCTTCTGTGAGTGAGTATGTCACTGAACTTCTCTCAAACGACTGGACCGATTTTGATGAAATTTTTTGTGTGTGTTCAAGGGGATCTGGGAATGGTTTAGATTCACAATTTTGTCCAAAAAGTTTGAAATTTTCAAATTAAAGACGTGTAGACAGGACAACGTCTGTCGGGTCCGCTAGTACATATATATTATTGTATGTTTATACTATATACACAAAATAATTTAGCCGAATAACCTTACCCTTTACGTATGTAGTGGCCCAAAAAAAATATTCTGTGTAATTTGAACGTGTAAAGTTAATTATATTTATTTATAAAATAAAAAATGTTGTCAACTTGATTCATGTTTATTTTAGGACGTTTGTAAGTCACTGTCGTCTGCTTCCATCAAACACAGAGCTTACGAGCTTTTTTATATTGAGCTTAGTTAAGCTTCGTTTTTGATGTTTCATGAGCATAAAGCTCAGGTTGTGCCTGTGATAGGGCATAAGCAAACATGGCACAAACTGGCAGAGCCGAATTCAGCATATTCCGCTACACATTCATTTAATATGCAAAATAAATAACATTAAAGTTAACGGCAGGACAAACTCGAGTAATCTGGTTTTATGCTATAAGGTTTATCTAAAAATATACGGGGATGATCTTTTATACCTTGTAAAGTGGCTGAGTGGCGTATTTGTACATGGGCTGGTTACAGTTATGTATTTATACCTATAGATAGACACATATATAATAAGTAAAAGTCATTTTATTTTTGCATTAATGCAGCATGTTCAATGATTTCAAATCCACATTTTCCTACCAAGACCGGTCAAAACTTCTCAATTTTCATCATATCTTAATAAAAGATTCGAACCCACAACTACCAACGCACCAATCAATTCTATACGCGATGAATCAACTCTTCATATGAATTCGAAGATAAAATTCTATATATGTATGAAATTTGTTAGGACGATTCTGTAGCAATGTCATCTAACATCTTGTATATGCCCAATTTGCGTATGTATGAAAAAAAAGCCTCAGCACTTGGAAGTAAAATATAAACTGGGTTACCTTTTTTAAACTCAACTCACTAGCTTATTGGTTTGTAGTTTGTACATTCTTATATACAATTTTAATATTAAAAGTAATTTAAAAAACTTAAGAAATAAATAAAAACCGACTTCCAGACACTAAAATGTAAAAAATAACTAAACGGGGATTTTCATTTAGAATAAATACCCAATCAGATATTTTCGAAGTCGGTGCCAGCCGATGAAAGCAAATCTAATATTTTTCGATACGTAAAATACATATTTAGCTATTAGATGTTCATGGCATAGTTATTCGAAAACATCGTATAAGATTTTTTTGGCGAAAAACTTTTAAGTTAACAATGAAATCATTCTGCTATCAAACGCTGAAAAATATTTAGGTTTGATCTTAGATAAAAACTTGGCACAGGTTCCATGTATTCAAAAATAATTTTATTAGCTGCATTCTGTTCAGAGTCCGAAATATTATTTATAACTGGTTAGCTAAGCCTATACTAAAATATCTTATAGAAGTATGGGGTAGCGCAGCAAAAACTTATTAAAAGAATATTTAGATTCTCCAAAACAAGCTTCTCAAAAAATTATTTCACGTAGATTATCGTACCCCTATAAAAATCGTCTACACAAAAACTAACAATTTATCCATAAAACTATGGAACTAGTATGAAATGTGTACATCCGAAAAATAATAAAAAAACACCATATATTCACAGCTTACGTTTGAAACCAAATCTCGCTAACATCGTACTTGAAATAGAAAAAAATTACAATTACCAAAAACCCAAACATAATATATATAGCTGTAAAATTTATTATTTATATTCAATTTTCCTACATTATGTGAACTGTGTTATTTTTTTGGGAAATAAATATTTTTAAATCTATTGACCGATTCAATTCAAACAAACAAATGATTTGTAAAGAAATCAGACAGTATTTCATCTAAAACAAAAGAGCACTGATTGGAGTACGCGTGAATCGTTTTAGTTCCATGCTCAAACCAATTGCCGGTTTGTCCGGTCAAAAGGTACAAATGAATCCTCACCTGCCTTTTTATATCCTTTGAAAAGATTAATTTGAACGAAGTGGTTGCGCTCGCTTTGTAGAGTTAATGGCTGTAAACGGGATCTCTATTCGATATGAAAATATAACTATAAATAAATGTGCAGTGTACTAGCAACTAACGCTTAGTATAGATTTCTCAGAGATGAGATATTTTCCTGTAGTAAAAAGTATCCTATATGTTGACCCGGATAACCAGCTATCATCATACCAAATTTTATCAAAATCTGTCCAGTGGTTTTCTCGTGATGCGTTCCCAGGCGGACAGACAGATAGACAAAAATTCTAAAAATTATAGATTTGGACTCTGTATCGATAATAATGATTCTTTCTATAAGATTTTACAAAAATTCTTAATATACAGATGCGACTCAGTTAGCATTTTATTATATGTACGTGTCAATATATGTAAAGATATCATATACGGTAATACTCGTATTATAAAGACGATTTATACATTAATGTACTTGGTCTAATTCTGAAAATTCTTTCCCATGTCAGTGGGAAATGATTATATTGTAAGAAGATAATGTCTAAAACACCCATCTTTGGCTGTCTTAAACGTCATATATTGTATATACATACGTATGTACATATCTATGTACATGTCAAACAAGGAAAATAGTTTAGATATTTAACCCGTTATTCCACTAAAGCTCTTGATTTTCATCAAAGCTACTGCTAACTTTCAAATAAAATTTTTCCAAATATTCACGTTTTTGGCAATTTATAGTTCAAATTACATATATTACTGTTATTTTAACTATGTATATATTTGTCTATATATTTGTATGTAATAAACATGCTTCATCTACCGCAGTAGGCAGTACGACGTAACTACGTCAGAATATAATTTAATACTATGTAATTGGTGATATACTGGTCGCGTGTTCGCTATTTATTATATTTTCAATCATTCAAAACAACTACAGTGATTATTTATTACTTTTTTAATTTATTGAGCCTGAGTCATGGTCGTATCATGCTTATTATAACGATCCAAATTTTTTAGGTGCTTACCTAAAAGTAGCCTATGTGATAGGTACTCTAGTGAGCCTAGGTCATAATTTGCGTACTAAACATTACAATCCGAAAAGCCACTTCAACATCAGCGTGACGGAGTAACAAACATTTGTATGTTTTATTTGTACTTTCGCATTAATAATAATACCAGTATGATTGATTTTATATTTATGTATTATATTGATTAAAAAAACCTTTTCTATTACCTACGGTTTCAAAAGACCAACTTTTCGAAATTATTTTTTAGGAATTCGTCTCGTTTGTTTGCGAATGAAATATCGAGTGTTTGATAAAATATTTTCTAACATATCTGTCCCTCTCGTATCGCGACCGCCGCTTTGTAGCTGTTGATTAGTATAGAAAGCTTCAATAGGCTCCATCGAGCCTGAACAGTGCGGGCTTGTCTTTTGTTTATACTACTTGTTTAATACAAACTGTCATTTTGACCTTTTAATAAGCATGTATATTTTATTTCAAACGGATTGATAAATCGGTATACATACGTATGTGACTTAACACGTTACCAGAGCTTTAAGTTTCAGAAAACTTATTGAAAATAGTGTAATAAGTCAAATTTAGAATACATAATAAAAAGAACTTCATTGATTAATTAGATTTTAAAATTGACATCGTTTACATATAAAGCTGTCAACCCGCACTTGGCCAGCGAGGTGAACTATGGCCTGATCTCCATCGAAATGTCCAAAAAGGCGAAATGTAAAAAAAGGCTGAATACATATTAAAAAAATTAAACCTAAAATCATGACTTGTATGCTATTTTCTGGTACATAAAAAAATTTATTAAGGTGGAAGAATATTTGTTGCTTTGTGTTTCATTCGCGGGACAACTGAAATAACTGAAGTACAGAGTGAGGCTACTTTTTCCAGAGCATTTATGAGTAGAAAGTTTCGTTATAACAGTATTATTAAACGCTAATTCTCAATGTAGATGAAAAATATAAAAATATGTTATGTAAAATATTAAAAAGTCCGCCGCGTTACAGAAAGTAATTCATTTAACGTTCAGGTTCAGGCGCGACGCTTTTAATGTGATGGTTGTTCCAACAAGAGTTTTTCCTTTGTTCTCGAGATCTTTTAGTAAATACTTTAGTAAAATATGTAGGTAGAGAACCCGCTCCGATGCAACTTAAAGAATGTGTCGCTTTATATAAATATTACTTGTATGTAAATACTTGGTTGTATCCATATTATTAATTATTATATATGTGAAAGTTTGTTTGTTTGTCTTTCTTTCACGTCGAAACAGAGTGATGGATTAGCGTGTTTTTGTGTGATAGTTACTAGATATATTTTTTACCACGGGAGATTATCTCATATCCACAGGAAACGTATTTTACGTTTTAATCTAACCCAAAAAAAATATTTATGATCAGAATTACTTGAAACTTGGTATTAATCCTCTTCAATATAATTAAATAAATACGTTTTTGAGCATTTTTCGAAATTCATCCCATATGGGGGGAAAATATGGGATAAAAGCTTGTATGAAACCTACCTTTTCTCATTTTTTTGTATTTTTAGTGCAATGAAGCCGCGGGTTCTGTTAGTTGTTATATAAATATATAAAGACAAAGCAGTTCATTACCTTTTCCTTTTTTATCAACAGATTGTCTTTTATTTTTGCTTATTAACTTTTAACGAGCTTTAGTTTTTAATGATCATGGTCGAATTACAACCATTATGTAAAAAAATTATAAAATTGTAAATATTGTTAATTTGATATCTATTACATATACCAACCGCACGGTTTTTTTTTTCAGTATACAAATATTTACTTTTATTTTCTACAATCAATAAAGGTTGTTGAAAGACAGCTTGTTTAAGACCCCAGAGGAAAGATGTCGAAGAATCTTTTAATGCTAGAGTTATTACCAATAACATATACTCGTGTAATACATTATCACTACAATAATAAACCTTAAACAGAATTCGAACTCAACACTTCGACAGTCCCCAGAATTGGCGACTGTTTAATATATTTATTTCGTTGTAGAGGAAACAAAATCGTTTTAATTTGAAAAGCAATCGATCCGTAAATAACTACAATAACAGAAACTCGTATTTCTACCAAAATATTCGCTAGGGCTGCTTTAACGAGCGGCTAAATGACCAATCCGGTACTAATATGAATTTATGTATATAGACCTAATCTGGCTTGGTCCAGGGCTACACACACATATATATGTATAAGTATGTACAACTAAATACTTACTGATGCTACTTACTGACTGTATATATTGTATTCTGGTTAATTTTTAGGTTATCCGTTATATCTTTTATGTATTTTAATGGTAGTATTGAAGCAATAAGCATCTTCCGCATGCACTAAAGTAAATTATTACACAGTTAGTGTACCTACCCACTACAGTTGATTAAAGTTTTATCTTGTCTAGTTTGTTTTCAGGACCCTTGCCCGCCACAGTTTCCTTATATGAATTCAAATTGTTATTATAATTCTAATTTGTAATGCCTCATCGTATAATTTTTCTATAAATATAATAATTACGTGCCATCACTATATGTGTAATAAAATATGGCCAGGCAACATCTTTCCGTGTAAAAAAGTACTCAATGACCAGTTCTCGCTTTAAGCACACAAAATATTCGAAACGGCTGGACCGATTTTGGCGGGACTTACACTGGCAGATAGCTGTTGTTATAAAGAGTAACTTAGGCTACTTTTATTTCAGAAAATGAATAGGACGTAGTTATGCAAAATAGATCCAACCAGAAAAAATACTTTTGAGAAAATAGGTGTTTTAGTGAAATTGGTAGGTAGGTATATCAAAATAACAAGACCGCAGTTCTTTTTGAAATTCCTCTTAAATATTGGGTATTTTGTCTACTTTCTGTATATAAATTGATATGTGGGTGCCATTTATGACAGTAACTCAAAAAATGGTTTTCGTGGGCTGGATCCATTTTGTATATAACTATGTCCAATTAGGGTTCCGCACAAATAAAATTAAAACCTATAATATTGTCAACAAAATCTTACCTAGGGTTTCTCGGCAGTTTTATAATATGTAACAATATTTGTAGCTAATTTAGTATGTTTGTTCGCAGCATCACCTGCCTGCACCTGCCACTCCAGTCCAAATGGATCCACGTGGGCACGGAGCGCGGCAACGTGCACGTGGTCAACCTAGAGACCTTCGCGCTCAGCGGGTACGTCATCAACTGGAACAAAGCCATCGAAGTGTAAGTACCTTGTACTATTTACTATATTGTAAAACAATGAAACACTTTTTCTGATATCATCGTTATATTGACAGTAATTATTAAAATTTATAAACGCAACAGAAAATCATACGTTCGTCCAAACGTCAATCAATATGTCATTCGTCGTCATACTTGTCCTGCCTGCCTGGCACCTGCGTAGACGAACACCACAGAGGTTGTATGAAGGCGCACTTGATGTCTTCGAATAAACTAGCGGCGCGTAACAATATTTCTTATATCTATAAATATACATGCGAAATACCACTCACTGATTATTGATGAAATCTCAGAAAGATATCGGGGGCTCTTTTGGTTCAAAGAATTTATGGAAATTCAACCCCTATAGCGGTAAAAAGGGGTCGAAAGTTTGTATGAAAATCCGTTATTTTTAAGCTGCGCGAATAGTCGTGATGCTGACCGAACTATAGATGAGTTTTACTACTACAAAGTAATTTAGGTAAATTGCTCTATGAAAGTTGCCTATTTACTTATTTTGGTTTCATTTTAGAGACGTCCTTATTCTTTTTTACCTAAATATGATAAAAAAATACTAAGAAAATGCTCATAAAGTTGAATTAATTTGATGTTTCAGTTAATTAATATTGTATACGAAAATAACTAAAATTATGACTTTTTATGCTATAATAAAAAGTTAACGAGTATTCTTAAGCTTTGACTTTGTCAAAGTCTAAAAGGGTCAAAGGGGTTGATAGTAACAACAGTTAATTAGTTAGTCTCCTGAAAATAATGTATTTTATAATTTTCATTATAAGTTTATTTAAACTAAGTATAAACGCGTTTATTATTAACATTACAATCTACTTTGGAACTCTCAAAGTTTAAATACGATTTAGATTGTATAACTTTTGTATAGTTATTGATAAAATGTAATTAATACTCAACTAAGAAGACAAATTGGATTCTAAATCACTTTGAATATTGTTTTGCACTTGATTTTTTCTTATATTTACATATTTCGCCCTTCTATTTAACTGCAAATCTTCTACGTAAATAAAAATGTCTGTTCGTACGTTTATCCTCTATGCGTTTCTACACCATTGATCTGATTATGATGAAACTCTGGTGGGTTAGTGTGTATACGCCTGCGAAAGTTCCTGGTCCAAAACGAAAAGAATTTTTCTTTTGACTTTTGTCTTTTATGCGTTCCTAGTTCATTCCAGCTTACGGACGCATACAAACGAAGTGATAGTAAATCGTCTTATTTGTCTAGCTTTCTATTAGAAACTAGTTTCAGTACGACGTTAAATCCAATTTGAAACCTAAACGTCTCACAAGGAAGTAACAAGTATCTATACCTATTGGTAAAAGAAGCAAAGCCACGAGATATAGCTATACTATACACCGTAAAAGTGGAATTCAGGTAAATTATTCGTCCACTCTATTTTGACAAGCATTTCAGTTTCGCGCTCGAAACCAATATCCTTTCATGTTGCGAATTCGTTACAACACCAATGTTTGATATCAACTCAATTGAAAGCTCTAATGTGTATTGCTGTTGACATCAATAGCGGTGCAAATTAAACTAAAATGTTTATTTGATTTATGTACTAACTTTTACATTAAATGAATTCGTTTTTTCTCACTTTAAATATAAAAGTGTTAATTACTAAATGCGAGCGAAGGAAAACGTCGATGTTTCAGAGATTCTAACTAATTTTTGAAGACTTTCTTAACCGATTTTTTAATAAATATAGTCTTCAGGTTCTGTACAAATATATATAACATACTAGCATTGCCCGCGGCTCCGCCCGCGTTCAGATGACCAAAAACCAAATTCTTAAGTTTTACATATTAGTATACTCCTACATTGCAGTTTTTGTATTTTTTCTCATAAATGAGATACTTTACCACGGTAAAAAGTATCCTATATGTTGACCCGGACAACCAGCTATCACCATACCAAATTTCATCAAAATCCCTCCGGTGTTTTTTCTGTGATGCGGTAACAGACAGACAGACAAAAATTCTAAAAACTATGGCTTCGGCCTCTGTATCGATAATAATGTTTATTTCAATAAGATTTTCCAAAAAATATTTAATGTACAGATTCGGCTTGGTTACAATTTTATTATATGTATAGATACGTTTCAGACGTCCAAAATCTTAGTCTCTCCCGTAAAGAAGTTTGCTACTAAAGCACTAAACAAATAAAAAGCTACTAAACTAACTAAACCATTCAAAAGGAGAATTAAAAACCAACATAAATTGCGAAAAAGGTCCGAAAAAAAGCTTTATTTAAAAATGTAGAAGTGATGCTATAATATTTTTATCGATTATAAAAATCCGACGTTTATCGACAATTAGCAGATAATTTTATGTGAATTGTTAGACCTCGAAGTAACGTTCTCATCGAAAATGTATAATCATTCAAATATCTTTAGCTTTCACGCCAAAGCCCATCAGATTCGCTCAAGCGTTATCTGGCTAAAATAATGTGAAGCCAGAAATATGCCAAAGTAACTTAAACTTTATCAGTCATCATTTTGTTCAAAGTTTTAGACGAAAATGAATGTATGAAATCGATAAGTCAAAAGTAATTTCGTTGTAATAACATATGATTAAAGTTTGAATAATAATGTGATTGATTAAAAGCTCGTACATATCGATGTCGAGCCACAAAAATATAACGTGGGCGAATTTGATATGTAAATTGGAAAACTGTGTACTACTGTATGTAATTACTTGTAATGCGGTTATATAGTATAACTAGCATTGCCCGCGGCTCCGCCCGCGTTCAGATGACCGAAAACCAAATTCTTAGGTTTTACATATTAGTATACTCTAACATTGCAGTTTTTGTATTTTTTCTCAGAAATGAGACATTTTGCCATATATATAAATCCTAGATGTTGACCCGGATAACCAGCTATCACCATACTAAATTTCATCAAAATCCCTCCAGTGGTTTTTCTGTGATGCGGTAACAGACAAACAGACAGACAAAAATTCTAAAAACTATAGATTCGGCCTCTGTATCGATAATAATGTCTATTTCAATAAGATTTTCCAAAAAATATTTAATGTACAGATTCGGCTTAGTTACAATTTTATTATATGTATAGATTATATAATTTTGAATATACCACAGTTAATATCATTACTATGCATATTTTGTATATAATATCTATATCTATCGCCTTCTCCACTTTGAAACGATAATATCCCTATTATAAGTAAAAACTGGCAAAAAAACTTGGTGAGATCGTTTTTATTACTTATTTGATACTTATTAAGTTATACATTAAATTTTTCTTCATACTAGCTTTTGCATTTCTTCATTTAGCATTCAATTAGACTTATATAAGCACTTTTTAATCATGAATTTAATTTAAAGAGCGTTAGTGTCGTCGGTCCGTGAGGAAGCCACCGCCGGCTCGGAAAGCAGTTCTGCTGAGAAAAGCACAAGAGAAATTCAACAGTTGCTCTTTTAAATATCGAGTTACATTTTTTGAACAGAATAACGTGTTCTACTGAGTAATGTATTTTCTAATTTTATTTATAATTTTGTATAAAAAAAATAATCTAAGACAGTTTGTAGATTTTTTTACATACGCGTATACTCAGGCACATGAAAGACTTATTCGCCTTTTGGAAATCTGGGCGTAAAAAGCTTTTATCTTATATATAAAATTTCCATGTCACAATGTTTGTTACCTTACTCCTCCGAAACGGCTTTAACGATTTTTACCAAATTTTCTATGCGTATTCAGTAGGTCTGAGAATCGGCTACTATCTATTTTGCATACCCCTAAGTGATAAGGATAAGGGTGGTCCTCCCAGACCCCACCCCAGGGACGAACCCGAGCGGAGCGAAGGTGAGTCACTAGCTTATGTATAATTACTCTGCTTCTAAAGGTCGTAGTGTAATCTTAGATAGCCTAAGTACACCTTTGGGATGTAACACAAAGGGATAAAATTAAAAAGAATCACCAAAATGGCTGTCAAGAATGTTTGTAAAGTTAAAGAAGTAAATCAACAGTTTTGAGAATTTTAGTTAGTTTATTTACAAACTGAGTCAAACGACACTATTTTGAAATCAAATAATGCCTTGAAGAAATTTCGTTAGAGCTGTCGAGTAGATCTATAACACGGTTCCGGTTTCACGTATAGCGTATGTTAATAGCTTTGGGCAAAGTAGACGTCTCCGGACGAAGCCGCTGGCAATAGCGAGTCATTGTTTGTTCTCTATTGCTTATCCACAAACCGGTAAGCCTCCGTGAATGGCGTAATTGGTTCTGTCGCCGGTCGGCATTGTGCCGAAATACGCCTGGCCCATACAGTGGGAGATAAACAATACTTGGAAAATTACCATTTCCCGGCAATTAAGGGAAAAATAATGAAGTTTGCTTCGAAATATATAATGTTTTGACTCGATACTGTCCCCGCTTAGATATGTGAGTCTATTATTTAAATTTTTCATGAATTCAGAATTAATAATATTTAAAATTTACACAGGATCACTTTTCAAGTCTGTTCGCTAAAAAAGTTGGTTCAGAATAAATAGTAACAGAATATTTATACGAATTGAGTGCCTCCTCTTTTTTTGAAATTGATCAAAAGCTTATTGTATATAGAGCATGAACTAATTCACCACTAGTTAGTATCCTATAAAAGAATATGGTAAAAGAGTACCATCGTCTGAAGCACAATCGTATCTTGTTTTTCACTACCCACTACGCGAGCAGTCTCTATTTTGGTTACCAGTTGAAGGAAATGCTTGAGATCCGCATCGATAAAATACTATTAAATATTTGTGGAACTTACCATTTAACGGATGCAACGGATTTGTAAGTTCATTTCTACTCATGATAGCCAATAAAATATTTGTATTACATTATAACGATGTTGTATCGTAAAAGCTTTTTAGTTGAATGTATCCAATCCGCGACCTCTTACTTAGTATAATTATACACTTTCCTACATTAAAGGAAACGATGGGAATTTGCCATTTTAATTATGAACAATGTAACAAAGCAAGCACCACAAGATACGTTAAATTAATGCGGCTGAAATAATGCTGAAAAGGTTTTTGTAAGAAATTTTATAGCGAAAAAGCTCGTAAAGCGGTGAAAAAGTCGACAATCGCGTATCTTTACAGGTTATTACAATCGCGTCCTGAATAGATTCAGCAACGATTCCGGTTTCAACGCCTTTCATATTACAATCCCAACGGTTCTACTATAAAAGTTCCACCCTACTTTGAGTTTTATCTAAACTCGATATACTCGTATATATAATTCTACTCTCTGCAATAAACAAATACCCCATGGGACCGACCGGGATAAATTGCAAGTACCTCACTAACATGACTGGCTCGTTGGTCTGGTGGGTAGCTTGTGTTGTTGAAGATCTTGCAGATCTAAGGTTCTTATCTCGTGTCTGGATATTTGAGTTTTCTTTAAGAAATACTCCTGGAGTCGGAAAGCTAGTGCTGTTACGCCCTTGTATTTAGGAGAGCACCTGAAAATGTGGTCCTGCGCCTGACCTCAATGTTCATGTTGAATTGTTCCACCGCATTTTGAGTGGGAAAAGAACATTATAATATTTCTTAACAGATTGGCCGCCATGATCGAAATCGGTCATTACTTTTACCCCACTAAACACTTAAAATTAACAGAATTCTTATTTCCGTTACATCGTGAACAAAAATGTTTATAAAATATCGCGAAAGGAAGATTTTAAGCAATTAAATATCAGTTAAGATTTGTAGGAAATATTTTTGAATATTATCCGCGTTTGGAGCACTATAGAATGCGCCGCGTCTTATCGTCTAATCCACGGATGAATATCAATATGTATTAAATTTTATTTATATATGTTGCAACATATACGAGGAGAAGAATAGACAAAGAAACTGGATACGTTTGTATAATACATTATATGTATGTTAACATACATACGTTTTTAGTTCCTTTTTATAAAGGCCATTTATATAAATGATAATGGAGTCCAGCTATAAAATATTGAACGAGATAAATGTAAATCTTGAGAATTTTCCAACAATTACGCCCACATAAATTTAATACTTCTTTTTCTGGAAACATCACTGATAAATGGCCTCAACACGAATTAAACGGTTTTAACTTGCTACTGAAATTTAAAAGGTCTCTGCGAGAGCCTCCCACGCTTCACTTTTATTCTTTGTGTTCTTTTCAAGCCATTTAAGAAGGCGGAACATCCCAAAGTCCGCTGAAAAGTCTCAAATCTTCTAAAAAAAGCTCGTGGAATGAAAATAACAATAGCATGCATTAAATTATAACAATGTTTCTAAAAAATATTCGTTATTGTTACTAAGAAATTGACCGAGTTTATAGGTTCTCGCGACTTCTTTTACAATTTTTCTTAATAAAATACAGACTGACAAGATCACCTGAATCTCTGCGTACAATGAAGTGAATATATGTTTTGTTACCTCAATTATTTCACTTCGCAGAAAGTAAAATATTATTTATATTACTTCTTTTAGGTCAAATCACACCAGATTGCCCTAGAGCAACTTACAATATATTTATCGACATACCAAACTAGCGGAGCCGCGGGCAAATACGAGTTATATATAAAGTAATAACTTCCCGTCAAAATCGAAAAAGCAAATATATTAAAAAATTAAAACGGCCGTTAAACAAAGTTGAAATTGAATAAAATCCCCAAATGAAATTGAATATTGAACTTTTTATATTAAAAGTGATGAACAATTCAATATGTACGTCAGATACATCAATAATTTCATTACTCACAGAACAGTGGGCGGGCGGCTTCGGGCGGGCGGCGTGGCTTTCACGAGGATTACCGCTACTATTTTACAAAGTTGAATAATTTCACTGTATATAAAGCCAGCTTATTATTGACTAGATTTCGCCCGCGACGCCGCTCGCAGAGTTAATATTGCTGCGCTTTTAGACCATAATGTCATATCTCCATAAAAACTACAAAATTTAAAGAAACAAAACACAAAGTCTATGACATGAAAATATTCGTCATTATTATTTAATCGACATTTTATGTACATACATTATATACAATCTAAATTTTTAGAACGGTCTCTCCTACCCGCTCTATTATGTCTATTTACATTAACACTAAAGCAAAACCGTTAGTCAGAAATATGTAGTTCATTAGCTGTTTACTTTACATGTTTTCTTAAACAAAATTGTTTTGTAACTTGTTGTTTAACTCACATATTAAAACTAATTCAGTTCGCTTTTCTAAAACTCTTTAGGATTATCCACTTCGATAAGTATACATTAATATTATAGTTTTGAAAATCTGAAATTCCCACTCTAATCCTGTTTCAGGTGCAGATTAATAACCTTTTAGTAGAGCTATTATTTTCGTTCACGCTTCGCTAATGAGGGGATGGTTTTGTACAGTATATGTAAGCAGTAAGCAACCCCTACTTCGCTGAACTGCTCTTTCCATGTTTACTATTATCTTCTTTTCGTCCCTGTAAGGGTTGAATCCATAGAAAGGTTTTTTAATAACTGCTTAGATTTAGACTTCTGTGACCACATTTTATGGCGGCAAAACATCAGGCTTCAGGTTTGATTCGTAGGTTGTACCAAAAGAATTTTCGAAGTTTTTTCTGAAGAAATTCTTAGTCTGTTGTACAATATTTTGTCAGTCCTGCACTTTATGCATCGACGATAATAAAATGAAAAAAAGATTGTATGAACATTCTAATGGTCGCAAATACTTGGGTCTCACGCCTCACGCCACGTTTTATAAATGAACCGCGTATCATAAACAAATGTAGTATATGATTTTTCTATGCCTATTGTAACTCGTATAGATAGATTGCGCTAAAGCTTAAATAGGTACTTCTAGTACTTAAAATTGCATTTACGTAGAAGGAAATTCTTATGAAGATCAAATATTAACTTTGAACTTATTTATTTAGTAAAGGTTAGTTATTTGCCAACAGATTGACCTGATGCATAAATAGTAAAATTAATTACAAAAATATTTAATATACAGTCTGTATAAACTCAAAAATATTAATTTATTCTTCTTCCACTGTCTATATTTGGTCCACAATCCCCGACTTGACCCCAGCTTTATAAGAGCTTACGCTGCGTCTGTGAACACTCGAACATTGGACGCTAGAAATGAAACTTGCATTTGTTTTTCAGACTTACCTATTCAGTAAAAATAGTGAAAATACACTAAAACTCTACCTATAATTTTCAAATCTAAAATATACTAAAAAATAATTAAAAAATCTATTACATTTCCAACATACATTTATTTATTTTGTAAATTGGAAAACAGACAGCATAATGCATATATAAGCATAAAATACAAAATACATCAGAAATAATACACTTAGCCAATAAAGTTTCCACTTATACATAAGTATAGCAGAGTAAACTTACTAACAATAAAATTAAAATAGATATAAATAAAATGTGTAGCTACAAAATAAAAAGAAATATATAAAAATAATATTTATCATTTCTTTAAAATATCCAAATATGTCAAGATGCTTGTAGTAATTATTATAAATGTTACAGACTCTAGTCAGGGGACAATTCTTGGCATATTTGGTAATGTATAAACAATAACAATTTTTTCGCTTTTACTCATAAGATGCACGTGTGAGGATACATCCCTAAGTGGCAAACAGTATATAATGTTACTTTAGATCATCGTATATCTACGAGTATGTCAAAATTTTATCTGATTCGTTCAGCGTTTAAGAACAAGTAAAAATCACATACGTACACACTTTCCCTATATATATATATATATATATATATATATATATATATATATATATATATATATATATATATATATATATATATATCAGTAGTCCGATTAATTTAGTTTAATTCAGTGCACAACTTGGCTATGATATCCATAATCTTATTTTATTATACAGTAAATCTAAACTAAAAGAAGCTTATTATATCTTAAATGTCATCGCGTGCGCTGCGACCACACGTAGCCGCTAACAGCTGACCCGTGACCGCGGTATTCGAACATAAATACTATTATTAGTACTGTGGTCCTGCTACTGTTGGTTCCATAAATACAGTAACATTAAAACGTGGATGGAAATAAAGAATATAAAATATTACCCAGCTTTAACTCAATTGACGATGATACGTTTAACACTGCGTTAAATATGTTTGTATTATATCGAGACTTGAATACACAACACCATCTAGTTCCACGGTAAGTTTAGGAGGCTTGTGTTATGGATACCAGATTGTTGATACACTACACATATATAACTTTGAATACATACATATTATAAATATAAACACCCATGACTGGAGTAAAAATATTCGTGCTTATCATACAAATTAATGCCCCCAGCGGGACTCGAACCCGCGACCGTTGGCACAGCAAGTAGGGTTAATACAAACTGAGCCAAATATGTCTTCAAATTTATTTTTCTCAAGAAAAAAGTTCTGCTGGTTTTTAGGTCTTTATATGCGGTGTTGTTTTTTTTTTTTTTGAAGCCTTTTAAATCCTTCTTAGGCTGGAAGAGGATATCGTCGAACTTCAAAAAAGATGGTACTTTTATTCATCACATTTCAATAAAGAAAACAAAAAGAGTGACATTTTATCCGACTTCAATAAAAAGGGGTTCATGTTTAGGTGATTTTAAAGTCTTGTACTATGTAGTTAATAAAAAGTAATTAGGATATTATGTATTAAAAGGTATTTCATGCAAATTCTAAGTAAACACATGACGCAGTGTCTCCAGTGGACAGACACAGTGTGCGTAGTCACGATACACTTTCTGTAATAAACAGTGTGAGGTAGCTGACCTATGTCCGGTGTCCTGCGAACATGATGTAATCTAGATCAGATAAATAATATTAAACTGTATGTTTGTAATGTCAAAATAACAGCTTTTTTTGAACTAAACTTTTAAAAAATTTCTATGTCCATTTGTTAAGGCGAATCTCCAAAACGGCTAGACCGATTTTGACGGAACTTTCACTGGAAGATAGCTGATTTTATAATGATTAACTTAGACTATTTTCATTTTAGAAAAAGAATTAGGGTTCCGTGCGAAAAATAATTCCATGAAATTATGAACAAAATCCGCGTACCTAGGGACGGACCCGATCGAAGCGAGGGTAAGCCGCTACAAATAATTATTGTGAATAGTTTTATGATTATTCTCATCAGCTATTTAGTTCAGCGCTACATTAATATTAAATAATAAAGCTGTGATCGAGCTTTTAATGAAATCCTTAAGTTAAAGTTTTATACTTAATCTTAAGTACATTTGAAAGTTTCCTTAATGAATAAAATCTATTTAATTCACCACTCGTCAAGTTTTTCCACTGAAAAGATTTTCAATGCGATTCGAAATCTTCCTTTGAAATCAGCTCTTCAAATTAAGACAAGTGGTTTATTTGACAATTTTAAATATTAAATTACTTCATACTTTCGTTCAGACATTTGCCAAATTTAAGCGTCCATTGCTGTCTTCTTTAGCATATCTATAGGTTTATCCCAAATTTCAAAGATATATATATATATATATATATATATATATATATATATATATATATATATTATATATATATATTATATATATATATATATATATATATATATGGATGTTTTTATGTAATATTTCCAAAAAAAACTGAATTGAAAAGAAATATCATGTCAACACGTTCCCTGTAATAATCTGGTTGGTCAAACAGGTGGTTTCTTGCCATTCACAAATATCATGTGTTCACTAGCAGCAAATGTCCGCCACGATCATAGGGAGATCTATATTATGATCTATGGCAATGCAAGTTCTATAAAACATATGAGTAACGCCATTAAGTTCCTTACATCCGTACATCAACGAGGAAATCGATATGTTATAAAAGATTTTGCCCGTGGGGAGACGGGCTAAGAATACATTTCTCCTCCGCCACTGGAAAAGCGTCTCGTAAAAGGCGAGTAACCCAGTATGGTGTAGAAAGCACTGCTCTCGACTAGCTTGCGAGTCTTTAGCTGTGCCGTCTCACTTTTATGCGGTGGTAGGTCTCGCAAGGGGCCGCCTGGAAGCTACCACCCTCCCGTCGGAATCAGACGCCAAGCAGCTCGCTGCGTTCCGTCTGCGAGCGGGAGAACCAGTGCCTTGGGGGAACGGATGGGTATCAGTTGCGCTGCTTATCACTAGTCTGGGCTTCAAAGTAAAGCTTTACCGGGAAACTCATCTTGGAGGGTAGCGGGATCCGAGGCACGGTCTTGCCGTTGGCCGACCGCAGGTAGTTGGGGGCCCAAGTAGCGCGCTAGCCACGTGCCAAAGGCTGCCCCGCCAACTCGCGAAAAATCCCGTAGTGCTCCACCGTGCCAGTTGGCGACTGGATGGGAGGACCCGGTGGCCATTTTCGGGGGGGCTCGGGCGTCCCCGCGGTCTCCAAATGAGTTTCCCTTCAGTTGGCTAAGCTCTGGAGTCCTGTAGGCTTATTAAGTGGCGCCTCGATTTCCTAACTGTTTTCCCACCAACACCCAAAACCACTATGACCAAAGCTAAGAAGAAAAGAATGTTTAAACAACGGCAGCACTTCCTCCCACTGAAAGTGCACCTCATAAACATAAGAGGACTGCACTCCAATCTCGACCCGGTCCACCACCACCTCGAGACCGAGAAGCCGCACCTTTTCTTCTTAACGGAGACGCAGATAGCAACACCGTCTGACGTGGCGTATCTCAACTACCCAGGCTACACGTTGGAACATAAGTTTCAATCGCATGCTGGGGTATGTGTGTATATCCGTGACGATATCTGCTGTCGGCGTCTCCGTTGCTTTGAGGGTTCAGGATTCTCGACTTTGTGGATTTTGTTGGACACTGGCGTGGAGTCTACCCTCTATGCCTGTGTCTATCGATCGCACAGCGGAGACCAGGAGACGACCAGGCTCTTTGAACACCTGTCTGAGATGGCTGATAAAGCCCAACAACGGTACCCGGCGGCACAACTGGTTTTTCTTGGGGATTTTAATGCCCACCACAAAGAGTGGTTGTTCCCCTACAAATTCACTGACCATGCTGGGAGAGAGGCGCGCAAATTTGCGTTATCGCTAGATCTCACTCAGCTGGTCCAAGTTGCGACGCGGGAACCAGATGTGGACGGACATACACGCAATTGCTTGGATCTTCTGCTGACAACAGAACCGGACAGGCACTCAATATCGGTATCATCCCCTCTGGGATCGTCTGATCACAATCTGGTGAAGTCCGTATCGATCCTCTCTCCTCCGGTTGACTGCCCAGTGGGCACGAGGAGAGTATGGCGATACGAGTCAGCGGACTGGGATGAGATGAGGCATTTTTTTGCATCTTTCCCGTGGCAGCAAGCGTGCTTTTCTTCGACCGACCTCTCGTGCTCAACTGATGCGGTTGTCGATGTGATACGGCAGGGAATGGAATACTTCATTCCGTTCTCCGACATCCCGCTGGGCCACAAAGCCAAGCCCTGGTATAATGCGGACTGTGCTCGTGCTGAGGCGCGAAAAGAGGCCGCCTACCGGTCCTGGGTTTTGGCTCGTGATCGCAAAGTCAGAGCTCGGAGGGTTCGTGCGAAGAAAAGAGCTTATAATGCTGCTACCAAGTCTTGCAATAGGGTTCTCCGTAGGGCACGTTTTGACCATGTCAGCCATATAGGAGCCAGACTTGCTTCCTACCCTCCTGGTAGTAAGCAATTCTGGTCACTGTCCAAGGCTGTCGAGTCCAATTTCTGCCGTCCCTCTTTACCTCCCTTGCAGAAACCAGATGGGTCACTGGCTCACTCCGCGGTAGAGAAAGCAAATTTACTTGCAACTCTGTTCGCGAGCAATTCGCGTCTAGATGCTGGATCCAAACATCCACCAACTCTTCCCTACTGTGATTCTACGATGCCCAAGATTGCAATTCACACGAAAGAGGTCCGTAGAATACTGCAAAATCTTGACGTGAATAAGGCCAGTGGACCTGACGGTATACCTGCAAGAGTCCTAAGGAATTGTGCGCCGGAGTTATCTCCTGTGCTGACTCGCTTGTATCGCCTCTCTCTCCAAACTAGCACAGTGCCCAATTCTTGGAAGCTTGCCAATGTTCAGCCAGTACCAAAGAAGGGTAGCCGTGCCGATCCCTACAACTATCGACCAATCGCCATTACCTCCATACTCTGTAAAGTTATGGAAAGGGTGCTTAACAGTAAGCTGATGTCATACCTTGAAGCTAATGATCTCCTTAGTGACCATCAATATGGCTTCCGCAGGGGACGGTCTACAGGGGACCTTCTTGTGTATGTCACACAGTACTGGGGTGAGGCCATCGAAAACCGTGGTGAAGCTCTAGCAGTTTCACTCGATATCTCGAAGGCATTTGATAGGGTTTGGCACGCAAGTCTACTGAGCAAGCTTCCTGCTTACGGCATCCCCTCCGACTTCTGCGACTGGGTATCAGACTTCCTAACTGAACGGTCGATCAGAGTCGTCGTTGACGGCTGCTCCTCCGATCTAAGGGCTATTGATGCCGGAGTTCCACAGGGGTCTGTTCTCTCTGCGACTCTTTTCCTGCTACACATCAATGACCTACTTTCACCAGGTATTGTTGCATATGCAGATGACAGCACAGTCATAGAGAGCTATGTGCCCGGTGCAAGGGACGGAGGGGTAATAATGAGTACTTTGAGAGAGGCCATGGTAGAGCGTACAAATGCGACCTTAAGTCTTGTCTCACAATGGGGTGATAACAATCTGGTCGATTTCAACGCCGCCAAAACGCAAGCCTGTCTATTTTCCGCAAAAAGGAGTCCGTTCAGCCTGACTCCTACTTTTCGTGGTACACCTGTACAGATTTCTGACAGTCTAGAGCTTCTCGGCATAAGGTTAAGTGCAAATCTTAACTTTGGCGACAACATCGAGTCGAAGGCACAGACTGCGGCCAAGAAATTAGGCATCCTCAACAAGGTTAAGCGATACTTCACGCCTGGACAGCTTCTCACATTATATAAAGCTCAAGTCCGATCATGCATGGAGTATTGCAGTCACCTTTGGGATGGCTCTGCAAAATACCAACTTGCCGCTCTTGACTCGGTGGAACGCAGAGCTAAAAAGCTAATCGGCGACGAAAAGCTTGTGAAAACTAAGCTTCACAGCTTAGCACACCGTCGCCAAGTTGCTTGTCTGTCGGTTTTCTACAGACTGTACTTCGGGGAGTGTGCCCACGAGCTCCACAGTCTCATACCACCATCGCCATTCTTCTATCGGAACACCAGACGTACTGCAGGATACCATCCTTTCTTGGTTGACATTCCGACCACTCGCACTAAGCGCTATTCGTCATCCTTTATAATGCGCACAGCCAAGATGTGGAATGCGCTGCCTGCGTCTGTTTTCCCGAGTGCGTATAACCTGAACCTATTCAAGGTGCGTGTTAACAGGCTTCTCCTGGGCAAACTCGCTAGATCGTAGACCTTATCTGTGCCTTCGAGCTATGATGAAGGTCAAGAGTGAGCCCATTTCTAATAAAAAAAAAAAAAAAAAAAAAAAAAAAAAAGATATGCAAAATTGTCTTTTAGTTTCGTTGTGACATTACTTAACCCTTTATAACTCAATAACATATTACTTAATAAAAAGTAGCCCTTAGTGTAGCAATTGGAAAATAAAAAAACACGTATTTTTTAATTTTCAAAAAATTTATTTAGTTACTTCACAAAATCAAAAAAAGGGGAGTGTACCATAACTGGTACACTGCAGCAATATGTTCCTCTACGAAGTATGGAATGCTTTGAAACAGTTATTTTGTTTGTTATTGCATAATGCCACTCCACACTTTTCAAAAATGGTTTGTGAACTGTCAGAGCATTTAGGAAGCTTGCAATGGATCCTTTTTCGACGCATACTGGCTAATGACTGACTTGGTCATGGCGAACAGCTGCCGGAGGCACAAATTGACCTGAACCCTTTTTGTCCTGGATATATGATTCAATGCTTCGACGTTGTATCTGAGTTTTTATACTTTATCCCCATCTAATAAAGCATCGCACGAATCTCTTAACGAAAGTCAGCAGATACCAGCAGTAGTGCATTCGTATTCTTGGTCTTATGAACCCTTTGGTATAGGGACCAGGCATTGGTCATGGTAAGGTCCAGGAAACGGTAAAACATCCGAACCTATTATCTTTTGCTTCATAGTTGTCACAACTGGCCTGATCTTATAGAGACGGTCGTGGTTCACATGATCGTGGAAACATTTTCCAGTTGTCGTTGAAGTAAATAAATCGTATGATGTTTACAGGCACGGTTTTGGTGGTACGATTTTGTTTACAGGCATTGTGTCTTTTATTTTAGGTGTTCCTTACCCACCACTTCAATGATTCGTTACTCTTGGAAGATGTACTAATGACATGAATGAAAACCAGACCAATAAATTGCTGGATATCAGTCCTTGTGACGCGAAATGGTATGATACTATCTTTCTGCACAATGTAGAGACTAGTTTGGCTTGCAATTTCTTCAAAAAGTTCCTTGGAAAATATTTTAAATAAGAACTGTACCGGACTATAAGCATCTAGAAACTCTGCTGGCAAATCTTCGTCACCTGTAAAGCAGAGTTTCTGCTCATTTAGGTACAGATTTTTTTTTCCAATGTAGATTCAATTGCTACTTGGCTTGATTACGTCGTGATGGTCTAGGATTAAAGGATAGTCCTGGCTGAGGTATTGTTTCAGAAGGAGCTGGTAGTTGGGAAGTACTACTGGAATTCTCAATACTTTTAATAATGGTGTCAATTTCCACTCCATCAACCTCTTCAAAATCATTGACTTCCATTGGCACTTCCAAATCCAGAACAAAATCAGGATCTGTGATGCTGTCGTCCTCATCGTCGAATCTATCTTCACTCTTTGCATAATCAAAGAGGAACTGCTCCATTTCCTCTTCTCTTAGACCTCTGGAAGCCATCCTGTCAAAAGAATGAAAAAGTGCTCAATGTATGACACTAGGTTTACCTAGTAATACAATGTTCCAGAACAGGTACAAACACAAAATGGCAATTATTTTCAAAAAATATGGAAAATTATTCAATAACTACAATGAATATCAATAAACATACACTCACCTAACTGATTTATACCACAAACATACACTTTTTACAGTATATATATTTTTCGTCGATTTTCAATATTTTAAAACAAACTTATTTCACGTCACCGGGAATCAGACGGATTCACATTCGTTTGTGTTGAAAAAGCACCATCTCTGGAGTATGAACTGTACTAATTATTAAAGCGTGGTATTTTCCGAAGTGGGCACTCTGTTTTATAACTGAAAAAGTCATTTGCTTTAGATTTTATAAGGAATAATTTGGTATGTTCCAGTAATGTCCCACGGTGATATAAAGGGTTAAGGTAACAGGACGGAAGTAAAAGTCTCGTTACCCCGTCCCTTGATATACGAGTATGTCGCTCTGTTGAATCTGATAGGTGTCTAACGCTTAAAAGCCGAGAAGAAATATGAGATGCCATATACACTCTTTGTTCGTAGAACGTATCATTATTTACGTCGCACTTACCGCTGTCTCTAATATATATAGAGACTCGAGCTGCATTGTGTCAAGTGTCGCTTCAAGAAAAATTGCAATGATTTCATTTTATATTTTAATCCATAATAATATTATAAATGTAAAAGTAGTTCTGTCTGTCTGTCTGTTATGTTTTCACTAAATCGCTGAACTAATTATGATGTTTTTTTTTTAATTAAGATTAACGAGACCTTGAAAAACGACACATGCTATTTTATGTCGCTAATATTAAACTTGAAGGAGGCGAAATCCAGTTTACAATATGTTTTTGCTTGTTAAGATTAAGTTTTTTATACTCGTATATTCAGGTAGGTATATTATATTTATAGAAAATAAAGACTGATATTTTATAATGAAGATCAAAAGACGCGAATGTGGGAATATTATAAATGCAAAAAACACCCGAGGGTAAGCCAATATAACCTATATAAATAAAGGCAAAGTTGATAATGTAATTTCCTTAAAATAGATCATATATCTCTTATTAAAACCATCAAAGCAATGAAACTACTCAATGAAACTCTTAACACACTGGCCGACTTGCAAGCAAAAGAGCCTCAGATTAATCAGGGGGTGGGTGTATGTAGTATGACAATTTGCATAAGGATTTTTGAAATTTGAATCAGATTCAATCTAAAGGATAAAAAAACTAACTTCCCAATTTTAAATTTACTTGGAAGACACAATAGATTTTTTAACCTAAAATTAATTATCTAAAATAATTAATTAGTCCAACATTATTTTTTATTAATTAATTCACATAGTATACACGTGCAGTACATTCAGTAACTAACAGAGATCTCTTTGTTTATAGCGTACATTGTAACAAAGATCTGTTCACTGCAGCCTCAAGTGCCAAATGGACCAACGCCTGAGGTGACCTGAATGCAAACACGTCATTAGTTAGCGATAGCTTGATAGGATATATGCTGATTCAATGACCATATTTATAAATAAACAATGTTAAATCTGTATGTAATACGTATTTAGAGCTATAGTTGGTTGAGATACGGTTTCGACTCATAATCCAAAAGAATACATAAAGAAATAAATATCTAATAATAATTCATGACATTTTTGTATAAATTATTTCCCATTCATGAAATAAACGATTGGTTTATTATAAATTCGTCGGGAACTAATTGAAAAAACAATTCCTTTATACAAAGTAAAATTCTTTTTTGAGAAAATTTTTTTTGTACTGACATGACTAATAAAACTATGAATGGTTCTCGTTTCGAAAATAACTGTTCTATTCAGAATACATTTGAAACAAAATATCCTTGATTAAACCTTTGTCAATGTAACGAGGACGGGGCGGGGCAGTCAATTATGGAGCCGTCGATGCCACCCTCAGATTTAACCTTCACTTTTCACACCCGGCGTAGTACAATCAAGTCGTGGCGTGTGACTCTATAATGAAATAATGAAACAAGTCTCTACATTGGAAAGGAAAGAAAATTACGTGTTCGAAGGCTTAATTACAGTAATTGAGGCATAACAATAAATCATTATTATTATATGTAGTAAGGTCCTTCTGCCGACATTTCTTAGAATAGAAAGTCGATACCGCCGGACCGAGGCAAAGGAGCAAGCGACGACGATTGTCATGTACCCCGAGACATCACATCACATACATACGAGTATGTACATATAGCATTTCGACAGCTGGCTGTTACTGAGACTTTCTGCGATAGACCCCAATAACATGCAACAAAATATATTGGAACCATGTCGATCTTTTTGGCGGAGTTTCATGAATCGGTTTTTTTATTTCCCCATAGAATATATCGTCTAATACATATAAATTCTATTACTAGGAAAGAAAGGCTTACATTGTAAGCCTTATATACCCCAATTTACGTATATATTGATGACCAAAATTGGGTTTAAACAGACTATTAGAATAAAATAATTAAAATAATTTACTTGTATTATGCGAAATAATAATCACGCAATCAGTTGTGTTTTGCAATGCGCATTCTCTATAACATTATTTAGTTCTAAAATTATACAATAGAATCTAAATTATAGAACAATAATATTTAACAAAATATATCTATATAAATAAAAATGAATGTGTGTACGTTTGTCCTCTATGAGTTCGTACACCATTGATCCGATAGTGACGAAACTGACGGTGGTTATTCTGTATACATCTGAGAAAATTCCTGACCAAAAAAAAAATTTTTTTTCTTTGAACGTTTGCCAAAAGGCATAGGTAAAAATGCGTTCCTAAAACATTTAAATATTTACAAATTTAATGTGTTAGAAATATATTTTTTTAAAAACGTTGACATTTTTTTTCAATAATCTTTTCTCTTATTCAAAGTTTCACACATCTGAGTGTCAATATTAGTATTAGGTATAATATATTAAAATAAATTCAAAATAAAGATGGGCGTACATTAAACTTGTCACGGTAATGCGAGAGTATAATCCGCACGCTGTAATAACAAGATTAATATTATATTATGCAAATGTTCCATAATATAGCATATATTGTAAAATAAAGTACACGTGTGTTTTTACCGGGTATCGCTTGCAACGACGGACGTGATTTACACCGGGTATTACGTATTGCATGTCATTACAATAATTTAACCTCTGATTCAAACCGCGCCGATTTTCAGGTCTATGCTAATTTTAATGCGATAAGTTGAATATATATTGACAAATTATCTTTCAAAGCTTAGCGCGTATTAAACAAGCTACACTGGAAAACGTTTTGTACTTAAAATTTTGTTATTGCTGGACAGTGTTAAGTTTAAGAATTTTGCCTTTTGGTTAAAATTTCTTTATTGTAAACATTGACTAAAAATAAATTAGCTTCGGCAGTTTCACACGATGTGGTTAAAATTCAGTATTTTTTACATGATTGGCATACAAAAAAGGGTTTGAACGGATTTTGATTGATATATTTTAAAAAGCAGCCATCAACCCCCACACCCGCTGCTCGGCCGCCAGGTCGCCGCGCGCCGGGCTGCCCGCCTTCGTGCAGGTGACAGTCTGTAATTTTCGAAAATGCCATTCAATATTTAGATTACTTTTAAACGAACAACAAACATGATTCACCAGCCGCCGCCGCCCTCACGCGAATTGCCTTTAAAGAAACATGAATAATATAAATATTTAGAAAGCGAGTAATTTTGTTTACTTACATAATATTTCCTTGCTCGTACCTTAATTTTTCATATTTCCTTTTTTCACTTTCCGGTCTGTATATTATAGTAGGTTTAAGCTTGTCTACTCTTTTTGACCGACTTCAACAAAAGGAGGTGCTCAATTTTTTCTTTTTTTTATACTAGGCGGTAAAGTCTCTTGACGTAAATCTGTTTTTTGATTTTTATATTCCTGATTGTTGTAAAGTAAGTATTGGCAAATATAATAAAAACTAGTTTCTTAAACCGGGACTCCCAGCTCCTCTCAAAGTCATTAAACAAAAGAATTGAATAGAAATAATTCTATAATAACTCGACTTTTTTTAATGATAAGTAAATATTTACACATTATTTGTTAAAGCTTTTGCGAGTTTGGACACTTAGTTATGAGGTACAAAATACCCTGATTTCTTATCAAAATCATATCATATCTGAGTGAAATACTCACCCTCGTTTAATAAATACTACATAATTATTATATATATAAAAGTATTAAAGTTGAAAAATTGTTCAAAGATTTTGTCGATTTATTCAGCAATTTTTCTTGTAAGCTCTTAAGTCACTAACTCCATACCAATCTGGAATTGAATACGTATAAGGGATGAGTACACATACATACATACATACGAGTATGTATATATATTTATATAATCATCGCCAATGTTAATGGTACAGCTAATATGGATAATGATTTTATTAATTTATGTAAATGTTTCATTAAAAGCCAATAACCGGGTGGTGTTTGTTACGAGCTAATATATTTTGTAGAGCTATTATACTCGTAGTTGTAAGCTCGACAAATTGGCATAACCACACTATGGTACACGATATCTTCACTCATTATTAAATTATTTTAATGTTTTTTTTTACTTTGGTACAAATAAATCGCTATAAATTTCAAGAAAAATCTATCTTAAATTTCAGAAAAATTTCTTTAAAAATTATTGTGAAACTAATTTTTTAAAAAGTTACTTGTTATAACCGAGAGACGTTTTAATTTGATGAGTATCTAAATAGATAAGTATCTAATTCAAGCAGTGCCGGGATATTACCTAGTATAACGCGAGCCCATGCCAAACAACCCGCTACGTCGACCAACGTTACACAAAGCCACACATGATGCACATTCATTAGAAATATCGAGGCCCTGGCTCCGAACACAAAGCGGTTTACTCCAGTCCTCTATCACCGAATATTTGGAGCACTTCTGTTATTACTGATATGAACAGCATTCTCATCATCGCTGTCTGGGGTCGAACGTGCTTTTGATCCATATTGCAGCGTATCGATAGAAAAATATATATTTTATTTTATTTATTTAGTTTTAGAAAGTTTTTCTGTTAAAAATTTCAACTTCAATCAAACATCTTATTTTTTTAAATATCAAAACAAATTTGTGATTTTTACCTAAACCATTGTATTCAAAAACGCTTAGAACTGTATTGAATATATGTACTCGTACGTAATTTGAATTTGAATTGAGCAGGGCTTTTATTCGAAAGGATGTTTTTGAAGCTTTTAAATTTTTTGGTAGAGACGGTAATTAAAAGGTTTACCCGAACATTTAATAAATAAACTTTTCGGTTTCCCTTAGAATTAAAGTGTGTACTCTTATTGCGTTATAACGAGGTCTCGTGCCTTTTGTGGCGTTCTCAATTATCGAAAAATGTTCACAATACATCGTTCCGTATAAACATACTCAAACAATTTGAATGGTGAAAGTCACATGAATACTTAGCTAACGAGCCAGAGGCATGTCTTAGAAATTTTCGCGACAAATAAATGAGAAGTTGTTACTTTTATAATATTATTTTTATAAAGCTACTAGCGACTCGCCCGCGCTTCGCTCGGGTTCATCCCTAGATACGTTTTAAATAATTTAATATGAAATAGATAGACTGTATATTATATATACATAGGTACAAAATAAACTGTTCTGAACTTTTCGATTTTCCAGATGTTTTTTGGGTTTTCTCTATTGGTTTTTCTACTTAACCCACCACTGACACGACTCCAACAAAACAAAAAAAGAATTTTAAAATCTGTCCAGCCATTTTTGAATTTAAGCGAGATTAACGAACGGCAATCGATTTTTATATACATATTATATATACATAGATTATGAAAAGTATCTCTTCACAAGAAATATTTTATAATAATATATTAAAATATTCTTCTTGCAAGAGATTCTTGAAATCTTTTACACCAAATTGCATTCCTTTAATAACATAAAAATATTATAATTTATTAAAGCGTGCGGCGTCCGCTTGCTACTTGATTTAATTGGATTTTTAAAGAAATTTTGTTTATTTTATGGGATTTTTAATAATTACTTCCACTCACTACTCACTAGTACTGAATGATGCTATTCGAAATATCCGGTGTAGTTCATACAAACAAAACGTCAGTGTTATTGCAAATGGGAACAAAATGATTGAAAGTAGTTTCATTGAAGTACAATCACAGCGGTGTATGTAATATACATATGTATGTATGTAAAATGGGACATGAAATGGCGGTGCTGTAGCGCGGCCGGAAGAGCTTTATTCTCACAAACCGAGTGGTAGCCTATTTGTGGCTCAATGAGAATTGATATCGACGTCGGGCCTTGGAAATACCATTTATGTTACCTTATCGTACCATTGTTTGATGGCTACGTATAATAGTAGAGTCTTGTGCCGACATTATATGCTATAAATGGTCATAGAGTAAGGAAAAAATAGAGCGGATGGAAAAGACTTTGTTCTTGAGAAAATTCATATTGCTATCGTGACAGTTTTGTAAGCCAGTCTGTGCCTAGGAATATAGTATAATTATAATTACCTGCCCTATACAGAAGCATGATTAACTTATCAGAGACATAACAACTGAACTAACAAGCATTTGCTTTTAAACAGCAAAAATTTCTAATTCTAATAGCATTAGATTAAAAAATGACGTAAGGAGAGTCGCCGCCAGACGCGTGCCGATATTGAATGAATGCGAGCGAGCAAAGCGACATTGATTGGTTTGCTGATTTTCTGTTATTGTTTATATCCGACATTGTGTTTCGTATTCTCTATACCTATATAGTGCCTAGTGTGTCTGTTATTGCCTCCATCCGACTTCTCCATGACATAACAATTTAGTTATTTATTTACTTATTTTATTAATCTTATTAACATCCCTTCTGGACACGAGCTTGTCTTCAAGGCGTGGGGGATCAAGCCATAGTTCACCTAGGTTTTCTTAGACATGCAGATTCCTCACGATATTTTCCTACATCGTAAGGCAAGTGGTATCAATTTTGAAAATGATCCGCACATGAAAGTATTAGAGGTATGAGATCCAGGATTTCAATCCGCTTTACTCGGTTTTCCAAGCGAGCGCGCCCCCACTGGGCTACCACTGCCTGAATTTTAGTATGTTTAAATAATTATTTTTTTTAAATGTTTACATATAAAATAACGGTTTGGACATACATTACATAACAAGGATGATAGAGACCACTCTAGTTAAAACTACGTAGCCATTGACGCCCGCCTCCAGATTAATAAAGATGCAAATTAGTACACTATGATTTTATTATATAACTAGCGACTTACCCTCGCTTCGCTCGGGTTTGTCCCTAGGTTGATGCCCCATACAAACTTTCATCCCCATTTTCACCTCCTCAAAGGGTGATTTCCGGGATAACAAGTATTCTATGTCCTTTCCAGGGCCTCAAACTATCTTCTTACCAAATTTCATCTAAATCGGTTCAGCATATCCAGAGATTACCCCCTACGACGTCACAAACTCACAAACTTTACCTCTTTATAATATTAGTATAGATGATGTAAACTTGATATGTCTATTAACTCAATATGTAATACATATTATGTTTTATACATATTTCTATGTAACTATTAAATCCAAGTACAATAGATACAAATGAATTTACGAAGATGATTTCTAACTCTACAATTTACTTTGCCATTAAGACAAAAGAAGCCTAAAGAGGATTCACGTCTTAATATATAGTGACCAAATACATTTAATAAAAGCAAGTCAGTAATATAACTGACAAATATGAATAAAATTGTAATAACTCCTCGCGTGCACGAGAATATTAATTGAGTGAACTTAGTTTAACCCGGTAACATTTAACTTTAGCGGTGAGCCTGAAACAATGTAGCCATTATTGCACAAACCTAACTAAAATAATATTTTAAATTTCATGAACTCAAATATCTTAATATTCTTAAATTTACTTGGAATATTTGACGTTATGAATAAAACTATATTTTTGTCTCGTTAAATTTTGAGTTTCTGTTCCCGAAGTTTGAATGATTTACAGCAAACATGGTCATGGGTTATGCACATTGCTTTTCAGTGAGAAATTTAATTCATCGAATTATCACTTTTGTTACTCTTGTTCATAATAGTCCGGTCAAAATAGACATTTCATATAGATAATAAAATTATCTACAAAAATGGTCATAATACTTTTTTCCTAACAATCGCCATTGCTAAGATATCGCGATTCTAAAAGTTAAAGGTGTTACATTCTACATGATGCTGTATATATTTTTATTATTTAGAATTTTTGTCTGAACTATATTTTTAATAAAACTTACCGTTTTCGAGAAAAATCCAAAAAACAGAAAATTTTGACCTTTGACCTTGAATAACTTTTTTAGCATGCATGGGATCGAAGGGAACTTTTGGCACTTTATTTCTACTCGTGTACATAAGGTCTCTACCAAAATTCAGCTCTGTCGGAGTTTTTGTTATTTGATCACTATTTTTATGTCTCATTTGACCGGACTATAAACTTAACGATGTAATAAACACATGGCCCTTTACATACAAGCTAGTTACCTCCACTGTGCAGGGTGGGCGTTACTGTGGCTTGTAAGCTCATTCGTAAGTTCCCATCTACGCTCCTTACTATTCACCACATATCTCGATGGGCTTTTGTACTCAAGTACTCCACTCATATCAAAATGCGATTAGCCGCAGTGATACAGTGTGGAGCGCTGCATTATGCAGGCAGTTCAGTAAAGCTACAGGCCTCCCTCCTTACCTGTTAACATACTATTTGCTTGTATAGTGTAAAGTGTGAACCTCTTACAATCTAAAGAATCTTTGTCGTTACATTCTCTATATACTTGTGGGTGGGCGATAACACGAAACACTTTTTTTAGTAGATACATTTCAGGATAGTTTATTTAAAATTACAGGCGTCACACTTGTTTTAATATTGAAAATTCATTGAAATACAATTATTCAACTTTCTGAAATACGTATGTATGTACATAAAACCAACATGTTTGTTAAAAATGTTTTATATTTCAGTTTTTAGCCTGTTTGTCGATTTTACAGGTTCAACTATTGCTCAAATATTTGAATATGGATGACGTTAAATAATGTATTCGTATCAATGAATACTTCAATTCAAATTAAAACAATTAATTATATGCTTCTTGTTATCATAAAAAAACAACGTTCATATATTAAGATATTTATGTACGAAGGAAGCATTGTTTTGTTAAATAAGCTTTAAAAGGTTATGCATAAAAGCTCAAGAGAGCTTAAGTGTATGAAGCGAAATCGGTGAGATGCATCTGAGCTAAGTTAACACCGGAATAAGTGAGAGGATATTAAATTACTTGATCGGGCTCCTTCCGGCGCTCGCATCCGGCTCCGCGCTGCTCTCCGCGGGTCTCTTGAGCCTGCTTGCATTGTGGTGAAATGTTTTATAACTAGTGCATATAAAGCTATTTTATAAATCAAAAATACCTGTAAAGGTCTATTTAAATGAAGAAAATTTCGATTTTAATAACCTTTGTTACTTCAACCAATAAAATATCCCTAAGTGGTATAATAATAGTTCATCTAAATCGGTTCAGTACATCCAGAGATTACCCCCTACAACCTTACAAACTTACAAACTTTACCTCTTTATAATATTAGTATAGATTTTACTTATACATATGTATGTATATAATTAATGTACTAAATAAATAAATAAATAAGATCCGTACCATCGTGTAAAAGTCATAAAATGCTAAAACTGAGCCTCAAATATTCTCTCGTAAAATATCTACAAACATCGATACAGAGATAATATAGACTTCGATTAATTTATTATTCATGTCGTAAACGCGTCGGAAATAATAACAGCTTCTAAGCGACTACACTTAGAGGATGGCATAAAATACCAGTAAAATATCAATCACAGCTTACGACTTTGTTCTGATTACTGCGTTATCACGAACATATGGGATATTGTAGTCATAAACCCATGGTTTACTTCGAGTTTAATGTGGTATGGGAAATATTGCTAACACTAAAACAAAAGTAAGGGAAAATTATTACATTTCCAACTAACTTGCTGTTCATGTTCCAAACGTTTTTTTTACGAGCGTATACGTTTGTATGGAAAAGTTTACATAAAGTAAATAAAAGTATAGAACTAAGAATAAACTCTTAAATCAAACAAAAGCTCTACCAACACCTAGAAAGAGAATACTTTAGACCTGCTGACGATCAGGGGCCTTACCATGGACTCTAATAGCATGAATACTTTGACTTTTCGTACCATGACGTCTTAAAAGCAAGGTTATTACCTATATTAATGATTGTCAAATATTATTTATCATATAAATAACCATTAACAAAAAAAGACATTGGTAAAAACGTATCGACACGTCTCATCAGTATACTTAAAAGCTCAAATAAGCTATATGTGAGGATGATAAGGCCCAATTAGTAAATAATGTGCAAATATAATGTTAGCACAATTCATCTCCCAAGATCGCAAAGTGTAGAAGGCCGAGTGCCGCCGCGACGCCGCGCCGGCCGCGCTCGCAACAAGTGGCGCCGACGTGGCGACCTGTGTACTGGTCTGGTACTGGGGGTATAGGGTGTCCATATTACACGTACAATTATGTCAGATAGAGATGGATAAAGTATGTTTTCATAGAGTATTAGGATACGGATAGAACATGTGGTTTTGAAATGAATAGATTTACATGAATATTATGTTTATTTTTAAATATACGTATATAATGAAGGATACATTTTTTGAAATACTAGCGCCTCACGCTAGTTTTGTTGAATTCAATTTTTCACCTGAATTTATCTGTTTTTTCTTTTAATTCATTTTGGCTCTTAAATACGATGTGCCCATTTTTTAGGAAGTAGACCCGTCTCTTTGTTAATATTTCTATATATTTAGAAGTAGAGATGAAGTCGCCCTACATTGATGTTTATTGATGAGAGCGAGGTGAAGGCGCCGCGGCGGGCAGCAGTGCTGGCTGCGGCGCCAAACTTCGCTGTTTACTCAATTACCTTAACTTACAACAACTGCGCACTATTGCCTTACAAAGTATAAAATAAATTCTACTAGTTTTAGCAAAGAACCAACTTTTACCAACTGGTACACAAAAATGGTAAAATAATTCGGAAAATCTTTTATAAACTCAATGTGTAACTAAAAAGAGGTTTATTGTCAATGACGTAATACAATTCATTGAAAGAACTTTCATTGTCCTTCTTTTTATTGTCCTTTTTTAAATATTGTTAAACTTTTCTATATTTTTTTGACTATAATGTGCAATGTGCATTGAATTCATTTGTATCCAGGGTGTCGGTTTTAGTAAATATCATAAAATTAAATAACGCTTAACAATAAATGATTATCGCCTTAACAATATTTTTTGAAGAAACTCGCTTAGGATTAAAATCTATACATATTTACATATGTATAATAAAATTATAACTAAGCCGAACCTGCACATTAATTATTTTTTGGAAAATCTTTTTGAAATAGTCATTATTATCGATACAGAGGTCGAATCTATAGTTTTTTATTATTTTTGTCTGTCTATCTGGGAAAGAAAACCACTGGACAGATTTTGATGAAATTTTATGTCCGTTATCCGGGTCAACATATAGGATATTTTTTACTGCAGGAAATATCTCCTCTTTGAGAAATCTATACTTAATGTTAAAACGTATCTAGGGACTAACCCGGGTGGGGCGAGGGTGAGTCGCTAGTCAATAAATAAAATATTTAACAATAAAAGCAGTATAAATTTAACTGAACACACTACAGATTTACAAAAGCTAAAATTGTAACAATTTCTCATACCGATTTATTATTTCCTGTGTAAGTGCACTTGGTGTTGTTGCAGGACGCGGCCCAACCACCCCGGCGCCGTGGTCGACGTCAGCGAGAACCCTCTCGACGCCAGCAAGGTACGCTTCTATTTTACTTACATCTATTATAATAATTTATAACTTTTCTGTAGAACTACGAGTATTTTTATAGCAGGTTAGTAAAAGTGGTATAAATTACGAAAGTTAAGTGGTATGTTAACCTTTTGAACACTCGCATTTTTGTGTATAAAAGATATTCAATATTCTATTGTATACTTAATAATTAATATACAAGCTATTACCCGTGGCACTGCTCGCTTGCGTATAAAGAATAGTCGATTACGACGCCTCTTCTCCAAACCTGTCTCTCGCCAGTGAAAGTCCCCGTTAAATTAATTCAGCCGTTGCGGAGAATTGCAGGTACAAATAGATAAACAAATATATAAAAATAGTAGTAGTTTGTTTAGGAGTTTGTTATTTTTTCAACTTTATCAAAGAACTTATTTTGTGATAAGCATTTATAAAAGTCAATGTATCGATTTAATGCTTCCTTTTGTATGCACGGCCGATTTGGGTCAAACCGGGTAATGGCCAGTGCCATGTTCTATATGTACCCGAATGAAAAATATCTTTCTATAATACTTTCTTAGATTTACGCGAATGTTTGACATTTTTAAATAAAACTATCTTTTCGGATTATTTCGCGGATTTATTTTGATTTTTGGTTCCCGACGTTTCGAATGCTTTACAGCATCCATGGTCACGGGAGAGACTGAGGTGTTACATGTCTTGAAGGTATAAAAATGTTTAAAGTTAAAAATATTGTAATGTAATTGGTGCAATTTTCATTTTGTTAATTGTGGGTAGGCTGTCTGTAACAACTATACCTTCAATCTATACTATGGCCTGATCCACCTCGTATTGAAGGGAGGCCCGTGCCCAGCAGTGGGACGTTAAAAAAAAAGGGCTGAATACATTAAGCTAAATTACATTTTAATCGGTCTAGTAGATCGTATGTAGTACTTACTAAGCGCTCTTATTTCAAGCAAAGATTATGTTTAGAGTCCGTGGATTAAATAGAATACTAAATAAAGCTGAGCAACGTTGTACATAGTAGCTTATTGTATATATAGATTTTATACTTGTATGTACGTACATATATATACCTTCTAAACTACTCTTTATAAAGAAAGAAAGAAATATTTCAGCATAGATACTAATCGTCTAAACATCTAACCCCAACACCAGAATACTTTTAGTGGTACTGCTAACATTTTTAATCAATAATTATTATATTATCTTACTCTATTCGTAATATCATCAAATTTTCAGTTAGTAATCGCATTTGAAAGCGGTCTGGTCGTGGTGTGGGACCTGAGATCGCGAATGGCGGAGTGGAGAGGAACCCTAGGCACGGGCGGGCCGGGGGACGCGGTGCGGGCTGCAGCATGGCAGCATGATGGGAAGCTGATGACTGCTCATGCTGATGGGGCGCTGGCTACCTGGAGCATGCGGGCTCCGAGACCCATGTCTTTGTCATATCCACATGGTTAGTAAGATCTATAGCCTGTATGATATTAAGAGTTTCTATCAGTTCAAAAATCTCAAAACGAAAAAGGTTTAAGGTACTGTTTTTTTTAATTATTTAATGCAAAATAATCTCGAAATTGTTTTAATAGTTAGCTTATTAATAACTAATATGTAAGCACACAAAAATTATTAATACTTAAAATGTCTAACTGTATACAAATCCAAGACAATAATCCTCTATCCCTATCCTCGATGACGTCGCCCCGTAAATTTCGCATGTCACTTGTTCCCTTGTATGTTATCTCTATCACAGTATATCAATTACCGTTACGAGAGCTGACCCAGATAGGGATAAGAGCTTATGTTAACCAAGATGTGCCTCTTAGCCTATCGTCATACGAGCAAAATGCATCAGACAACTAAGCGTGCGGTCTCCGAAACCCCGCTGCAATTAAATTCTTGGAGAATTGCTGAGTTAGATACAAGTTCCTTGTTAATTGAAGGAATTACATGAGATACATTTTACAAAGGCGTATTAGATTCGAATTTACATTAATTTTATTTAATGATTTATTGGATTGGAAATATGTAAAAGAATGCCTGTAATGTAATCAAAGCAAATTAACAGTTTTTAGAATCTTTATTATTATATTAAATTTATTTAAAAGATATTTGTTTGTTGTGCGCGCGTCGTCTGATTAAAGAACAAGCTTATTATGCAGATCTGAAGAACATAATATATGTATAAGCCGTTCTTACACGTTTCCTGAAAATACAAGCGTCATAATTGAACCTACGTAAAGTTTAACAATTTTTTACAAACCATATTGTTTTCATCGCCTGTCATAAAACATATTTAAATCTATTGGAAAAATAATTTATATTTTTGAATCTATACTTATTCAGCACCATGAAAAGGGATGCGATGTGCTGCCTCTATTCCTACAAATATAAAAAAGTATAATAATAATAGTAATGTATTTGTCATCGGCAATTAATTTTCAGCAAAAGCAAATAAGGACGGGAAACCGGAACCCTGCAAACCTATCCTTAGACTGGAGTGGAAAACATCGAGGACGGGGTGAGTTATGGAAACTTTGATAACAAATTAAAAAACGTTTAATCAACTAAGAAGTTAGAGCTTTTCATAGATCCATTAAATGTTATCTAGCCATTAAGTTAAAAACTGACTGAATATAAGTGAGTCGATCGCACTATTTAACTCATGTATCTGTAACTTCTAACATAATTTTCATTCGATACTAATAATTTTTGCCTGATGGTTAATTAAAAAAAAACCATATATGTCTAAACAAAAACAATTCATAATGAACTATTTTCATATACATTATTTCATATGGAAATTTAATTACTAATTGCCGCGTGTCATTTGCTCTGATAAAGCAATTACCAACAGTATTTGTAAGCGGACAATTTAATTATAAAAGTTCATAACGAGGATAAAATAACGAGAACATTTATTAATTTTATATTGTAGCCGGATTCTTCAAAAATGTTGAATTTTAAAAATTCATTCGTTGTTATCTCTACGGCGACATTCACGTTGTTGAAAATTATTACACAAATTTGAAATTGTTCATTTTTTATACCTAAGGAACAAAAAATAATAGTAGTCTTCTTATAAGGTTACTATAATCGTACTACATACTTTTATAATTGAGAAAGTTTGCATGTGTGTGTTCTTCCTTCACGCTGAAACGGATAAACAGATTTGGATGAAATTTTGCCAACAAACAGACTATCTGGAGATATATGCTACTGTTACGGCCCTAGGGTGGCACCCGGGCGAAACGAGGGCAACTCGTTAGTAATTAAACTAAATAAATATTTAAATAAAAACTTTTTAACAAAAAAATAAAAACCGACTTCAAACAAAAGCACTAAAAAGTGAAAAATAACTGATTGGTAGTTTTCATTTACTATACATACCTAATCAAATATTTTCGAAGTCGGTGTGCTTTGGCTAAGTAATTAAAGACTACCTATTAAATACATACCTAATCAAATATTTTTGAAATCGGTGCCAGCCCATACAAAGCAAAGCACACCGACTTCGAAAATATTTGATTAGGTATGTATAGTAAATGAAAACTACCAATCAGTTATTTTTCACTTTTTAGTGCTTTTGTTTGAAGTCGGTTTTTATTTTTTTGTTAAAAAAGTTTTTATTTTTCCCTTTTTAGTGTAGACAGTAGTAGCAAAGTAAGGATTCTAACGTGTTAGGCTTGTCAAATCAAACAAAATAAGCCCAAACTCAAAGTATCTACTATTAGGCGTTGAAGAGTTCCACCTATCCACCTTCTGGCTTTGCCATCAGATCAGGTCAACAACACCGAACCACTGTACTATCAACGGAAATAGAAATACTTGCAAAGTTTCAAGTCAATATGACAATTAGAAGTAGGTTAAATTCATCATTAGTTGTTTTTCCACCCTTAGGGGTGGTATTTTTTTTTGAAATTTAAATGGGACCAATCTGGAAGTAAACCCTTTCAAACAAAACAAAAATTGTCCAAATCGGTTAATAAATGACGGAGTTCTGAGGTAACAAACATAAAAAAAAAAAAAAACATACAGTCGAATTGAGAACCTCCTCCTTTTTGAAGTCGGTTGAAAAACAATTACAGTGCGCAGATCACAAATATTTAAACACAAATATTGGGCAACGTGTCTGTGTCTTTCCAGCGAGAGCCTGGTGATGTTCTCTGGCGGGCTGCCCACGGACAAGGCGGGGCGCACGCACAGCATCACCGTGCTCAACGGCAAGAGCACCACCGTGCTGGAGATGGAGCACAGCGTCGTGGACTTCGTAACACTGTGCGAGAGTCCCCATGCTGCGGGTCTGAACTCTAATTATACTATTGTCTATTGTTATATATGCGATAGTTTGTACGTATGTGTGTATGTGTGATACTATTTCACACCGAAAAGGCTGGACTGATTTGGATGAGATTTAGAACTAGATGAGCAACAAAAATATATTACGCAAAATTTCCAAGAATTTTGCCAAAGGCACAATATCATTAATGTCTTTATCAATATTAAGTAATATAAATTTAAAAGCACGTTTTGTGGGTTACGGATCTGTTGGTTTGTCCTTACATCGCACTGCAACGTTACATCGGGCTAACGTGTCTTTTTGCATAGAAATGTTAATGGGGAGGAAAAATATAGGGGTCACTGTGACCCTGTTGTAAATACTACGTAGGGTCGCGCCTGCAAAAAACAGAGACATGACACTAGTTAGTATATTATAATTACACAAAATTTTTCGACTTCAATTATAGAAGAAGTCATATTTTCAAGATATTTATGCAGATAACTAAGAAGGCTAAGAAATAAAAAAAATAGTAATTAGGGTACTAAGTTAGAATGGAGAAGATCTCATTTAAGTTAACGTGAAATTTCCAGATTACCAAGAGCCGTACGCGATAGTGGTGCTCCTGCAGAACGACCTGGTGGTGATCGACCTGCTGTCGCCCGGCTACCCGTGCTTCGAGAACCCCTACCCCATGGACATACACGAGTCGCCCGTCACTTGCTGTTGCTACTTCGCTGATTGCCCCTCGGATTTAGTAAGAAAATATTAAAATAACACATTACGAGCTACTTTTGGAACGTCGAACCTTTATTCTCTCCCGAAACCATGTTTGCTATAAAGCATTCGAAACGGCGGGCACCAAAAACTAAATTAAAACAACGAAAAAATAGTTTTGCTTACAATATTATATAGCATTTTGGTCTTCCGAAATATGTTGTTATTACTGCGTGGACGTCGAAAGCTTTCTTGTTTACGAATAGCATCACTCGGTTTTATGGATGGCAAGGCTAATTCTGAACGACACACTTTTAATATTAAATTATGTACTTGATTTCTTTTTTTTTCAATATTATATATTATTAATAACAGATTTACATCAATTTCCGAATTTTCAATAAACTAGAATAAAATTTTCTATCAAGTCTAAAACTACAAGCCCACCGGCGAGAATTTTAAAATATGTTAATAAAAGTTGTATACAATATTCTAAATAAAAACTGCGCTTAGAATCTATATTCTATATAGATATTGAAATTATTTTCAGATTCCAGCATTCTACTCGGTCGGTCGGCAAGCGAACAAGAAGGCAGCCGGTTTCAGCGAGAAGCTTTGGCCGATCAACGGCGGCGAGTGGGCGCCGGCCTCGTGCTCCTACAGTGAAATCATACTTACTGGGTATCTGTCTTATCTTACTATAAATGCTGTTTATTATTATTATTTTCTGAAGATATGATTATTATTCATGTAATGTTTTATCTTTCAGGCACGCAGACGGTAGTGTTAAGTTTTGGGACGCGAGCGCAGGGACCTTACAAGTTTTGTACAAATTAAAATGTTCTAAAGGTAAATTTATATTTTAATAAAGATACATTGAAAAATATCTTGGCAAAATAATATTCTTCATTGCGTTTTATAAAAGGACCACCCTAACATATAGCCAGCTAATATAACGCGCTCAGTTCTAAAACTAAGAGATACATATTCACACCCCGAGTTTATGAAAGAAAACAACATGAGTTAAATAACGTCTAAAAAAATCAGTACTAGTTTTAACTGCCTCGGTGGTGTAGTGGCTAGCATGTACGGCTGCACACCCGGAGGTCCTGGGTTCGATTCCTGGGTCAGGCCAAAGTTTAGTTATTGAGTCTTTCTGTATAGAAAGCCTCAGTAACAGCCCGGAGTTAAGAAGTTGGCGGTGTTTCACCCCCGTGCCTCGGAGAGCACGTAAAGCCGTCGGTCCTGCGCCGACACTCTCACCGGTCGTGTCTCGTGTCGTCCCGCCGGAGTATGAGAGTGACAGGGACAGAGAGTGCACGTTGTGTCTGCGCTCTCCCTCACACGCGCTGCACTATAATATCTACTGCGCAGTTGGCTAGTCTCAATGAGATTGGCCGCCGTGGCCGGAGTCGTTCAGGAGAACATCACATCATCACTAGTTGCCAACCCTCCACGACCGCGGACACGCCAGCGTGTCAGTTAACAATAGATTTCTTAAAATTTTAATTAATTTCTTAGAAATTTACTTGGAGCTTGACCAGCGTGTTGGACTACTCACTAACATCGAGGCTAGTGTCTTCCAGTGGGATGTTTTTTTTTTGCGTATGAGACTTGCCACGACGTTTATCTTTTTTTTTTATACAATTTACAATATTACGTTTTTGTTTGAAAAAGGATTTAAGAAAGAATACAATGCAAAATATCTCAATGTCAATAATGAACTTAGAAAGCCGTTCTAGTGAGTTAATAAGATTTTTGGTTTAGAAGAAAAGTAGAAAAAGGTGCATACTACCGTTAATAGCCGTGCTACTCGTTCCAGTGTTCGAGCGGCGCGGCGGGGGCGGGGCCGGGGCCGGGGGCGGGGCCGGGGGCGGGGGCGCGTGGGAGGAGGACGCGCCGCTGGCCATCCAGCAGGCGGCGCTGTGCGCGGAGTCGCGGCGGCTGTGCGTGGCGCTGCCGCACGGACACGTCGTGCTCTTCAAGTTCCGCAAGACCGAAGTGCACGCGGAGACGCATGTATGTGCTTGTGCTATGTACACACTTCTAATGCGGCCGTCACAGTAGACGAGAGATGATCGAAGTTATACGTACAAATCTATATATCTGTTTATAATGTCAAAATAATAGCGTTTTACTGAATGCATATGAAATAATATGTACATATATGGTACTCATAAGAAAAACATTTTTTTTTTATTTTTATCTGTGTGTCTGTCTGTCTGTTTGTTCCGTATACTTTCTGAAACGGCTGAACTGATTTTGATGGGACTTTCACTGGAAGATAGCTGATGTTATAGGGAGTAACATAGGTTACTTTTATTTCAGAAAAAGACACTTGTGACGCAGTCCGCTAGTCCGCACTAGTCCGCACAGGCGCCCAACCAAGGCGTCTAAACAAAAGGTCGCCGACGACTGACTTGCATCCCATAATCCCATATCCCATATAAATATTATATATGCGAAAATTTGGATGGATGTATGTTTGTTTGTTACTCAATCACGCCAGAACGGCAGAACAAATCTGGATGAATTTTGGCACAGAGTTAGATTATAGTCTGAAATGGTATATAGGTTACTTTTATCCCAGCAAAATGTACGGTTCCCGCAGGATAGATTTGTTTTTTTAGAGAGCAAGGGTCGACTATCTATTCCATACTGACAGTTAAATTGAATGTTATATGACAGTTGGGAAACAGCTTTAGAGCGGACGGGATTGTAGCTTGTCACGAGATTACTGCCCTTTAACATCGAACCCGTTCGCCTTAAAAAATATATTTAATGACCCCTTCATTTGATGTATTTCGGGTAAAATAGAAGTCCACAGCCAATTTATTGTATGGATTTTTAAAATTGTGCCTATGATCTAACAAATATAATTTCATGAGATTAAAACCTTACCCACTGTTTTATGGAATTCTTATCTCGTACAATTTTGACGCCTTCACAAAATATTAAGTAAAACTTGTAACAGTAATCGTTATAAAGAAATATATTAAAGTTTAATGTTTAATTTGAAGAGATTTTATATAAAGCTTTGGTAAATATTCTGATTTCCAGGTGGTAGAAATCCCAGTAATAACGGACGCGGTGGAAGAGGAGACCTCCCCCGAGGCGGAGGGCAGCCGCTCCGCCTCCTTCAGCCGCGGCGGCGATGGCGTGGAGGGCGAAGGGAGACGGGTCAGTTTAGTCATGTGATGCATATACATATTAGAAAATTATATTCAGCCCTTCTTTTAACGTTCCACTGCTGGGCACGGGCCTCCCGTCAGTACGAGGGGGATCGGGCCATAGTCCACCACGCTGGCCAAGTGTGGGCTGACTGAGCATGTCTTTCGAAAACTTGTTAGGTTCTCGCAGACATGCAGGTGTGGCTAATAGTTATTATACGTTCTTTCGTTTAGCCGTTTTAAAGAGAAAAGGAAAAAGTTAAGTTGATACATGTCATATAAGATTATTACATTTTACTCATTATTAAAACTGATGCAAATAATTCTATTGGAGTTAGTTTTAATTTCTCCCATACTCCAAACAGGTTTCCTAACGATGTTTTCCTTCATCGTAAGACAAGTGGTAATCATGTTAGAAATAATTCGCATATAAGTAAAAATAGAATTTAACTTTGCACTAAATTTCCGATCCAATTTTTTCCTTTTATTAGTTTTAGGATCACTTTACTCTATCTTAGCATTTTTCGAAATTCATCTTATAAGAGGGTAAAATAGGGCCTGAAAGTTTGTATAAAACTATCTTTTTTTTTTAAATTTGTAGTCTTAGCGCGAGGGAAGCCGCGGGTTCTGCTAGTTAATAATAACTACTTAATAATCCAAAGCACTGTCGTATCAGTTCTATAATAAAAATTTTGAGACGTCGAAAACGTCTTTGCTGTAAAAAATTCGAAATATCGAAAACAAAAATTCAGAATAAAACCGCGACGAATTCCAAAAAGGGTTTATCTCAAAAGCAATCTCAATCAATTGGTCCATAACTGAATAACCAAAATTGAATAGAATTTAGAAATTCTAAAAAGATGCATGTTAAAATTTTCGTAGTAAAATTGTTTATATCTTTACATATTAATATTTGCCGTCATAATGAAAATTTATTTGAAAATATAAGTTTGTTCATTGTTGTGTTAATCTATATAGATCAATAAAATAGAAGTGTCTGACTGTTTGTAATGTCAAAATAACAGCTTTTTACTAAATTCCTATGGAATTATATATGGTATTTATAAGAAAAATACAATTTTTTAAATTTTTGTCTGTCTGTTTGTTCTGGCTAATCTCCGAAACGGCTGGGCCGATGTTGCCAGGACTTTCACTGGCAGATAGTTGATGTTATTAGGAGTAACTTGGGCTACTTTTATTCAGTAAAAGTATAGGGTTCCGCTCGAAAAAAATAAAATATACCGTAGGAATACAGCGTATGTGTAGAGAGAGACTCGCCCGGTGAGTAGCTAGTGTGTTATATTCGGATGCCGGCAGTGCGGGCCGTGGGCGGGCAGCGCGCTGCGCGTGCGCGGCGGCGCGGGCTCGGGCGGCGCGCGGCGCGCGGCCGGCTTCCAGGCCGCGCTGGTGGCGCTGCAGCTGGGCGCGCCGCACCCCGTCACCGCGCTCACGCTCAACTCCTCCTATGGCCTGTGAGTACACCCATCACTGCCCCGTCTTTCACTTGCCGTCGTGACGTGTCTGAAACTTCTAGGAGTTTTTAAAATCATCAACTCTTCATACGGCCTGTGAGAATGCCCTTCCACTCACTTGATCGTCGATTTGGTCTAAAAGTTTTAGGATTTTTAGGTAACCTAACCTCAACTCTTCCTACGACCTGTCAGTACGCCCACTATTTTCCACCTCTTGTTACTGCAAATTTGTCCTTAGAATTTGTGGAAAACTAGATCAATATTTAAATTAAATGTAGATATATAGTACATTTTTTTATGATTATATGTTTAAAATTATAAAAAGTATAAATTTCTTAACAACTTATTTGAAAACTGTAACAAAAATAACAAACCAAACAAAAGTGTCAATATGTGGCAAACCTCCCACCCCCTCCCCTCTAGCATGGCGTGGGGCGGCGAGCGCGGCGTGGTGGTGGTGGACGTGTTCCGGCGCAGCGTGGTGGCGGCGCTGCCGGCGCACGCGCTGTACCTGCCGACCGAGCCGCACGCCCACGCCCAGGCCCAGGCCCAGGCCCACGCGCGCCACGACCGGCGCTCGCCGGACCTCGACCAGGTAACTCCGACACTCTAGGATATACGACACACTAATATAAAAGCCTTGGCTAAATATTTGAACGTTTTTTTCGTGTGGTTTTAATCAAACTTGCAATTAATTTAAATATCATGCACAACTTATATGTAAGAAAAAACACTAATTATCTCAACAAAACAACATAGTAAATAAAGATTAAAGCAATTACATTATAAATATGTATTATAGTAGGTAGTGAAGTCCAGGAAACCACACAAAAGGTATCATTCCAAAATAGGCTTAGATAATGTGTCATTAAAACCTTTGATTTGTCTCATTTCAAGGCAACCTTTTCCGAAGGGAAATTCATCATTTTACTGTATTATGAAGTATAAGGTAAACTTAATATTCACAAAAATTTTATCAAGTTTAAACAAAATATATTTTTCTCAAGAGTTTAATAACAAACAATTAAAGACCCAACAGTTAACAATGCAAGTTTAAAAAAGTTTCACCCAACATACTCAATGATCTTATCCCACCACTTACTGACTTCAAATTAAAACTGAATAATTTAGAAACTATAAATAAATATGAGTAGCGATCTGTACAGACGTTGACGTATGTAGCTAGGAATATAGTATTTCATTTGAACACTATATAAAGGAAACAATAACGATTTAAGAGGCAATCTTTTCACATTACGTTTAATTTGCGATTTTAATTTGTTATTCTTTGAGTTGCTATGATTAGGGAGAGTTGGCTGCGCTGAAGTTCCCTAATTGATTCCTAATATAGTTATTTTTAATTATTTTTCCTTTAATTTCATAGTATTAGCGCTAACGGCGACCCCCCGGCTTATCCCCGTAGTGACATTTGGCATGGCATTTAGACGTTTTTACACTCGGCCTGTCTTCACTATTCTAAAACGCCTGTCTACATAGATAACGAGTGCCACTTGATAGTATTACCATATGAGTGCCAATAAGATTTCGGCTGTCGAATTGCCAATTCAAATTATCCTATCTTTTGACATGTAATAATAGCCCTTCCAACAAATAGTAGAGTATTTTAACTTTATTTAAAAGTAAATGATGAGATTGTTATTTCTACATGTTTTGGAAGGGTTGTTGCTATAACGATGGCTGCGACAGACTTAACATTTTGTCCTCTCTTGATTAAGAGCTAAGCTTCAAAAATTCTGTATTCCCCTGTCCTTGAAGTTGGAGGAGACCCCGGCCAGTCCCGAGCCCGCCGAGGAAGCGCTCCCTGACTCCAAGCTCGATACGCGACGCAAATCGACACCCTGGAAGACTTTCAACTTGAAACGACAACTCTCCAAAGTTGATCTGAAATTAAAAGCTGCCTTCGGTCCCCCGGAAAATGAAGAAATAAATGAAAAAGGCAACTCTCAATTCTATTGTGAAACTGCTGAAACAGAAGCAGCAATAGAGTCCAACACAGACTCACCTGATGGTGACGAGAAGGTTATTGAAGAAGATAAAAGTCAGCTCTCATCACCTTTGCGCGTTTGTTCAGATGTTTTTGAACGAATGCATCGAGAGCTACAAGAGAAACGTTCCTCAGATGTCTATGATAGAATGCATAAAGAACTTCAAGAAAGGTGGCAAGACAAGGATAGGAGCGATCCATCGCCCGATATATCGCCGTCCAAAATAGGAGATGACGAAAAAGCTACAAGACCTGATAATTTGCCACTTTTCGATGAGGACGGGAAACCCATGCGACCGCCCCGTTCCAAGAGCAAGAGAACCGACAGTGAAAAAAATCAAAGAGATCAGAGGTTACTCTCCGTGCCAAATATTAAGTACAACAAACAAGAGTCCGTAAGAGACTTGCGGAAGAAGCAACCTCCGCAACAATCGCAGTCGTTTGCGGGGAACTTAATGCGGCGTTTCAGTAAGTATCCACAGGAGCCATATTCACTCTCATCATGTCGTGTCACCAGGGTTGCCTCGTAGCACTAGTCCTCATGTACCATAGCGTAGACGTTGCTCTGGTATTGGAATGGTAATGGTTTGGCGAGTTTTTATATCGTTTACTAATATTGTAGATACAGTTTGAACAGATAGACATTTTGCTCGTAGTGTAGTTACGATTTTTGACATTTTAAATAATCTAACACGAAGACTAACTAAACAGTAATAAATAATGTAGAATTTAAAGTATTTAAAAGGATATTCATAAACTCGATACATCATGCTTACCGCTTTTTGTGATATTTAGCTTTTTATTTATTTTAAAATAAATATTATACTTATAAATTAGCGTGATAATAAGTTTATATAATATATAATAATATGTATATTATCACGTGTATAAACAATTCGAACACTATAATGTACTGATATTACATACATGCTTTATTGTGAACAGTATTATCAGAATATATTAGGTAACGGTGTATTTTTCTTTCCCAAGGACAAGGACTCATCCGACGAGGATTCAAACTGCCTAAAATATCTATTCGGTGATTTGTTCGGTAATTTTTATACCTTAAATATTATTGCATCGATAGTAGGCGTTCAGATCTCTGTGTTGTCGATGTCCGTTTGAGATGATTTTAAAGTAACGAGCTACAGTAGTCGGAATAGCTGTGCACTGTCCCCGCTTGGTAGCTTCACATCAGACCATATCGAGCGACCGTCCGGGAACTAACACTAAATAACATCAAATTACTCCAATCTCTTTTTCTGACCGATCTACTTTCCCCAGGAGAGTTTGTAGCTACACTTTGTACGAGAAACGAACAAAATGTCGAAGAAGAAACAATCGAGCAAGTAATAGAAGTACCCGTCAGAATAGGTATGGATCCAGATCAGATCACGGCACAACACACAAACTAACAGAGGGACCGAACTTGTCCGAGACATGCCTGACTAATATCGATCTATCGGCACAGAGATCACATTTCTTCTAACGCTGTGTCCGCGTCGGTGTCCTCAATGTCGACTTCTTCTATATTGTTGTATAAACACGTTTACATCAGGTGGTGGTTTATTAATTTTGTATTATGTTACTTTCTGTTTTATGTATTTCATATGAATTAAAGCATATTTATACTTAATTTATGTATTCACACCGCTTTATATGGGTATATGTAGACAATAGGTAGTGCAGGTCCGACAATATCTTAACCGCTGTATGTGACTTAAGCAGTTACTTAACTCGTGCCTTTTGGTTTGTTACTTAACTCGTGCCTTGTGGTTTCCGCTATAGTAGGTCACTGAAACAGTGAAAATTTTGACGTTAGCGTAATTTGTTTCCTAACAAAACATGTGTTCCCCGAATTGGCCGTATCGACCGTACGTGAGTCGGCGTAGGGCGAAGGTAGCGGGTGCGGTAGCGCAGGTGCGTGTGTTGTGTTGTAGATGAACGGGCCCGGCGGGGGCGGCGGGGGCGGCGGGCGGGGGCGGCGGCGGGGGCGGGGGCGGCGGCGGGGGCGGGGGCGGCGCGGGAGGCGCGGCGCCGGCGGCGGGGGCGGCGGGGCCGCGCGTGCGGCGCTCGCGCTCGCAAGGTACCCGCAAACTGCACAAGTGCCTGTCCACCGCGTCCGACGTGTACGCCGCGCCCCCCGCCCCGCAGCATTCCCTGCTCACGACGCGACAGTATTGCAGTTTTGGTAGTACAGTCACCTTTATACAGTTCGGTCTACACTTTCCGATCTAAACAGTCGCAATTTCTCCTTTCTTTTGAATTTTTTGTTGACCCATTTCTTTGGTGGCGAATCGCTGATGATTGGATCGAAGCATATGATCGTGCATCTTGATAAGCTTTGGCTGATGGTAATAAGACGAAAGCTCTTACCTACGATGTTGTTTGCTTCAATGTACTATTCGTGCTTACAGTTTATGTTTAGAATGTCAAAATTGATTGAAACAAGTACAAAATTTTGCTGGTGCATAGTTAAGCGATCTCGCCAATGTTAATTTATTTTCGTTTCTTCTTATTTCTTTATCTATTCTTTTCTTTATTTTCATACACTTCTACCACTGTAACTTAACTTCCATACTGATGATTCTTTCATACTCATGAATTTCTTAATTTTATCAGAAATTGAAGAGGAACATAAATATTTTTTTTACTAACAACAGAGCAGTTCTCTAGTAAGTCTTCAATTTCAAAATAAGTACTTAAATATTTCCCTAAAACATATAATTATAACAAAACTTACTCTCCCTAATCACTAATGTATTCAATTGGCAACAACTACTCATCGGACGACACAAGTCACTCAGATTGAATCATTGTTCATAGCCGAAGAGCATGTTTTGAGTTCTAAATTATTTTTATTCATTTGTCAAATTTCCAATTTCAGATCGGAATCATTTACTAGGTAATCATTGCAGTCTACGTTACACCAAAGTTTGTTATTTTGATTTCTTGTTGTTCATATCGAGTAGTTTTCTGTTATCCTATGTTGTACCATTGTCGACTCTAGAATGAAATATTCAAGTGTGTCCCTGTCATAAAAGCCAAATAGTTGTTGTGCCAGAGACCTGTCATTGTGCATTCGCCGTCTACAGTCCATCTCATACAGGCCACTGAGACATATATAAAATCTACTAGTATTATGATATCGCCCACAAAGAAATGTTAAAGTACACGAGTTGTTAACCACAACAGTAGAATGTAATGTTCTTCGCTTATTCTTACGAATACAGTATAATACGTAAAAGCGCACGGAGATATCTCCCTGAGATGCGACTGCGGACGGCGAGGCGGCCCCAGTAACGATGGTGACTATGCTTGTAACACAGTGTGATTTATTTGTCGATACAGAACCAACTATTCCGCAGACTCTCGCATCTATGGAGTACTTACAAATAATGCAACCCAATGGTATCCCAACGACATTTGCATCGTTTTTACACCTCTTTAGTTTTTTTTTATCTTTCGTTCCGTGGCTTGACTGTATTACACACACGTAGAGGTTTGTTATATTACTAGAGTCGAAATTGTGGCTGTGTCTGTCTTACGATGTTTCCACACTGCACCTCAACTGCACTCGGCGACTTCCGGCATGACTCGTAGATTACAAAAAGGTGACTTACTACTAAAAACTATCTCTTTCCTATTCTATCACTTGCTCAGCGCGCTGAGACGTACGAACGGAGTCTTGTGTGTTATATGTGCATTCTATGAGCGAGGCTTTCCATATTGTTTACGAGACACGACTTGTTGTATCATTTGAAATTATTTCTTATTAATACGTAACTAATTGTATTCGAAATATTCGATATTTACTTATATCACCAGCGGTCACATTATTTATTTCTTTGCATTTTGTCCGCAACATATTTTCTATTTTATGCAGAACAACCTTTACATCGAGTGCTATCTACCTAAACTCTAAAGTATCACTCGACTGCAGATTGTTATTACTATTATTATTAACCGCTGTTGAGTACATGACATTATTTTTTTTGTTTCTAGCTCGACCACAAAGCAAAAAGTTTATATGGCTCGTTTTTGGCTGCCTCTATATACGGCTGTCCTTATGTCTATGTATGCTTACAGTACTCTTTATTACGACGCACTAGATGCATGCGCCGCTAGAAACACTCACCGCTCCATTTCTGATCACAATATAGCCTTTATTTTCTATTGCATTCAACAATTAATTGTCTGTCCGTCCACGAACGCTTAGTTCTAGTCATATGAGTTATAATTTGTAGGACTGTTTAGAATGTACAGCTCGTTTTAAAACATGGTTATTAAAAGATAGTAAAAATGTGCACTAAATAGACGATTAGAATACACGTACTTATAGTGTATGTATATAATATATAGTGTTAGATGAGTCGCACTGCGTCTACAAAGTACACTCAGCTTAAAAGTTAAATGTCATCCTTTTCACATACCATTTTCATATCATCCTTTACTTCTATTTTCACAGAAACATCCCCCATTATGTTCATCTGGCTCTTGTCTCGCTTCATTCAACGCTTTCACCTATTTAGCTTTGAGTGTCTAACATAAGTGCCAACTGTGTATCATTTTATCATAACTGTGTACGGACTAATACATTTTCATCCATCCATACTTGTGTCATAACCTATGTACATAATAACTTGGTTTGGATTTAATAAAAGGAATAACGAGATTTGTTGTGCAAATAAGCTGAGATTGGACGGGCATGCAGCGATATTATTCAGCATGATTCCTTTTTAATATTTTGACCTTTTTTTTTATTATATACAGCTGAATGGTGGTTTCAGCTAATTTCACAACTGCACTCAACCAGCTAGCTCTAGAATGCAGCCATAGATGTTATTTATTACAACAGTGGTAAAGGTCGCTATACGATTTAATATCTCTACTCCCATTTCTCCTTTTGCATTGTCTTTATCCTTAATTTGTGATTGAAGCTGAGTTGCCTCGACCACTGTTGAAGCTAAGGGTCCATTAGCACGAGGTGCTACTAGACTTTTGGCGGTAACATAATGTAATCGGAGGGATAATCTGTATATGTTGCACCAACCGGCCGCGTAGACAAGCTGGACAGTTCGTTCTCGCGCTCGCGCTCCAGCTCCATGTCGAGTCTGGAGAACATATCGCAGGAGGGCATTCAATGCTTGGCCTTCGCTGACAGCTATACCAAGAAATCTGGTGAGTTGCTTTAAATGAATCTTAAATATATTTTTGGTTTCCAATGCACCTATTTGATATAGATATGGACTTATCATACTTTCTTCATCTTATTTTAGACCCAACAACGTTGTTGCCAACATTGTGGATCGGAACGACATTAGGGTCAGTATTGACGATGATGATCAATTTACCAGAAGCTGATCTACGGCATACACAACCCGTGATTGTATCCACTAGTGGTAAAAAAATATTTTTATAAACACATGAAGAACAATTACGTTATAGTTTTCAAATCATTTTGTGTAAATTAAATTTAATTATTTCCTAATTTTCCAGGTGGTCCTATATTTAGGTTAAAAGGTTCAATATTGGCAATGTCATTTTTGGACTGTAATGGTGCTTTAATTCCTTATTCGTATGAGAGCTGGAGGGATGATAGTAAAGACGTAAGTTGATATTATTTAAGCCGAAACACGTATAAATCAGGTTTTTATATCAATGCTATCATAATTAGTAGGATGTATTCTAATTTACTTCCTTCAATCGATGGTATTAGGGTCGAGAACGTCGTGAGCGTACGCCCACCAAGCAGGGCTCCGGCAGCAGCCACATGAGCCCTACGCCGGGCAGCACTGAGTCGGCAGCAGATCGACAGTTCGTAGTCATCGCGTCTGAGAAACAAGCGCGCGTCGTGGCTTTGCCCAGCCAAAATTGTGTCTATCGCCAACAAATTGTTGATACTGACTTTGTTGTTAAATCGGAAATTGTCAGTTTAAAAGGTAAACCTAAACAACATCGCCCTCAGTAATTATAATTTTAAGAAAGTCTAAATTAACTACAATATAATTTTTGTAACGTTATTTCAGACAGCGTATGTTTAGTAAACTATTTGTCGACGGGACACCTGGCAGCCTACAGCCTGCCGTCGCTGCGGCCGCTCGTGCAAGCCGACTTCCTGCCGCTTTCTGAACTCAGGTGAAAAAAAGCCCTCGTTGACTGCCACCTTTTCATTCTCTCCCAATTTTTTACTCCGCGAAACATAGAAACTGAACAATAAAATATTAACTCCATATAAATCATTATTTAACCGCGTTCATTATAATATTTATTATATTTCTTCTAATCGTAAAATAGAATTTGTTAGAAAATTAGGAATAAACGTTCAGCTTCTTCGTTTTGCTTTGAAATGAAGAAATAATTTTTATTTACCGAGCAAGCAATGACAATGAATGAATAGGTGTCGAGGCTCGAGCCCTGTGGATATCTCCACTGACACTGACACTCTTAGACGACTTCCACGCACTCGATAAAGGCACTAAATGATAAACGGCTTGTTTTTACATACTTATACCTTAGATACAACTAGCTTCGCAATATCGGCATGAGAATGCTGTATTTTTATGCTAAAAGAAATTTTGAGATTTGTCATATTTTTACAATTACGCATTCATCAGCCACTGATCAGACATGTACATCTGCTACTTTATCATTTGGGAGCCGACCGAAAGACTTCCTTTGAGTATGATCGATGTTAGCAAACAACACTTGTTTGGTGCAAACAATGTAATATACCTGTTGCACGAACTCCCCGCACTCGCTCTGCCCCAGCCCGGGACCCGCTCGAGGTAACTGAGATGTGCACCAGACAAGTGGAGATGTCATCTTACTTGACACGGCCAGCACCGAGCTGTTAATGGCTAAACGCGCTGTCTTGATCACTAAGTAGACAAAATTTTGCAAATCTGTCGAGCACCTACTGTGCTTTCGATATTTGGCACTCTTCATCTAATTTTCAGTTGAATATTAATCGGACATACAACACAACACAACAAAGACGATATAACACCATCTCTTTACTTGGTGCTGATTTGTGTAAGACACTAACCCGATATCATTGAATGTGCCCAACATCCGATGCATACTCGTAATAGTGCTAATGAGTTATCATAGTTAACCCTCATGCCCATGATGACATCTGTATAACACGCATACGACCGCGGCGGTCGCGCTGCCACCGTACACGACGCTAGTCAGTACGGTGGCAGCGCTACGGGAGCCGCGCGACTGTTGTAACTCACCGGTGTCTGTGTTCCTGGTAGCTTCCAGACACAGTCCAAACAGAGGGGTATCGTAGACCCAATGCTCTCCATATGGGGCCAACAACTGATAGTTAACGAGGACACGGACCAGTAAGTCTTCGTTCATAGCGGAATTGCGTTAGTCATGTCATGACCTCCATGTACCCTGTGGTGTGACCGCGCCCTCTGTTAGACATGTTAGTGTTTCATGTTGTCCGCTTTCGACTCCCGCCCTGCGTTACCCCCAACCCTGGACCTGGACGAATCTCTTTAATCCTTATTGATTTTAAATCTAAATTATCTTTATACATCACAATTGGCACGTTTAACTGAAGATACGTATAGTTTTAAGACATTTTAGTGAATTAGTAATTGGTTAATTTTCGTTGTTGATGATTAAGTTTTCAAGTTAATATTTAGGGAATTTATGTATGAATATATGGAGAAGGTCTAGAAAAAACTTTGTATCTTTAGTCTCAAAATTGTCATATCTCTACTCCCAATTCGCTCCAGTCCGTCCGTTGCTTGCAAAATTGCTTCGAACCGCCCGAGTCCTGAACTACAACCCTCGACACGAACACTACACCTCGTCTCTCACCAACGCACAATATGTACATACTGGTACATTATTTTCTGCCTTACATTATACTTCACAAAGTATCTTCCTTTTCCACTTTATTTAAACTAGCTCTTTCCTTTGCCTTACTATTTTCATGTTTCTTATTGTAAGCATGTTAGCTTTGATTGTTCTGAAACTATTCTTTCACTAGGCATTTTCATTTAATACACTTGCGTTTATGCTTCTAAACTTAAGTAGATATTTGAAATTCTAAAGTATTTCCGACAGAGGTAACTGAGGAATATAAAGGTAAGATAACAAAAAAATATCTAAATAAATAATTATATTATATTTTTTTTTTTTGTAAAATAAAAAAAATATAGTAGTAAGTTGAATGAACAGTCTATAGGGACTACGAGTATGTAAGGACGTGTTCTTGATGGACACATCTATAGGTTCGATACCTGCACTACGCAAAGAAGTGTCCCGATATTGTTGATCAAAAATGTTTAATTGGACTAAAATCCACCTTGTCACTGTTAACCTACCCTGTAAGAAAAATGCTGAAAGATATTTTAATAGTAAAAATTTTAAAAATAACTATTATCTATCACCTGTTCCTCGATTTTATTGAACGGAGTGTGTTTTAGATAGAATGAAAGTAAAATAAATTCTAAATTAGCAACTGAATGTTAATATATATGTACTGTGACGTATTACAGGATAGCGAAGACGTTCTGCTTCAGCAACCGCGGGCACGGGCTCTACCTCGCCTCGCCCACTGAGATACAGAAGTTCACTATCGACGCTGAGTTCTGGTAATTTACAAAAATATCTGAACATTTCACAAAATATTTTTTATTCTCATTGTAATCTTAAAACCTAAATGGTCCGTTCAAACAAACTTTGAGCACAGTGTATATTTATTGGGGGTAGTAATGCATACTGTTTCGTTTAATTAAGTCCAGAACATGTTATTAAGTGTTTAAGAGAATAAAGATCCTAATGGTCCATGTCTATATGTTCCAGTCAACAATTAAATGAAATGATCGGCGAGCTGTTCCTGCCGCGTGACATGCCGGAGCCCCCCAAGGAGAGCTTCTTCAAAGGACTTTTTGGAGGTGGCTCCAGACCACTCGATAGAGAGGAATTATGTAAGTTTATGCTTTACACTTCATGTCGGCTTCAACATTCACACTCGTTTGTTAGAGTCCCGTTCCGTTATTTTTAAATTATATTTTCTTGGTGTATTACAACTCTGTACATTCGATATGTAAAATAAAACATATGAAAAATCATTCAAAATATTCATTTTGCGCCGCACGTGCAAATTGTGGAACGATCTTACTCCTGAGCGCTATGATAATGGGCTCTTCAGGTCCCTTAAAGACCAGCAACGCATTCGCATCTCCTCATATTGCAGATCTATAGTCTATGAGCCAAGATAAAAACTTACCATAAGGTGGATCGTTCGCTCGTTCGTCTCTTACTCGTATAGAACAAAGCTCAATACTAACGCGCGTCCCCGTCGCAGTCGGCGAGAGCAGCGGCAAGCCCAGCCGCAGCGTGGCGAAGCACATCCCGGGCGCGCCGCTGGAGGCCGCGGGCGCGCGCGCCGCCGCCGCCGCCGGCGAGGTGTCGCGCGCGCACCAGCTCGTGCTCGAGCGCGGCGACAAGCTCTCGCACCTCGAGGACCGCACCGAGAGGATGCACTCGCAGGTGGCCACATCTATATATCCTATGTTCCTTGTGAAACGTTGTAAACGTTATCGTCTTATTTGTAACAAAACAGGTTTTTTTCCACGAAAAAATTAAAAAGATAGTTTTATTTAAAATGGGGAATATTCGCGTAAATTAAAGAAAGTATTATTTGTAATGACTATGATTTTATCGATCGATTAATCTCACTTTCCTTATTTCACCAATCTTTATAAATTTTACTCGATTTTTACGGTTCGCCTAGCCTAGTCTGTTGTATACATTTCTTATATAATATTCAACTTGACAGGCTTCCGAGTTCTCTTCGTCGGCGCACCAGCTCATGCTCAAGTACAAGGACAAGAAATGGTACCAGCTGTGAGCGCGAGCCGGCCGGCCGCTTGCGAACTATCTACGATACAAACTAAACGAATTTTCAACAAACTCCATAATGGTATTACTATCGAGATGCTCATAAGCTGACTTCAGAAGCTTGCCGCAATATCTTCAGTAATAACACAATTAGAATATAAATTCGTATAATGTAAAGACGTTTTGTCTAAAGCTGATACTGTTACATATTGAAATTTATGATTCCACCAAAACAGTATAAAGTAGACGAAATTCTCAGTACCTAGTACCTACCTACCGATAGCATTTAATATAAGGGAGGGCACAGCGTACATATCGAGACGAGGGTCGGATACTTTCAGTGAAGTGAAGTAACAAACGGCCGGTTAGAGCCGCGCTTGAGTCGCGTGTGAGTCGGGCTCGAGTCGCATGTGAGTCGCGTGTGAGTCGCATGTGAGTTGCGACGGAACTTCGTACGAGCCTCTTTGGCGTTTCACGTAGAGCTTAGCGATCTTCGGTAACCTTACATATTATATTACTAACACTTCGTATTCATAAATGATCTTTAAACTATATACATACGATTATGATAATGGTCAAATACAGTATTCTTATATATAATATATTAAGTAATAATTATTTTTAGTCGTCGGTGCGATTGAAATTTCAATAAAAAATTGTTTTATTTTTGTCAAAATAGTAAAGTGACTTCCTACTAGAGAGGGGCGTTTATGAATACGAGGCTGTATATCAGAAGTAACTATTTAAATAAGCGCACAATATTGTATCGGTTGTCGCCGAGCGATCCCTCGACGCGGCGCCGCCACACGCCGGTTATTTCTCTAACTCATTTTAACTCCTCGCTTAGCTCTTGGGAGCGATCGACTCTACTCTCTTGTTTTTTTATATAAGAGTTACGTATAATTCTCTAACTTGACATTTTTTTATAGTTTTGTTTTTTTGTGATGATTCGGGTAACCCAATAACTTTGTTTAATTTTTAAATATTTCTGGCAAATTTCAATTTTATTTTCCCTACATAGAACGAATGCCCTGGCGCGAGGCGCGAGGGCCGCGATGGCGCGCGTCGGCGGACAGCCACGTACATAGGTTCGCATTCATTCGCGCGATGTGATAACATGTAAATATAACATTACTATATTCATCTTTTTATACAATGTACGATACGTTTCGTAGTGGTTTCTCTATATCGCACTCTTCCCATCGTCTTCTCTTGTTTTACACGGTACACTCTCACGATAGGAGCGACTTCTTGCGCTACAAATATTAAAGTTAACTAGTCGGTGCGCACGCGCACGGAGAGATTATTTCATGTTTATATCTTTAACTTGGATTAAGTAGATGTAATTTTTTATAGATACGATCGGACAGACGTAGGACGAGTTAACTATAGTTATTGTGAATGTTGATCTGTATAAAGTGATAAATAAATAATATAAACTTAAATGATTGAAAATTTAAGCATTGGATGACAATAATTTTGTTACTCTCTTTGCAAATTTTATTTTAACGCCGCGAGGTGTGTGTATTTTTTTTATTTTATCCTTCTTGTATTATTTATTTAATCTGTATTTTTAATGTACAATATTATTAGTTCTGTTCAGTTCCGAGTGTCCTGGATTTAGTTTATTTACTTTATATTTTCGTAATGTAATATTTCTAATACTAATTTACTAATTACATTTGTTCACGAACCATGGACACGTTATATGTATAATAATTTAACGTATTACGAAGGTGTGTCCCACCTTTCACTGATAGCAATACAACGCGGGTTCTGCCGACGAGAGCTGAGAGCTGACGCGACCGGACCAATCGGTGTCGTGTTATTGTTGTTAGAGAATTACTGTTACGAATAAAATTATAAAGCGATAAATAATATTATATGTAAAATATCGATTTAAGTAACGCACTATTGCCAATGTAGATAAGTCCGTGCGGAGCTACTCGCTGCATCAACACGGTCACTTCGATCTTATTATTTGTCTTGTTATAATTGCACTCGGTTATGCTAAATTGATATTATCTATATAGATACGTAAAAATATTCTAAAGTATATTCAAAATTATTATTCAATACTTTATACGTATTATAACTATTCCGCTCTAAACGAAGCGTGGCGAACATCCGCGAACCAAGTGAGTGCTGGTTTAGGGTGGTTCACAATAACCTATCTATTGGTCGTTTTCATTACTGGAGGATTTGGACATTTAAAGCTCCATACAAATTATGTCAATTTTATGTCTCCAAAAATAAAAACATTAGATAGGTTATTGGGATTCACCTCAATGGTAACTACTGCACAGCCTTGTATATCGCACTTCAAAGCGACACAATTATAACACAACTTGTCAGGATTAACATCATGTTTAAAATAGTAGTATATTTTAGCATAACTGGGACCAATTATATCCCTCTATATTTTTGTTGTAATAAAGCCCATTAATAGTAGCAGGGTTAAACTTCCAATGTAAAGCGAGTATCCGCTCATTATCATAGGTACCTAGTGTAGAGTAGGTCGGTGTATCGCGAGGCAATAAACGTGTCCTATCCTTTCGTTGCTGCTCCCTCTATCCGTTTTCTTATACACAGACGTACGAACAAAACGTCTCTAATACTTTATATTATTGCATCGGGGCTACACAGTTTCCAATAAATATCATGCGGTTTTCTTACCGGTGAGTTACCTCTATGCTTCAATGTTTGTATTTAGTAGTGTTGCTAGTTTATTTAATAAATTTTCGTACCTCATAAGACTTAGTGTCTGTGCCTCAAGTTGGTATCGTGTTAGAGAGCGACATGGTTACTGTCACGTGAGATATGTGTGGTTAACGCGGCCGACAGCGAGTATCGAATGAACCAACTCGCGGCAGAAACACTGCTGTCGGATGCCAAAGGTGATTTTTGTACATAACCTCTTGTTACAACGTTTGTTTAGATTCATAGTTTATTTATAGATTTGCGAGAATGACAAACTAGCGTTACTATCCAAGGAATATATGAAACTAAAGCTGTTCCGAATATATAATTATAGCTAAATGTTTTAACCAGATTATTTTGGTACGAGACGTGTACAAGCGATCACAGAATTGATTGAAATATTTTCTTATTATATATTTAGTGGTTTTAGCGACAAATTATAGAGATGTACGAGCTATAATGTATTTTTGTTAAGTCACCGTGATGGGAGACGCGGGCGGCGCGGGCCTCGGGCCGCTTACTCGCTTGTGCTGCCGCGGAGCTTAGCCTTACTTCTGAGACCTCCTAACTTCGTAGTTTCAATGTTATCCTAAGAATTACATTAAGAGTTTATATTTGTATTGATTTCGTGTAATCAAATTATAAAACCGTAAAAACTTTAATAAAATAGAATGTTCGAGTAAAGGTATTTTATATTCGTTAAACGTGTGTGTTCTCTGTGTTGCCATATAAAATGCTGTACTCACTCTATATTTAGTTATAAATAACAGTCATTGTAACTTATGCTATTACGTGGTGCTTTTTAACGTTTCCGGCGTCAATAAATGAAATGTGAACTACACCGATTGTTTTATATGGCAATAGGGTGGTAGGGTGGTAGGGTCGGTGGGGCCGGTCGGGCCCCCGCCTGGAGATCGTCTGTGCAATACTTTGGTAGCTCGTTAAGTTTGTACGATTCTATGTGGTGTTATCGCGGACAACTGCGCTTCTACTTGACCGAACGTTCCCATTAGACGCTATTCATTCGAAAAATGGGACTAAATTAATGTAAGGACTGTAAATAAATAATTACCAAAACTTGTGGCAAATTATTACTTGTTAATCTTTAATAATCGTAGTTCATTTCGACATTATTTTGTATGATTAGACGACTGTCTCTTTTTTAACGTTCGGAAACGAGGAGTTATAAAACTATAACTATACATATTGTATATAAAGGATGCTGTTGAATTATATTATTTAGTTTGGTAGATGATTATAGTCATTATATATAAATAAAACATAAAAATAAAATTATATCAAAACTATTTGGTTGTTTATCTTTTTCCCTGAACAAATGTTTAATGAAAATTCTTTTCTTATACACAAAATAATGCTTATATTGTTATTATTTTTATTCGACGAGTAGGTAATTAAAAAGAAATAATACTTATAAATAGGACTTCAAAAAGTACCTGCAAAATACCTGTTGGTACCTGGATGGTAGTTTGTATAAAAATCGAAAGACCAAGAATACGACTTTATAATTTAGATAATAATTTTTGAAGTGAAAACTTCTTCATGCAGGTTTGGATCGGGAGTAAATTCATGTGAGTCGTCATCGACATGACCACGTGACGTGTTGACGCTAACACTCATAGATATCAAAACCAGATAAATGTAAACAGTTTTAATTTATATGTATTGTATTCAGCCCTTTTTAACGTTCCACTGATGGGCACTGGCCTCCCTTTCAATACGAGGGGGATCAGGCCATAGCCCACCACGCTGGCCAAATGCGAGTTGGCGGACTTCACGTTTTTCGAAAACTTGCTAGGTTCTCTCGGACATGCAGGTTTCCTCGCAATGTTTTCCTTCACCGTAAGGCAAGTGGTAATCATGTTAGAAATGATTCGCACATGAAAATGTCAGAGGTGCGAGACCTGGGATTTGACTTCACTCGGTTTCCCTAGCGAGCGCGTTACCACTGGGCTACCACTGCCTATGTTCTAATTTACAAATTTTAATTCAAGATCTAACAATTAATTTGAATATCCAAAAACAACAACCGTTTGTGTATAGTTTAAAGTTTTGATTTCACTTCTTTCGGCAGTAGACTCATGACTGCTTTTTTTTCTACAGCATCATTAAGTTCCATGGTAAGCTACAAGGCTTGTGTTATGGACGAGGATACGAGATAATTGATATACAATGTATAACTTTAATATGGACCATGACTGGAGTACAAACAGTTGCAGAGTACAAACTGAGCCAAACGTATCGTCAATTATTCATATATAATATGCGAATTAACATACATATTATATATATTTCTGGCATCATGTATAGATGTGCAGTCTCTGTAAGATGTAATAAGCAAGTTTATTGTTGATGGTGCCTACCTAGTTTATCAGAAACCTTCCCGGGCCTGCATAAAGCAATTATTAATTCTGACAAAATGTATTCATTTATATTTAAAATCTTTTATATATTAATATTCTACCAGCGAGCCTTACCATGGACTCTAATAGCATGAATACTATATCTATATAATCTTACTTTGACTTTTCGTACCATGACGTCTTTAAAGCAAGGTTATTATAATAAGCTTGAAACATTCTTACTTTCTTAGGGCTTTTGTGACGAATGATACGGAATTTTGACAAATAATATTCTTACTCTTATGTCATAATTAGCAATCTTTAAAAAGTTGTTGATACGCGACGCGACGGATATATTATTATTTTCAAAATCTATATATATAAAAGAAAGTCGTGTTAGTTACACTATTTATAACTCAACAACGGCTGAACCGATTTGGCTGAAAATTGGTGGGGAAATAGCTTAGAACCAGGAGACGGACATGGGATACTTTTTATCCCGTTCGATTGCGTTCCCGTGTGACGTGACATAAAACTCAAGAACGGCTGGACCAATTTTTATGATATTTGAATTTTTGGATTTCTCTTAGTCCGGAATAGGATAATAAGTATTAAAACATCAGAAAAATTAACGAAAAAAAATTATATGGCTAGCGCTGGCTAATAACTATTTATCTCTATTTAAAACGTACCTAGCGACGAACCCGAGCGAAGCGAGGGTGAGCCGCTAGTCTATACATATAATAAAATTGTAACTAAGCCGAATCTGTACAGTAAATAATTTTTTGAAACATCCTATTGAAATAAACATTATTATCGATACAGAAGCCAAATCTATAGTTTTTAGAATTTTTGTCTGTCTGTCTATTTCCGCATCACAGAAAAACCACTTGAGGGATTTTGATGAAATTTTGTATGGTGATAACTGGTTATCCGGATCAACATAAAGGATACTTTTTACCGCGGGAAAATATCTCATTTCTGAGAAAAAATACAAAAACTGCACTGTAAGAGTATACTAATATGTAAAACCTAAGAATTTGGTTTTTGTTCATCTGAACGCGGGCGGAGCCGCGGGCAATGCTAGTTTATAATATAAAAGGTAATTGATTATGCCAGATAAATTAAGCTAAACCTATTGTTTTCGAAAATCTGTTGATTGATACACGTATCATGTAACTTTAGTAAGTACTATAATATTTTTCTCTAATTTTATCCTAGGTAAGTACTCATCATATTTACGAACTATGTGTGACAAGGATAACGCTACACAATTTATATAGTGCTATTTCTTTTCTTTTATAGGATGGATTTGAGAATGAATATAAGCTCATCATTCGTTCTATCGGATTAGGCTTGATAAAGACATATTGGAAGGGGGGTCTAAGTTGGTCATAAAGGCCAATAAAAGAACAATAATTGAGCAACTTTTTTAATAAAACTTTTTAACTATGATATAATAAATACAATAGAATACAATACGAGCATTTATTATGTCTCGGGCGGTCGGCGCGGCGGGCTCGGACGGGCACTAGGGCGGGCGGGAGTGTCTTTCTATGCCCCAATTGTACTTTCAAAGGTTCTTTTTCGTTGATTTTAAAGCTCGTAGATGTGAAGGACACCAAAGGAGATCAAGCGAGGTATGGCACGAAGAGGGAAAGATGGGAGGTGAGGATGTGAGGAGGACAAGGAGAGCCGCGGCCGGCGCCCGGAAGGCACAGTTCTCGTCACCAGACCATACTACCAAGCGGCATCGATCACAACAACGCCCCACTCACTATATAGATTAAATAAATCAATACTTCATTACAATATTAAACGAAAAGTAAGTTTGTACACTTTTATATCTGAAACGGTTATTCGAAAGTAACAAATGTCAACTGTATAGCCGGCGTACGTTACTTCTCTATTGGCCCACTTTAGAATATACATCAAGCTTACAATAATATAAAAATTCTAATTTCCTACATCACACTTAGCTACCATAGACGACTCCGGATTCTCTACTGGTATAAAGCGCGGGTCAATTTATAATTATTTAGTTTAATATTTGGTGGCTGGATGACAAGTACTTTATGTATTCAATGGTCGTACAAATAGGTAAATTGCGATTTCAACGTTGCCGTCTCGAACACCAGAGTCGTGTCCATAACACGATGTGTGTACAAAGCTCGTTTCGATACAAAGTTGATTTTTTTGGTTACCAAAAGTATTAAATACGGAATGATGTCTAAGTACCAAAACTAAGCGCTACCAAAATGGCGGACGGCGCTTGGAGAGGCGAGATCGAGGTCTACAATATCACAATCGCAGCGTCCCAGAGTGCGGGCGCCAATGGGCTCACTCGCGTATAATTCGCTAACAAAATGACTATATTCAAAATCTATTTGTAAAAATTTCCGTCTGGCAACATTCGCGGACTCCTGCGGATCTGAGCGAGTATTGCCCGGCGAAATACACTTATTTAAAAACATTTTGATCTCAAATCTGTTAATGGTTAATCATAAAATATCACATTTCATTTTACATAAATATAAATTATGAATAACTATTTCTTCTAACACACTTAAAATAAGGTCAGCTAAAGATATCGATTAAAAAGAAAATCGATTAAACCGCAATAAGTATTAAATTTAAGTTCAAAATGTCTCTAAATGCCAAAGTTTGACATACAGTTTGGTGCCACAGTTGAGGTGACATTGACAGTGGCGTTGACAGTGGGGTATGTACAGGGCGAGGCGGGATGCGCCAAGTCAACGATTATCCTACGCTACACACTAGAGTATATAAAACGTGACAACAAGATGTGAAGGCAACTAATTGCACTATATATAATTGTTTACGTTTTACAGCGTTTACTGCTAACTACTAATACTTACTTAGCGACAGAACTAGGATATTAGATGGTAATGGAAAAGTTGCATCCACCCCAGTTCAGCCCAAACGATCTTTGAGTTGGTCGTTTTGGGCTTTTATAAATTTTATTGCTAAATACAATGTAATATGAACAACACATCGCATTCTTACTAAGTACAGTAAGCAGAAATGATGTGGCGCACTACACCAAGTGTTGACCATTCGGCACTAATTGCGAGGGTAGATGACCTCGACCGAACAAACAGACACATAAATTTACGAAACTGATATTCTACATTGAGAAACATACTTCTTATACATAAGGACTATTAACTGTAGTCATTATGACCGGGAGTTGAGTTACTTTACCTCATTATAAAAAGGTACAATGTTTACTATAGGTACGTAGCAGTATATTATGTGTCTGTCGGTCGCTCTCAGCCCTAACAAGTACATGAACAATACAAGGTACAACGCATATAATCTTACATTTAGCACCTTTTGAGGAGCGCCAACTCCACCACGGCCGCTTCTCAAAGTTCGCTACAGGGGAAATAAACACTAATCTAAGGTAGGAAATATTTCAACTGATTTAATAAAAAATACTGTAATGTACTGCAATCGTAACAAATGTTTATAATGAATATGACATGGTTTTAAAAGTAAAGTGAGAAGCAGCCGCAGAGACAGAAGCCACGCCCTCCGTCCACACATCACAATCGGTTACACAATCACATGTAGATAGGTACTTACAGTTAGCTCGCTACGAGTGGGAATCGAACAGACGGACAAACGATATAGATACACAATATGTATTAGATATTTGAAAACTTGTCCACTATTATATTTGAAATAAAATATTTTTTTTTACATTTTTGTGTTTATTATAATTATTATAATATTACTTCACATTTTTGTATTTAAACTGATAACTCCTTAAAAGAAAATGTACACGAGATATACATATTCATTAAAACGCTATATCGATATTAAGTCGATGAATAAAAAATCGATACTCTTAAGCAAATATAGATACACAACTTTAAAAAGAGTCGAAATATTTCATTTTCATGAACGTTTTAATGTAATATATAGCTTGACTCGGTTAGACAACGATAATTGCAACTGCCTTATTCTTACATGTGCAAATATAATAAAAGAAAAATTATTTTACATGATCATTTAAGCAAATTCTGTACATAAAACGCAAAGTTTAGATATTTTACAAATAGCAATTTATCTTCATTAAAATAACTAAAATACAAGAATATTTCATAAGACATTACAAGAACACACTACTACACAGACGTGTCGTCTCTCATCCAAACACACTGCCACATCTAAACACAACTCATCAAAAGCTCATGAACACTTACGTACATTTATTTGACATTTCGAATACAATAACGCGCGCGCGTAAAATTTCAAATTTAAAACAGTGATAAAAATAATCAAATCTATAAAAAACTTTAGGCGAAATAATACATTATAACGAACAAACAACGTCGCGTCTAAACGTAACGAGTAAATATCGAGTGATAACGAATCATTCGTTGTAAACCATTACAGCTCGTGCTTTACCGTTAGCCGACATCCGAGACGAGAGCCCCCACGTAACAAAACATAATATTAAGCTTTATATACATTTGTAGGAACGACGCCAGCATATATTTTGACAGCATAATTCACGAGTAGCGGCTGATATTCGGAACGATAGGTAGTTCACCGTAATCGATATGTCGATTGATATAATATTCGATATGGTTCACTTCAAACGACTCCTGCCTCAGCGCGAGCGCGGCGCGACGTAACTATAGTAATACGTTAGGTACGCACGAGGGACCACGGCAGAGGCGGGCTGGGCATTGTTTATTTAAACTTTCATCGCACTATATTGTAAAGCGGGACATTTACCATGTATGTATATGTATCACTTACAGTCTGGTAGTACTAGAGAAAACCCGTAACCATGACGCTTATAACAGTTCCGAAATATCGACAACTCTCAAATGTAAGTTATAAACGTGGTAAATATCCCGTTTTGCAACGGATTTTACGAGATTTAGAGACTTATCTATATAGTGACAAGTCATCGGAAGAAGCGCATTTAAAACTGCGTTCTGATCAAGTATTACATCGATTATTATTGAATAAATATTTTAGAATAAATTTTATTTTAATTTTAGTCACACCACTGGTCGTAACCCCAAATATAATCGTGTGACATAAATACTCTATAATATAATGCATTTCAATTGAACACGTACGAGACCGAAGCGATCTTAGTGATGTAACATCGAATAAAATTTAATATCTAAAATTACACATTAACTCGATACCACAGGGATAGCGATAATTGCGCCAAGTCGATAATTTAATTGTTTCGGTATTGACACTATATTGCGAACACATAATTATATTTAATGACCCACCACTTACTGGGCAAGGCTGGTTTTATTTATACCCCTAACATATAAACATTTAGGTTTAAAAATATCAATCTTGATCCAATGTTGATTTTAACGATATATTTTAAACGCAAACTAGAATAGTGTTATAGCAAATTTGTTTCTTAGAATCCATTATGTAATATATAGACGTACATAATATAGAAAGCACACAGGCTTCGCAAGCAGACCAAAGTACACGCGATGACATCACAGTACGTCGTAATTGAATGACGACTCCGATACAATACTTAAGCTCAAGTTTTTAATTATAATAAAAGCTAGTAAAAAGGTAATTCCTCTTCAATAGCTCTCTCTATTCAGAGACACATTCCAAATCTTATTTTTTTTTTGTTCTAATAAATTTAAATGTCCTCTTTTATATAAATAACTCCAATAAAGTAACACACGAAATGTTCTTTAATTTGGTAACGTTTTATAATTAATATGTGAATATGAATCAAAAGTAGGCAATAAACGATATAGCTACTTATTACCGTGTGGATTAAAGATATCTATTCTCTATTTTGATTATCGAGAAATAGTTAAAAAAATATGATAGAAAACTCTAAAACGCGGCACTATCGCAAATATTCATTTGGCTTCAACACTTTATTCGTAACATTTTATTCTTAGACCACATTATAAATAATTAAAATTTGTTATCCGCATTTATATGCAACGACAGCTTTAATAGCGTTATTTTTAACAACAGCCTGAACTTTTTTTTAATAAAAAAAAATAAATTGTATAGAAGGTTATATATCAAATGTAATAAAGCTAATGTGCTTCCAACAAAAATATCAATAAGCTTGTATAAAATCAAACAAACAGACAAAGCTTCTAAGAACTAGATTTGGTTCAACAAAAACTTTAACATAAAGGAATTAAAAAAAACCATGTACACAAAGACGCTTAACTATAGTTTAGATAATATTGATTAAATGTTCTCCGCATCACACCCACGGTGCTACCACTGATGGCATAATACTATCTATACTAATACCATGGGATTTCATCACAGACAAAGAAAACTTACTTCAAATAAATATTATTTAATGACATCACATGTATCGATTTGTAATTAAAGTTATCTAATATATTTAAACGAGCAATTCTTGTATATATATAAATATATAATCTGAATCTCGGAAACGGCTCCAAGGATTTTCAAGTTCGGTTCGTATCCCGGTCGGATACAAAGTTTTTTAATTTTGTTTTTTTTTTGTATTTATTAAAAATTTTAGTTGGTTCTTTTTTAATGTTTTTCGTCCAAAAACTCCGAGCGAAGCTCGGTAGCCCAGGTACTGTTAAATTAACAAAATATAAAAAATATGTACATCCTAAAAAGGTAGGTAAAATTCATCCTGCATTCGAAAAAAAATCTGTAATTTGAACTGTTTTTAACCGTGATAAGCATCTATTGATATTTGAAATATTTTTTCTTTGTACGCGATGAGACCCCCCCCATGCTATTACAAAATGACCACAGTGAGTCCAATGAATGAGTTGCTAATGGCGGCTGCGGACCAGCAATAGCGATTCATATCCATGTGATGATTGTGAGTTGACACCATTAAAATACTATTTACGAGCTTTCAAAACGCGATTCCCTATACATTTTATATGGCAATAGCAAGCTGTGACGTCACTTACGTCACTACATACTTTACCAATCGACTTTCCAGAGCTAAATTGAAGTGTTTTTAGCGGAGTTGTATCTTGGAATGTTACTGGTGTCAACTGCGAAATTAAAATTCTGAATCACATGACGTTAATATCGGGTGATCGATTTAGGACTTAAACAGTACTATACGGTAGTTACATGGCGTCTGTATAAAAAGTTTGTATGATGAGTGTATATGTCCTGCTCACAGCCGCCGCCGCAAGTCGGCCCACTAGTGAATATGAAACGATATATGGAAATACCACGTATATTACACTTTGTATACAAGTTCCTCGTGCATCGCCTTAAAGCGGCACGGATGGCGCTATGCAATCATGAAACACCCTGATATTATGGTAATTTACAAATATCTGGACATATACAGCTTATTATATAATTAAAAAATTGTATTACATAGAAAAGTATGATTAAGTTTATTTTGAAGCGTTCACTATTGCATATCATCATCCCCTCTGACCTGAAAGGTCGCCGTCGCGAGGCGTCTGATTGGTGGTCGAGGATAGGAATACGAACGGATATAAAAACTAATAGTAGGGCGTTATATCCGGGAAGGGGTAGAAGTGAATGGGATAGGATCACCTCTGCTCGTCGCCGGCGCTGGAGGCCGAAGGATCCGAGAAGTCCAAGGGGTCCGATGCATGCGTGGGGTCTGAGGAGTGTGAAGGTTCCGAGAGGTGTGAGGTGTCCGAGGAGTCCAAGTGGTGCGAGGGGTCCGAGGGGTGCGAGGGGTCCGAGGGGTGCGAGGGGTCCGAGGGGTGCGAGGGGTCCGAGGGGTGCGAGGGGTCCGAGGGGTGCGCGGGGTGCGAGGGGTCCTGGTCGGGGCTCATGTTGTGGAAGGCGGTGAACATCTTCTGCGCCAGGATGAGGGTGAGCGCGTCCTTGTCCTCGTCCTCGAAGCCGCTCACGTGCATGTTCTGCAAGCCTTGCTTCAGCTCGCTCTGCTGTTGCAACTCTGCAATATGGATGTTGCTAATGTCAGTAAAATATAACGTGAGTTTAATGATTAATTATCCATGTTTTTGTAATACTAGGTAAAATATAAACTAAATATATACATAGAAAAGTACGTAATAAAAACTATGTATATAACAAATACAAAATTTCAAAATTTCATTACACACATTATATCTGACAATGAATTATTCGTTTGTATTAATTCATGGTTTATAAATACAATCATTCATGATGCTATCTCAGTGATGCACCTTCCTTTCGAGGTTAGATCAGCTCTTTCTAAGATTGGATTTCTCCAGATTTTACTATTTAGCCCTAAGAGGGCAATCTAGCCCTTTTCAAACATCACACAAAACCTCTCTTGCCATACTTATTTAGTTACCTAGTGCCATAAAATCTGTCAGTGATTGTCAGCATTTTTTTTGTTTTTACTGTGGTAACTCTAGCTTTAGCGGCGAATCCCCTAAACGTATACACTCTGCCATGTCAGTATAAACCAAGCAATTTAAAATGCAATCACGATTGGTTCATAACAGTTTAAATTAGGTGATATTTTCAACCGACTTCAAAAAGGAGGAGGTTCTCAATTCGACTGTATTTTTCTTTTTATGTTTGTTACCTCAGAACTCCGTCATTTATTAACCGATTTGGACAATTTTTGTGTTGTTTGAAAGGGTATACTTCCAGATTGGTCCCATTTAAATTTCAAAAAAAAAATACCACCCCTAAGGGTGGAAAAATAGTTAATGATGAATTTAACCTACTTCTAATTGTCATATTGACTTGAAACTTTGCAAGTGTTTCTATTTCTGTTGATAGTACAGTGGTTTGGTATTGTTGACCTGATTTGATGGTAAGGCCAGAAGGTGGATAGATGGAACTCTTCAAAGGTTAATAGTACATACTTTGAGTTTGGGCTTGTTTTATTTGATTTGACAAGCCTAACTCGTTAGAATTCTTACTTTGCTACTACTGTCTACACTAAAAAGGGAAAAATAAAAACTTTTTAACAAAGAAATAAAAACCGACTTCAAACAAAAGCACTAAAAAGTAAAAAATAACTGATTGGTAGTTTTCATTTACTATACATACCTAATCAAATATTTTCGAAGTCGGTGTGCTTTGGCTAAGTAATTAAAGCCTACCTATTAAATACATACCTAATCAAATATTTTCGAAATCGGTGCCAGCCCATACAAAGCAAAGCACACCGACTTCGAAAATATTTGATTAGGTATGTATAGTAAATGAAAACTACCAATCAGTTATTTTTTACTTTTTAGTGCTTCTGTTTGAAGTCGGTTTTTATTTTTTTGTTTAAAAGTTTTTATTTGTAGTTTACATATGATATGGTCAAATTTTAATGAAAAGTATTTCTCTTTCAGCCTCTTAGCCCTTTCTGGCCGCACTTTTTAAGAAAGAATTCGTAAAGTGGTGTGCGCCCTCACCGGCGCCGCGCCAGGGGTCGCGCGCGGGCGCGAACACGTCGAACTGCGCCCAGCCCTCCTCCCCGCCGCCCGCCGCGCCGCCGCCCGCGCTCTCCCACGCTGAGGACACGACCATATTCTCATTTCATTTTAAACACCACACAAACTTTCATCTCATTTTCACCCCCTTAAGGGATCATTTCCGGGATAAAAAATATCCTATGACCTTCCCGGAGTTACAAATTTAACCTAAATCGATTCAGTAGATCCAGAGATTACCGCCTACGACTTCACAAACTCACAAACTTTACCTTTTTATAATATTAGTATAGATACTCGCCCTCGCACCGCTCGGGTTCGTCCCTAGATGATTCTTTAAATTGACACCTAATTGAACCGATTGAAATAAAACAAATACCAAATGTTAAGTGAAGCTTACCACAATATATTAGTGAAAACCGCATCCAAATCAGACAAACCGACAAAAATTCTAAAAATCATTGTTTTGGGTCCTATTGCATAAATAAAGAGCCCCGATGATAGTTTTTCTTAAATATCTTCCATGTACAGACAGCGATCAGTTACACTTCTATTATATGTATCATCATTTTCGACTTGAAATGTATATTAATTTTAAAATCAATTTTTGAATATTTATATCTTCATTAGGGCTAAGAATGCGAGCCGACCGGAGAGCGATAAGGCGCGGAGGCGACACCCCGCCAACTTCCCAACGCCGGGCTGCCGGTGGGACTTTTTTAACAGAAAGACTTAATAACTAAACTTGACTCGACTCGAGCCTCGTTTGAACCGCATATGGTTGTAGATAATATAATAATAAGTATAAGTAATACATACGTGAGGCGCCGGCGAGCGCGTCGTGCGCCGCCTCCGCGTCGTCGGGCGCGTCGTCCCACATGCTGCGCACACACAACTAATGTTAATTTTAACTAGAAAAGTTATATATTTACAAATAATAAACTAGTTTTTGTCCACGGCTTCGCTTATGCTATATAATAGCATATATAGCATAGTATGTAAGAACTTAACGTATCCAGGATTTGGGGTATCTCAATCTAGGATTTCGTCCGAATCAATTGAGCTACTCACAAAAAGTGTGTAAGTGTATTTTAATGTGACCATACCGACCCACAGGAGGCTCTCTTTGGACACTAACAATAAATGACCCGCTTCGTTCATTCGCCTACTCAAGTACTCCAGATATTTTCAATAAACAACAAAAACTTGTTACAAAGAGAAAACGTCATAATTCACGACTTGCACGTATGAAAGAATACGTTAAATAACTAAATTTAATTGCCGAATAGCATATGACGTCTCTGACACAGTTTTTTTTCCAGGGCACAGCCCAGCAAGCGGGGACACAACATGGAGGAGTTCACCGATTTGAATCGATAGACTAAACAATAAACTTTAAATATTCACTCTTTCTATTCAGGTACATATTATAATTTAAATTATAATTTGTACACTTTTGTTATTTTATAGCTAATAAAGTAATAAAAAAAACAGTTGAGTTTGTAGTAGTTCGAGATAGGGACATATAAGTGAGCACACTCAAGCAGAACGCACACTCGCTAACACACTAGCAGAAAAGTAGGTAATCTGTGTCAGTAACAAATATGTCAAGTTATTTCCTTTGTTTAATTGCAGCCTTAGTTTACCTAAAAGTCGATCTCTGTAGTCAAACTTTGTGAATGACATAGGTATAAACTCTTCTTAATTTACAATATATTATATTAGTGTTAATAATTATTAAAAAATATTGTACTCACTCGTCGTTAAAGCGTTCATTGGCTAACTCTAGGAAATTGTTCTTAGCGCTGTCCATCTGCGAATAGGAAGATAATTAAAGAAATATTACTATAAATAATTTAATTACATAAATAACATTTAAAAGGATTATCTCAATATAATTTACAAAAAATTAAGAGGAATCTTTATAACTGGCAACCCTGACTGTAGAAGTTGTGCCAAACAGGAAGGCGAGAAGGTCAAAAACAAGAAATCAGGTAAGTACGAGTCCGATACACCATACCGTAGCAAAAAATATTAAAGGTATTAATAGAAAAAGAAATATTTGTACGTCGACATTCGTTTTAACGAATACAATAATCGAAAATGATGAAAGATAAATAAATATGTTGGGACATAACACACAGCACCATCTAGTTTCATGGTAAGCTACGAGGCCTGTGGCTGTGTTATGGATACCAGATAGTTAATACACTACACATGTATACCTTTATAAATACATAAATATTATAAATACAGACACCCATGACTGGAGTACAAGCATTCGTGTTCATCACACTAATGAATGGTCCCCAGCGGGACTCGAACCCGCGACCGCACGCACAGCAAGTAGGGTCACTACAAACTGAGCCAAACGTATTTATTTAATTATTGTAAGTATTTATTGTAATAAATGTATTTAGTCGAGTGCCACTCCCATCGATTATTCGTAACCTGACTACAGAAATATCTAGTGGTTTACATGAGATACCTATTTATGAGATTTCAGTCTTGTACTTCTAATAGACAATAATAAAAGCGACTGACATACGGACGGACGAGCACGAGGAAATTATAAGGATTCCGTTTTCGCCTTTGAGCTACGGATAACCAAGAAAAAAGAGAAGAAACGAGGGCAAGCGTAGAGAGGGAAAGAGAGAGCACTCACGCCGCGCGCGTCGCCCGCCGCCGCCGCGTCCGCGTCCGCGTCCAGCGCGCCGCCCGCCGCGTACTGCGACCGTTCAAATACACGATTTGCAAAAGAAACATGAAACATATATCCATTAATATATTAATTCTTTCATAAGCCCTTCAGAGGTAAAAAAAATAATTGATTTAGTGCGGTGTAGGCACAATCTGTTGGTATAAACACGGAACAGAAAAAACAAGAGAAGTGCGATGCGGCGATTTTTGTATCGGAACCTGTGTCGCCAAACTCACACAAATACACCATTAATCATATTACAAAATAACACACTACAAATGAACAAGGGATTTGATCGGTATATTTTATTTTAATCAAAACTAGCATAATTATCAATATCCCATAATTAAAAAAAATAACCTTTTTCCACTATAAATAAGATTTATTTTTCTATACATATGTAATTATAACCTTTTATATTTTAACATGTAAATTCCGCTTCTTGTCCAGAAATGGCGGTACAAAGTCCAGTCAGTGAGTGTTGACACAAACATCGCAGATCGATGTATGCCTCAGATCGCTACTCATACAGTGCAGTAGCACATTGAAGTTTCTTTAAATTGTGGCTCCATATTCATTTTATCGATATAGTGTTGTACATTGTACAATCACTGATTATTAAACACATTATATCGATAAATCCAGCATTCCGACTTTGCCACACCGCCAAATGACTTTGTCACACCGCCAAATGAATTGAATCCAAAATATACTTTATCGTAACGTCGTAAAGTTGACTTTTAATTACTGTTCTAACAAATAATTAATATTTTGAAGTTAACTAAGATTCTTCCTCGTACTGTAATATTTGCACTTCAAAATAAAACAATACGGCATGGTGGAGGAATACTAAGAATATTCAGAGACAGAGACGAGCAATCCGATGCTAGAACGCGCCTGGCGTCTGATAAGCGCTGTGACGCCTGACTGTGACACGCGCGCCTACTTAACACTTTCCTTGTTTTTCATCTTCCATGAGTATGAACATAACATATACACAAAAATTTACTATTTGAATAACAAAGTAGCTATTTAAATAACAAAGTAGCTTTAAACATTTTTTACCATGCTTGTGTTCATGAATAAAATGTATTATTATATTATTATTATTATTATCCTTAATCTGTAGTCGTCTACATGAAAGATTAAAAAATCGACAATGACTCACATCATAGTTGTCCTCCAACGTGTCCGCCATGTAGTCCGTCTGCAATAGATTTTATTTATTAATTAACATCAAAATAAAAAAATGATCTAAACTAATATTATAAAGAGGAAACATATGTTTTTTTGTTTGTGTTTGTATCAAATAAGTACCGGAACTACTAAACCAATTTAGATGAATTTGGTAAGAAGATAGTTCGAGACCCTGAGAAGGACAAGGTATATTTTTTATCCCGGAAATTGTCCCTTAAGGGGGTGAAAATGGGGGTAAAAGTTTATATGAAGAAGCAACCTAGGAACGAACCCGTGTGAAGCGAGGATGAGTCGCTAGTTTATACTAATATTATAAAGAGGTAAAATTTGTGAGTTTGTGACGTTGTAGAGGGAAATCTTTTGATCTACTGAACCGATTTAGATAAAATTTGATATTTGATTGAGATAAGATAGTTTGAGGCCCTGGGGAGAACATAGGGTACTTTTTATCACGGAAATCATTGTATTGGGAAGCTATATTAATTATTACTATATAAAAACTAAAAATAAAATCGTGTTCGATGTTAGTGTTTCACAATATGTGAATAAGTTTTACTTATTGTTGGTAATAAAATTGAAAAATGATAAGTGTTGTATTTAGTTTACATTACCTCATAGGAAAACTTCGATGGATCACAGCCACCCTGAAATTTATATAAATAAAATATTATTAAAAGTTATATGATGCTATTTGTTGTAGACTTAATTGATACCGGAACCGGGATGCCTTTAGGCAACTAGAAGAAGGCGTAGCCTCGAAAGGGGTTCAAAGTAGTCAAGTAAGCGGTGGCGTCAAACAAAACAGCTTTTTGTCTAATTTAAGTAGAGATCTTCAAAAGATAAACGATGGATAATAGTCTTGTACCACTCTTGTCAACTAGAATAATAGTACTTCGTTTACCGGTTTTTGGGTCTTCTATGCATAAATTGTAAAATATTAACTACTGCGAGGCACGGGGCTCACTTGCGTCGATATCACTCCTAATCATACATGTTATCCTAGTACTTTGTGATTTCAAACAATCTATACGAGTAAAAATAAATAGGTAAATGCGTCGCTAAGCTCGAAGTCGGAGAACAAGCGGTGAGTACGCACGAGCGGCGTGTCGAGGCGCAGCAGCAGCGGGCGCAGGCGCGCGTCGCGGAAGGCGGGCCAGCGCGCGGCGCCCGGCGCGCCCGCCGCCAGCGCCGCGCCCAGCGCCGGCGCCGCGTCCAGCGCGCGCAGCAGCGCCACCACGTGCCCCATGTACCCGGCGCGCACGCCGCCGCCGCCGCCGCCGCTGCACACACACACGGTATAACGCGGCCAGATCAACAAACGCACAGGCAAGGGTGCGTGCGGCTCGCTCCTGCCACGTCTCCGACGGCAGAGTGGACCGTTGGAGCGACCCCGTGGCTGTTGTGGTCTGCTTCGGCAAACCCGCCGTCGGAGCCGAGTGGTTGAGTGCGTAAGCGATCCTGCGACGCCCCGTTAAGACGAGGGAGATTGGTCACCATTGCTCAGTGGCCTAGCTAGCCCTTTTGTGGAAGTGCCTTCCTTTGCCTAGTTTCAAGACAAATATGGTCCACTGACAGAGGACACTTTTCATACTTTTCACTTTTTTTCAATCCGCTCTCGTTGAAGAACAGGTAGAGTAAAATTTATTAAAAAAGCTGAGCTTAGAGGACCATTCATCGTTTTATAGAACATAGATACGATCACATTCCTCCTACTTCTCGTAAAAAATAATATGTGGAAAATTAGGATACTTTATCTTACGGTTTTTCTTAAATTTTTATGAGGGTCTTCCCCGAAAAAATGTATAGAAACAAAAGAATCGTTTGTGGCCCGCTGGGGCCCCCTTGAATCAGCATATGGTTGCTATAAAATCTTCGAAATACCGAGAACCAATTATGAAAATAAATAAACAAACCGAAAACATAGTTTTATTTATACATATGTTACGCAACCCTAAAGTACATGGAGTGACCTCGCGCACATGTATAACACGTATAACTTTTGTTAGGTCATTCATTGATCATAGTTCGATCATGTAATAATCTTTTTTATTATTGAGATTCACCAGTGGTAATTACAATAATTATACAATATGTATTACAAAATCCTATGATCTAAAAAAATTAAACACATATTTGTATTGGGAATTGATTTTGATTTGGTTGCTTTTATTTTAATTTTTGAAATAATTAGAGTTTATTTTACAACTGTAGCAAATAAACACCTATTAAAAATGTGTTTATCAAAAAATGCAATATATACAAAAAACTTACTTTTTGTCTTCATTTTCTTCAAAAGCATCCATTAGCCGATTCAAAAGATCGCAATCTTCCAGGAACTGAAAACATATTTTAGTAAAAATTAATACGTAGAAATTTCCCTAATTTAATAAATACAAATTCGCTTCTAAAAAAACAAATACAATTCTCTCCTAATCGGGAACCGTACATTTTTCCGGGATAAAAAGTAGCTTATGTATCTATACTAATATTATAAAGAGGTAAAGTTTATGAGATTGTGAGTTTGTGACGTTGTAGGGGGTAATCTCTTGATCTACTGAACCGATCAAGATGAATTTCGGTAAGAAGATAGTTTGAGACCCTGGGGTGGACATAGGATACTTTTTATCCCGAAAATTAGCCTTAAAGGAGTGAAAATGGGGGAGAATGTTTATACGGGGAAGCAAGCTAGGGACGAACCCGAGCGAAGCGAGGTCGAGTCGCTAGTAGCACATAAGCTACTTTTCCAGACTATATCTCTGTGGCTTTCATCCAGATCCATTCAGCCGTTCCGGCGTGATCGAGTAACAAACATGTCAGGGGTCTAATAACAAAGGCGGCAAAGTCCAGTTTAAGTCATTTACAAAAAACTAATAACATTTGAAATATATAACATATTCACTGTTACAATTTATTTTTATAAATATGAATTAGGTATGTACTTTTATTTTAAGTTGTATTTTAATGCTAAAACGATTCAGTTGACTAAAATGCTTATATAACGCGACGGACATAATCGACGTTTGACACTTTATGGGACCCGGCCGCCTTCGTGGCAGAGGCGAGGTACTGACGTGCGCGACGTAGCGGTCGGCGAAGCGCGCGTTGGCGGCGGCGCGCGCCAGCAGCGCGGCCGCGGCGCCGTGCAGCAGGTTGTGCTGCGGGAACGCGAACACCAGCTCCAGCAGCACGCCCGCCGTGCCTGCGCATACCCGCATACAATACACGACTGAATCGGGTCATCGTCCTTTGGGGTATTCTGTTCCGTCGAATCGATTAATAGACGTTGTTGATCTGTGACTCGTTTGACTACTTTATTTTACAAAAAAATATAACACAAACATAAGTTAACTATTACAAAATTAATCCTGCATTTATGAAAATAACTTCCGAATCCTGTTAAATAATTCATAAGAAGTTAACGCGCCATCTTTGAATATGCACTTGTATGCATTACTTTGTTGTTGATTTTTCAATAATCACGAATTTCATTTACAATGGTATTATTTCGTTTTATATCATCTTTAAAACACTACAAAAAAAACCTTTTCGAGACTCGTTTTTAAATTTAATTGTACCAAAACGGGGATCGCAGCCGGAACCAAAACCGAACCTGCGGTCTCCAAATTTTCCGTGTTTATTTATTTAATTAAATTAAACTGATTATAAATAAAGGAGATGACTCGACGTGTGTCGCACGCGACCACCCACTTCCAACGGTTTCGAAACCGAAACTAAAACTTATCGAGACAGGATAAAATTTCTATTTTTGCGAAAATGAACCAGCGACTGACTACAGTACACCATATTTTAGTCGGTCGCCAGTCAACACCAACAGTAACGTACGTTTTACCTATGGCTTATCTATTTACAGAATTTCAATAAGTAACAAACGCTCTCGTTCTCTCTGGCACACGCGCGTGCACCGCGAGGCACGGGAGCGCGCGTACCGAGGCTGACGAGCGCGGTGGCCACGTCGGGCGCCTCGGCCTGCGCCAGGCGCGCCAGCAGCGCCGCCACCGCCACGCGCGCCGCGCCCACGCGCGCCTCCCCCGCCGCCGCCTGCGGACACACCGCGGCCGTCACAAATATCGTTATTATCCATTGCCATTGATCGTTTACAGGTGCAATTGAAAAGATTGTCAATCGCGGTTACGTGATTGAAAGCGATTAATAGATATTTTGATTGGTGCTCATCGACAGGAGCCATTGAAGTTGCCGATCGATCGTTTACTGAGACGTCGACCGTCGTTTCCGTCGTTCGCGCGTTTGGCGGCAGGGAAACCACAAACGAACTCCTAGGTTTGTTTATCGTTTTCGCTGCCACGAAATAAAACGATCGAATTAAACGATTAAAAACTATAATTACAAACATGGCGGACACCCCACGTAATGTCGAGGACCATGAATTTATTTCACTTTTAATATCAAGATCGCCCAGAGTTATGGAAAATCAAATCAAAAGATTATTCCAACGCAGGTACAAACATATAGCAATGAAAAGTATAATAAATATATTCAAAACTTATAGAACTAATTTTGATGAAAATAAATACAAAAATAAAATCAATTTTCTGCGTACTACTGAGCGCAAACACATCGAACACTGCATCTATCATACTTCAATCGCAATTAACAATACCGTAGCACATTAACAATTGCGACTGATCGTCTCGGGTCCGCTTTAAGTTCAATTCAATGTTCTTTTATAAAAAAAATCTTTTATAAAATCTGTCCAGTAGTTTCCTCTTGATGCGGTAACAAACAGACAGACAGGCAAAAATTCTAAAAACTATAGATTCGGCCCGTTTCAATAAGATTTTCCAAAAAATATTCAATGTACAGATTCGGGTGAGTCAGAATTTTATTATATGCGCACCCTGGCGTCGAGCGGCGGGTGCAGCAGCGCGTGGTGCAGCAGCGGCAGGTGCGGCGCCAGCGCGCGCTCCAGCGCGGCGTGGCGGCCGGGCTCGGCGCGCGCGTGCAGCAGCGCCAGCAGCACGCGCGCGGCGTGCAGCAGCGCGCGCGCGCGCGCGCCCGGCGCGCTCGTGAACACGCCCTGCAGCAGGCGGCGCACGGCCTCCTCCTCGCGCAGGCGCGCCGCCACCTCGCGCCCCGCGCACCACCTGCCCCGACGCGACACGGACACGTTTGCTCAATTATAATAGATACTTCATAAACATACGTGATATATATATACCATGTAAAAATCCTTTTACTGTAAATCGAAATAAAACATCTATTACTATAAACAAATGCCTTCAGAGAGTAAGCTCTCGTCTAACGATAGTTACTGATACAAAAAGAGACCTCATATTCTGCAGTTATAAAATCATTCAATCCCAGCAGTTGGTGCCTTTGGAAGGTTTGAGTTTTCCTGTACAGTAAATTCTGATAACGACCCAGTTGTTCCTAAATTAGCCATGTGTATTGTGAAGTGCCTCAGAGGGCATGTGAACCCGGTGACCCTACCCGGCCATGTCGCATTGCTGGTACGCTCATGTTTGACACACTTACTTGTACACTGTATTATCCCATGCATCAATGACAAGTCAACGAATAATTTGCAGTCATGGCTTCAGCCAACCGAAACATAACAAATAAGTTAAACATGAGGTAAAGAACGACAGATCATAACCTTTCACTGACCTTATATTATATAATAACTCAGTACTAGATTCCAGTGCGATGTCATACAACAGGTCGGCCGCATTGGCCGCCGCCACCTCGCGCATGCGCTCCTGCTGCCTGCTGCTCTCCTGGTCCTGGGCCGTCGCGCCGCCCCCCGCTCCCTGCTCCTCGCCCTTCCGAGGAGATGGAGGTCTCTCCAGCTCTTCTGTCTCCCCATTTGTGTTAGTGATGTTTTCCTCATTCTTATTGACAACTGTGTAACAATACATTATCTCAATATACTGCCCTACAAGAGCTACATTGTAGACATTATCAAAACACAACATCCACAAATCCACAGAGTACATAAAAGTGTAAGTTTATATAGTTATCAGCACAGATCTACAGCAGGTAAACTTTGGACCGATGGGAATATACATATGTATGTAGTAGTCTAGTTATATAATTAGTGTCGTAGAGCATCGACTGACGATGCAACCCCCTACTTTGTATCTTCAGTCTTGACCTTATTACCTTTGTGTTCACTCACATTCACTTACTACATCAGTGAGCGTGTAACCACCAAACATGACCTAGTTGGCTAAAATTCATTTCATAACATTCCTTTCATTTTGTAGGTAATATTTCTTTTCAAAGATTCAATTTAAAAAAAAACTTTGCATGTAATTCAGTCGCTATTCCTTCTGCCAAAGCAACAAAAGAAAATGTGAGAAAAAAGTCATCAAAATGTCATGAGCAAAACTATAAAATAACCTAGAACTTGCCTTCGTCTTGTTGAGGTTGTGTCTCTTCATCGGTTGCATTGTGATTAGAATCAAACTTTTCATTGCCTTCATTTTGTACTTTTTCCTGTTTCTCAGATAGTTGTAGAGAGGTCAAGTGAGCCTCGTGAGGGTCATACGTGCCACAGATTATTTGAATGAGACTCTCAAGAAACTGGTGTTCGTCAAACCACTGCAATATAATTTAATGGATATAAAAAAATATTATAATATTAAAAAAAAGTTCCTTAAAAAATAAGTTAACCAACAAGAGCAATCTTAAAGTTACTTCTATAATAAAAAATTTATTCAACAATGATGCAAACAATTTATAATAAAGATAAGAGGGTTTATTCACTATTTAAATTAAATGCATCTCTGTTTGCTGAAGTGAAGTAAACAGTAGGAACAGTTATTTTCATCCTGTATATAACAAGCCAAAACTGGTTGTAATGCAATCATTCTGATAACCTTCTTAATATAATCTATACTAATATTATAAAGAGGTAAAGTTTGTGAGTTTATGAGGTTGTAGGTGATAATCTCTGGATCTACTGAACCGATTTAGGTGAAATTTGGCAAGATGATAGTTTGAGACCCTGAAAGGACATAGAATGCTTTTTATCCCGGAAATCATCCCTTACGGGGGTGAAAATGGGGATGAAAGTTTGTATGAAATGACCTAGGGAAATGAAATAACCTAGGGACGAACCCGAGCGAAGTGAGGGTGAGTCGCTAGTTATAAATAATAGGTATTTTAGAAGAATATAAGAAATTGTTTATAGTCCAAACTCAGATGTGTCACTTAGACAAGTATAATTAAATCTCTAACCTCCAAGACTACTTTTATGAAATCTCCACGAGGATCCTCGAGATCTAGGAAGCACTTCAGAGTATCACAGATGCCTGAGGTGGATATGTGCTTAAGTAGATTAGGTAAAAAGTCTCTTCGTGATCTAAAAAACTCAAGTACTTGCAAACGCACAATAGCATGCGAACACCAATCCTGAAACATATGAAATCCTTTAAATAACCATACACTATACAAGTATAAACAAGTAAAATATATATTAAATTAAGCAAAAAAAATTGTGTTACTATCTTACATTAAGTTTTATTAAATAATAAAGTTATTGGAAAAAATGTTGAAGTTACATCTGCAACACACAACACAGCAAATTCCTACTTACTACATATTCTATATAGATATTTTGCTCATGTATATTTATTAATTTAATATTTTAACTTACTATTCTTTTCGAAATAACAAAAAGATGTAGTAATTAGAAGACCATAGATTTTAGGAAAGAATGTGACAAATATGTAATAACTATAGCTTTCTTGTAGATATCATATTATAGTAGGCGAACCCAAGAGAGGATTTTTGTATTTACTTAAGCGCGGCAGATAAGCATAAGGTGGGATACCTTGCACGCTGTTGAGTACCTCCACTGGCTGCAATTTAGTATATGGGAGAGGCTCCTGGAGGAGTGGCTGGTATTTTTGGATAGAAGAGGTGATAGGGAGTCCAAATATATAAAATTTATTTTGAGGAAACGAAAGAGTCCTCTAGATAAGACCGCGCGTCTTGGACAGCTGATCAAAATATTAAAAAAAATTTTGAGAAGGCAAAAATCGTCTATAATGTTTATGTACGATTCTTGCCTCTTCGGCTTGTGGTAATCGGCAGATTATTGAATTGCACACTTTTTAGGATATAATTAGCCCACCATACCTCAATCTGGAGGTTTACAGTATTTTTAAATTTCGGTTGCCCTAGACGCGTGGCTTTATGTAGAGAACTTATATATGGTGGAGGTACTTAACAGAGTGCAAGCCTTGCATCTTATATTAATCTGCCGCGCTTGAGTAAATCCAAAAATCCCCCCTTGGGCTTTCCTACTATTAGCCACAGAATAAAGAATGAAACAAAAGTATCATATTAAGTATAATTCATAATTTAAAAAATGTGATATTCCTAATCTAAAGTACCAAAAATATCAGTTACCCAAATAAAAACTTGGTTTCGAACACAAAATCTATTTAAGTATACAAAATATGAAAAATCTCATAAAAGTTTTGTTGCACACATACCTGCTTTGGCCTTCTCTCAAGTAACATTTTAATAGTTTTACTGAAATATGAAGCCAGTAGTGGATTCAACGGTGGGTCTTTAGTAACAAAGTTACATAGCCTGTTCATCTGAGTTGCATCCATTGATAAACGATCCCTTAACATAGACAGATTGCTTGTTAGCACTTCACTCGCTATGTTGGCATGTCGGTATTGAGATGTAAGTTCTACATTTTTTGGGGGCTCTTCTGTGATAAGACCAATCAGCTCCGAAAGAATGTCTGGTTTTGTTAAACTGTAAATAGATTAATTAAGATATTAAAATTAAATCCAAGCTTTTGTACTTTCTTGTTTTTGTCATTAGAATTAGTTAACAGTAAATAGTGAAATAAGTATAGAATTTGAAATAATATTCTATTATGCAAACACAAAGAATAATCTTCGTAAAAAGCGTTATGACTGCTGTACTATTATAGCAAAAAGATGACTAATGGCAAGTACATTTGGTCTATTTTATAGGTACTACTAAATGTATCTTTTAAGTAACTACAAACAAAACTTACAATTGTATTAAGGCCTTGTTGTCTGCGTTGCATTCTTGCAGAATATCATCCGCCTCTAAAACTTGCGTCAATGTAACATTCTGGAAGTAGAAACAATCCTCACACTATAATCACTATATAATAATTACGATACAATACTTCCTTGTCAAACGCAAAAATATATGTACTATATCTTGAGGAATAACTCAAAAAACCAAGATGTAGCCACTCATAACCATCAATTTCAACATCAAAATACGCACCTCCTCCTTTAGGAGTAAATTTAGCTCCTTAACTACCAAATAATTACCACTCCAGAACATAATTAAAATTAATAAGTACAAAGTGTTTAATTATTCTAAATCCATAGAAAGTCATTAATTTTGAAAGAAACCAGAGTTTCGTAGGCAGAAGTGCAACGATCCGTTTTCTATCTGAATTCTGACAATTACCAACACCGACAAGCGCGACAGATCCAAGTTGTGTTGCCATGCGGTTTGCAAATAGTAATTAGAGCGGTGACAAAACGTATGTATTCGTTACTCGGTAACAGGTAGGTACACCGCCTTACTCGATGTATCGAATCGGTACTATCAAGTATCAAATATATTTCGTCACTCGCATTCGTAGGTTTAACACAGTTCCATGCGAAAGAACTCTTAAATTGTCATCAATTGTGTGTAGGTAATTCTTGTTGAAATATACATCAATGTAAATTTAACCTTAAATGCAATAGTTAAAGTTGTTTTTGTTTGTTGCCGCTGCGCCGCCACGGAGCCACGCCGTAACAAGGAATGAGTGGAGTCGAATTGCCCAAATAATTATAAATGATCATTTTTGACATTCATTTTTCTAATGTATTGACTTACTCCTCAGTCACACCTAAAGAAATTTTAATTTAACAAATCAAAATATAAATTTTTATTTTTTATTAAATTAATAGTAATAAATTTGACTCTCACTTCCGCAACACTCATTTTTCCAATGTATTGACTTACTAGAGGTAAGACGCCTAAAGAAGTTTTACTTTAAAAAAAAACAATCATTCATATTAAAAAAATAATAATTAAGAAACAATAGCGTCTTCATAATCTGAACAATTTAATAACCGAAAATATGAAACTCCATCCTCTTTTAGCGCCGTAAATGTGGGATTTTTGCAATTTCTAAATTAGCGCTGAAGGTTTCTAAGGACGACTCTATAAAACCAGTTATTGTGCTTTCCCGTGAGAAAGAAAGATTTTTCTGGAGTCAAATGTATGCTAATAACCAGATTCCGATTGGACTATAAATGTTGACCCGAGTAATTTGTATTTCTACAATTTCGTGCAAATCATATGTTCTATAAAAAATAAAAGAAACTACCTACTCCAAACAAAACATTCTACTTTTTATATTTTAGATATTCTACATAGCTATATTTATCACCTAAAATATAATAAAACTAAGTATATATTCATCTAATTAATAAATTAAAAAAAAATTGCCTAAATTTCATTACCAACACGGTGCAGGCCACAAAATTTTGCAAATAGAAAGTAATTATAAAATAATGAGAAGTTCTATTACAAATTATTGTTCTTTTGGTACGTTTAAAATATATATTAAGGAATATAATTAAATTTATAAATAAAATTCGGTGAACCCGTCTATCAATAATAGAACATGTTTGTACCCTTCCTTGGTTGTTGGAAAGGGTCTAGTGCAATCTAAATGTATTGTATGAAAGGTAATAGCAGTCGTATCAATTGGATGTAGTAATCCTGGTTTAGGACCAGAACATCCTTTTTTCTGAGCAAACTAAACAATAAAAAAATGTATTTTTTAACAAAAGTTATGACCCTTAGTAAGGAATAGGTAGACTATATAAATTGACATAGGTATGATGAGTTTTATATCCCATGATTGAGAAATTATTGACTGCACTGATATAAGCTCCCCCGAAACAACCCCCCCCCCCCCCCCCCCCCTTAACTCATTTTTGAGATATGATTTCCTGGATTAAAACCATCCTACGTCCTTTCCAGTGTCTCAAATAATCTCCATACCAATTAAGCGTGAAAAGGTAATAGACAGAGTTTCTTTCACATTTATACTATTACTAGCGGCTCACCCTGTCTTTGCTCGGGTTCGCCTCTCGGAAAACAAACACAAACGTATCCCTCGTGAACCGTACATTTTTTCGGGATAAAAAGCCTATGTGTTATTTACAGACTATAGGTAATTTATCTCTGTGCCAAATTTCATCCAGATCCGTGCAGCCGTTCTGGCGTTAAAGAGTAACAATCATCAATACGTGCATACTCACAAACTTTCACATTTATAATACTGGCGGTTCACCCTCGTTACACTCGGGTTCGTCTCTAGAAAAACAAAAACAAATCTATCCCACGGGAACCGTACATTTTTCCGGGATAAAAAGCTTTGTGTTATTCCAGACTATAATCTATCTCTGTGACAAATTCCATCCAGATCCCTAGAGCCGTTCTGGCGTGATTCAGTAACAAACATCCAAACATTCACATTTATAATATTAGTATAGATAGTATAAATTATGGATTTGCATTATGTTTTTCTCAGATCCTGTTATATTGAAAATTAATATTTCAGAGGATCTCTTTTGGTTAATTAATAACTAGGTACTATTATTTTACGCAACGCTTCGCAATTTAATATTGCTTCATCAGGCGATCTATAAATAGCAATTTACAAACTGTAACAAATTAACAATATAATTTTAATATCTTATTTGGACATATACTATTTTTTTTATGGATTTGAACCATAAAATATTTTTGACCTTTTTGAGGATACATTTGCCCATCGATTTATCCAAATATAGTTATTATTTATTACACGTACATATAGTTGGAGAATCAATTGAGGAAAACTGTGGGAATTATCAAATGTGATTTACGTAATATTTACATTTATGTATTTTTGTACTTTGTAGACCGCGTTTCAGTGTGGCATGTTACTGACGGAGTGGCAGTCCTCTTCGTTGACGGTCGTAAGTTCATATCCACGGCAAGTGACAATGAAGTATCTACTAGTACTTGTGTTCACATGGACATCAGCAGCACGTCTCATCCACCATCACGACATCTATCTAGAGGAGTGGAAAGCTTTTAAGGTAAAAATATCGAACTACTCGTACATAACTTTTAATACGAGTATATTATATGAACTAGCCTACAGGTGAATGCGTAGAATGAGGAGCTCAAGGTGTATGAATCACATCCATGTTCTCGACTGATTCAGTTGAAACTTAAATTTTATTTCATATTTCCAATTTATAATATAAAAAGACAAATATAAATTCTAAAATCTGTTAAACTTAGTTTTATCATATTACATACAATTTGTCATCTCTACCCCTTCATACTTCATTAAAATTGGCTATTGAATTGTTTTTATAAATGAGGTTTGCCAAAATGATTTATATCTAGACTAGAGTAGCTTTAAACAAATTATGTTTATTTAAATAGCTTGAACACAACAAGAGCTATATCAACGAAGAGAAAGAGCGTGTCGCTATGAAAGTCTTTGCGAAGAACAAGTACAATGTCGCCAAGCATAACCAGCTCTACGAACGCGGCGAAGTGTCCTTTCGTTTGGGCATCAACAAGTTTTCGGATATGACTCTTAAACAGTTTGCGCGCATCAACGGGTACCGACGGACAAAAAGGTACCGTACACTTGGTTCATTATCTATAATATTTTAGTCTATGCAATTCGTTGTAATTGTGTTGTCATCTTTGAATGTATTTAACAATAATAAAAAATAATCTTAAATATGTACAGATCCAAAGAAGATAATTTTCCAGAGGCAACTTACATCAAGGCCGCTAACGTGAAGCCGCCCAGAAGTGTGGACTGGCGCGAGCTGGGTGCAGTCACCGAAGTCAAGGACCAGAATGGATGTGGAGCTTGCTGGTCTTTCAGTGCCGTGAGTAGTGGGCGTAGCAAAATTCGTTTAACACACACAATTATATGTTAAAAAGATATTTGACCCGTCTTTGTCTGTCTGGCAGTCAGCCTTATTATCTGACTTTCTTTTAAAGGATTGATCTTCAAAATATTCTATAGTCTCCACTCATAAAACATATAGTGGGTATAATATAAACACATTTCATAGTTGACGAAGCTACAAAATATATATAATTGTGAATACTATATCATATTCGAGAGCTATTTTTGTTTTCTAAGAATAAAATAGTTTTTATGCTACCTCTTAATCTTATTCTGAATTAAATCAAATCTAAATAAATATATGTTTTATTCAAATCCACTTATACAAACACTTTAGAATTGTCGTTTTAAATTTTTAAAATTTTAATTAAATGTCAACTTATGTAAGTCCGAGATAATTCTACCACCGGCTCGTTAAATTATATATTAGTTGTACAGTACTGTATCAATACTAGATTCAGCCTTTTTTTCGACCCCCTCAATATGGAAATCAAATGAAAGAAGGGCTTAACTAGTAGAATAAAGTACACCATGAAAAAATCCAAATCCAAGATGGCGTTCGAAACAAAACGGCGGATCATAGAATTTAGACAGTTATACATTAAAAAAGTGATATCCAGGTATCCAATCAAAAAAAAAGAATTTGTCAACTTATAATCATGATTCAATGGTTACCACCCAAGTTAAGATGCAACCTAAAAACTCGAAAATAAATTAAGTAAAAAAAATAATAAAGTAACGGTTTTATTTAAAAAAATATATAATAATGATGCAGATAGTGTACTAAAAGCTAAAAGGTAATTAGGTAGGTATCAGGTGACTGGAACTCATCACACCACTCTCCTCATCAATCTAGGGCATTGATCAGATTAAAACAAAATCGTGGGGCGCATCGTAAGCTGAGTAAATATGTAAATTCGACGGATTTTCGGCACTAGCAACAGATGGCACTGGTACTAACTACTTTATCATCTCTGAAGAGTAATTACTCACAATCTTTATTTTTCCTTCATAGAACTAAGTATATTTTTATATAAATAGTCCAGTATAAGAATAAGGGGCATCCCCTTGCCGTTAGAGTATCGCCCATCGTTTCACTTTATTATATTCATGTCAACTAAGTGGTAATCTTCAAAATGCTAGACGGGTGCCCTCGAAGGCCAACACTTCCGGAAGCACAGACATCTGGAGTCTCTCTCTGAGCAGAACCTAATCGACTGCTCCTACAACTCGTTCCACAACAACGGGTGCGACGGCGGCAACGTCGAGAATGCATTTGCGTACGTCAACTTCATTGGTGGCATCGACACAGAGCAAAATTATCCATATGAAGCTAATCAAAATAAATGCAGGTGAATATATTTTTTTCCTATTTCTTAGAAATTCTAAACTTATATAATGTTAATATATGGTAATTAACTTTTCAGTTTAAGCCTACATTTTAAAGTGAAAAATGAATTCAATTCACCATTAACAGCAGCAAAACCTCTGACGCCAAACCAACAGCCATCTATCAAAGATTTTTCTTACAAGAAATAGGAATTAGACGCAATATTTTATATGGACCTTATGTCAATGTCATGACTATTACTGTTAAGGTCAAGTATTTAAACCACAAATAGAAGGCTATTGGAATCAATTCCTCTTCTAATCGTGATAAAATGTAGCGTGCGCGTGTGTAGCTGCAGCATAGCGAAGGTCCTGTAACAATTTCTCTCACCTAGCTGAGTCAGCGATGTCAATTTTATTACATTTTCTCAGATACAATTCTACGGACTCAGAAGTAGGCGACGTCGGAATATCGTATATACCTAAGGGAATCGAGGCAGAGCTGATGATGGCAGTGGCAACAATCGGGCCCATCGCTGTCGCTATCGATGCTAACCACGAGTCCTTCAAGGGCTACATTTCGGACGTGTATTATGAAAAGAACTGTTCGTCTAATAGACTAAACCATGCTGTAAGTTAACACAGTGAGTGAGAGAGAGACAGTATTGTGAGCCTCTAGGTATCTACAACTAGTGCTAAAGCAAACCGTATGTATTCATTATTTTTATCTATTTAAAACATACCTAGGGACGCATCTAAGCGAAGCAAGTATAAGTTGCTAGTAGTATAAAATATAATACCTAATAACCAAATGTTAAACTTGTTGATAATGAGTTAGTATTAAATGGGGAAATGTTCAAACTGGTAGAGTCCACTAAATTCCTAGTATTACCATAGATTCGAAATTGCAATCTCTTTTAAGCGTTTGAGATAAACTGTTAAAAAACTCACAAATTTAAAATGTACATTTGTTGTGACCGGGAGAATAAGGACCCTTTAATAAATTTGCACTCTTTATTACCTATTAGCAAATAATAACTTTTTCATTTCTGTGAAATAAAGTAAAATACAATCAAGACATTTCTTCAGTTAATACTTTCTTAGATTTATGCGAATATTTGACATTTTAAGTAAAACTATCTTTTCAGATTTTTTCGCGGATTTATTTTGATTTTTGATTTCCGACGTTTTGAATGCTTTACAGCAATCATGGTCACGGGAGAGACACATTTCTTCAGTCAGTAGTTCCGCGACCGGACAGAACGCGAAATGATAATATTCTCTTTATGTATTTCAACGTTCACTCTATTGTCCCAAATTGTTAAGTTATAAGCATAAATTTAAAATGACGCAGATTCATACTTAGATTTGCGGCTAAGAAATATTCTTCAATTTCTTCCAAAAGCTTTGAAAACTTCCGGTAAATATCTTAATAGAGCAGTAACAGCTTGGTGTCAGCCTGCCATCTGTTTTGATTAAGTACTTCCTTTTGATTTTGTTTTTCTACGCTTTTGAATTATTTTCCGCCGCGTGTTGAATCCAACAAAGAAACAAATTTTTTGTACAAGCCCATACAGACTAACTGCTTTTATACATGATGACGCTGAATGCACGCCCCCTAGATTTAAAGAGTGTGCTAGACATAGTACAAACTCTGCCAGCTCGTTTACTTGCATAACTCTAGATTAGAACTTCTTTCTCTATGCCTATCATATTAGAACCGTTGTTATAAGACTACCCACGCCATTTTTGCACATCCAAACCTTCATCTTCTCTAGTCGTTCCATCAACTTCAAAAAAATTAATAAAGTTTTCCTTTATTTGACATCCAGTTTCTGTTATTTTCAACCGACTTCTTCAAAAAGGAGGAGGTTCTCAGTCCCATTTTATGTTAAAAAAATACTATATATAATAAATTTAACCTACTTCTAATAGTCATATTCTAATGGTTACTTAATAATACATAATTCTAATGGTCCTTGGAACTTTGCAAGTGTTTCTATTTCCATTGATAGTGCAGTGGTTCGGTATCGTCAACCTGATCCGATGGTAATACCAGAAGGTGGAAATCTTCAACGGCTAATAGTAGATACTTTGAGTCTGAGCTTATTTTATTTGATTTGACAAGCCCAATACGTTACAATTGGATTTAAGAGCCAGATTTTTTAGTGTCACTAATAAAAAGGAATTTTAGTTTGACAATCTTCATGTAAAAATTAGCATTATACTAACTTGAACGGTTTAAGCGAATATTTTATTTAAATACTTTCTTCTTACTTTTGTACTATATAGGTACTATGTTTACACTAAAATGGGACAAACTTTTTAAAAAATATATAAAAGCCGATTTCACTCCCAATCGTATGGATTATTTTAGAGACTCCACGAGATCGTTTCATGTGTCATTATTTACAGGTGTTGGTGGTAGGGTATGGGCGAGACGAGCGCCATGGCGACTACTGGCTGGTGAAGAACTCATACGGGCGGGACTGGGGCGAGGGCGGCTACATGCGGCTGGCGCGCAACCGCGGCAACCACTGCGGCGTCGCCACCGACGCGTCTTACCCTCTCGTCTGAGCTCTGACCGTCGTTGTTAAGTGCCAAATTAAAGCACATAAAATTACTATATTACAATAGATATTGCAGTTTCATTTATGATTACCTATTAAGCCTTATTTCCTTCCTTATAATATATACTTACATAAACATTATTTGTATAAACTGAAATATTAATATGAACCAGCCAATACAAAGCAAAGCACACCGACTTCGAAAATATTTGAATAGGTATGTATACTAAATGAAAACTACCAATCAGTTATTTTTTACTTTTTAGTGCTTTTTTTTGAAGTCGGTTTTTATTTTTTGTTGTGTAATAACTGAAGCCAAAACGTATTTTATGCAGTACCTAAGTACTTTTTTTTAAATGTGTGATGTCTATTTTGATGTCATGGTAAAATTTTAAGTGTGAATAATAAACAATTTTCATATTGTTTCATTGTGTTATTCCAGACTATAATCTATCTCTGTGTCAAATTTCATCCAGATCCGTTCAGCCGTTCTGGCGTGAAAGAATAACAAACATCCATACTCACAAACTTTTACATTCATAATTTATACAGATACACAGATGTTAGTCTAGTAATATTATAAATGTATTTTTTAAAATAGTCGCCCAGTCGAATTTGGATTGACATTCCCTCTTTTCGGGTATACCTACATAAATCAAAAAATATCATTCCTGAGAAAAAAATCATAAGAACCAAAATTGTACAAAATTTAGTTTCAAACAACTTTTTTAATAACTAGTTTTGTGTAAAATTTAAAATAAACGAGTTTTTCAATAAAAAAAATCAACCCTTAAATTCAAAATGGAGGATGAGGCAACGGGGCTGGCAGCCCGGGAAGCAAATTGAGACTGCCAGTGGATGGTAATATTTTTTGCAACGTCCACCCCTTTTTGTGCTAATTCGACTGCGCTATAAGTATAGTAATGCTTAGTAAATTCTTCTGAATCGATGTCACAAAGGTTTCATTCATTCGAAACATAGCTGAAAACGAGATTTCGGGTACTACAAGCTTCTGCGTTATAAGCTTTTAAAAACATAAGTATTTCGAAGTTACTACACTTCTAGAATCAAGTAAATTAATTATCTAAGTACTAAAATTACCACGATATAACATGTATCAATCGACAGATTTACGAAAATAATAGGTTTTAACTTTTACTTAATTTATCTGGCACAACAACCTTTTATATTATAACTACCTTTTATATTATAAATTTTTAATAGTAATAGTATTCTTAGTAATTAAGTATTCTTAGTAATTTTGGTGTCGTGACGTCACAACACTGCTAAGAAAGTAAGAATGTTTCAAATCTATACTATAATAAAACAGTAGAGGTCGAATGTCTGTACATAGAAAAAAAATACTAATAACCGAGTCAGGGGGATGTAAGAAGAGAAATATTTTTTTTTTTTTAATTTTGTTTCTCTGTCTGTTTGTTTGCACGGGCTGATTTCCGAAACTCTGGGATCGATTTAAATGAAATTTCGCATGGTGGTACCTTATATGCCCGGTCAACATTTTAGATACTTTTCATCCCGGAAAATTAAAGAGTTCCCGTGGGATTGTCACAAAAACTACTGATTGGATTTTAATGAAACTTTACAATAATATAGTTTATACATCAGAATAACAAGTAGGCTACTTTATATCCCGGAAAAATGTACGGTTCCCGTGGGATAAATTTGTTTTTGTTTGTCTAGAAAGGCGAACCCGAGCGAAGCGAGGGTGAGCCGCTAGTTTATAATAAGCTTGCTTTTAAGATGTCACCAGAGATTTTTTTTTTCAATTATTTATTTGGTAAAAATTTAAGGAATTTATTAGGTTCAAGTAAAAGGAAACATAAACTTCTTATAGTTTTATTCATGCCTATAGATGAAAATGTTTTCTAGATTCAGGACGCAGGCAAGGAAGAACTACTTAAGCACATTATATTTAAAAAAGTATGATAAACATGCATTGATATATAAAAACATAGACATTTCCTTACAAATATGAAAAAATGAATAGATATATTCAAAAAGTGGTGTCAACATGTGACGTTAAGTCAAATCAAAGAATAAAATTAAAAAATCGAAAGCTCTAATTGTCTAAACACAAATTCGAACTTACGCACACCCCATAAAGTACCTACCCTTTTAAACGAAACAACGTGAGTTTTTATTTTGCTATCCGAAAATCAATGACCAAAAGGATTAGGAAAAAGCGCATAATTTCGAATTGTGCACTTCTTTTTAGGTACACATTTGAGACGCTAATTGTGTACATCTCTCATCATCTTGAGTTTTTATACATCAATGCAAACATGACATAAATTGTAGTTATCATGAGGTAGGTTCGCTTTTAGGTTGTTGCTGAGACGTTCGTCGTTGATACCTGTTCATGGCGTGTTCTACTTAACGTACAGGCATGTCCGAGAACTTGTTGATGCCCAAGCGGAAGGATGTCTTGCCGTTATAGTAGCGCAAGTTATGGAAGAGCACGTTGAACTTGTTCTTCACATATATCTTTTTATGAAAAATATTTTCTGTTTCATTGTTGTATACTTTCTTGTAACGAAGCTGGTGAACAAATTGTATAGGTAATAATTGTATATAGAATAATTTTTTGAAGTAAAACTTATTTAGGCGTGACTGAGGGTTAAATCAATCATTGGAAAAATGAGTGTCGTGGAAGTGAGTATATGATAAAGTAAACTTGCGACTCACTCTCCCTTAGCTCGGGTGCGTCCTTGTTAAGATTAAGTTACTACTTATAACATCAGCTATCTGCAAGTGAAAGTCTCGTCAAAATCGGTCCAGCCGTTTCGCCGATTAGCCGGAAGAAACAGACAAATAGACAGACAAACAAAAATTAAAAAAAAAGTGTTTTTCTTATATGTACCTGCCGTCGATTTATAATTTCATATGTATTTCAATTTTATTCACCTGCATAGATTTTAATATGATCAATACAAAAGTTATCTGTTGCTACTTTACGTCGGTCGAAATTGATCCTATACTATGTAACAAAATAATAAGTTTTATAATATCTCGCTATATCTAATTTTCAAATAAAATCATATTTTTGGATTCCAATGTCTAAGAAATCTATGGTAAGTATACTTATTATGTGATGATAATTATTGATACCTTGTACTCGTCCCACTCTGCCTGCATGAGGTCACGCAGAGTAAAAGTCCACTTGCGCCTGGTCGACACCACCGTCGCCAGCGCTAGCACCACTAGTATGTTGATTAACTGCATCTAGTAATAAAATAAATATTACTCATATGAATCGAGATTAATTATTATTCTGGAATTAAAATGTAAATGAGTTGCAATTAAAGTAAGACCAGTTGAGCTCCAATTCTACGGCAGCAAATTTAAAACTTGTATGTCATGCTACTATGGCCTGATCCCCCTCGTATTGAAGGGAGACCCGTGCCCAGCAGTGGGACGTTAAAACAGGCAGAATACAAATTTCATTTCAAATTTCAATCAAGTATAGTAATTTCCCAATAAAAAGATTTTTTATTATGACCCTCTCTATCACCTATAGTCATATTTGGGAATTTCTTACCTTATTTGTAAAAACAACCAAAATGTAAATATTATGTGTAGGAGTTCGAGTCCCGGGTCGGGCCTAAATAGTTATTGGGATATTCTGTCAGCGGCCCGGAGTGTGGAAATCGGCAGTGCTTATATCCTTATGCGTCGTAAAACGCATTATGCAGTCCGAGATATTATTTTTCAGCAGTCGTGTCGAATTGCCTCCCCGATATTAGACGATAGTTTAAAAGTATAGAGAGTACACTTGTATGTGCGCACACACTAATGCACAGTAACATCTCCCGCGCATCCGACCGAAGTCGGTCAGGACGATTTTACTATGTGGTATTGAAAACTCTGAGCGCAAATTATACTCGCATTTGACCAATATTTTATGTATCTTTTTCCTGTAAATCTTATCACGACAGTTTATTTAAAAGAACCTGGAGCGTACACTGCCTATACACTACCGTTTACCAGAGGGTGTTGGGTTCAATTTTTATATAAAATCAAAATAATAACTCGGTATGGTTCTACCTTCATTCGTCGATTGCAAATATACCTTCTTGTTATATTAGTGTATTACAAATGATTAAATTTATGTATTTTACCCTATTGTAAATGAACTTAAATTAAAATAATTAAATAATGATGATTTTAAACAACAAGCTATATTTATATATTATATATTTATAATATTTACCTTATAATATCCTATGACTTTTAAGGCACTGTTTACTAAACTGATATTATACTTTATTACTAGTATGACAATGGGTATACTTTATTGTTAGTGTGCAACCGCCTTTTTTTAAATAGCGACACAGTTATTGGGTGTTTACTGTTTGTAGTTTCACAGCTCTAGGGATGTAATATTGCAAAATCGAATCAATTAAACGGAACAATTCGATACTATTTTTAAAGTGAAGAAATAGATGATTTGAGGACTTGCTAGACGTTTGTTTTGGCTTACACACGTGTTAGTGAGATCGGTGCTTTTTTTCTATATAAATCATTTCTCTTTTAAGTTTTTATTATAATTGTCAAAGGTGTACTAATTGTATTGAATTTAGGTTTTTATTGGTGATTGGTTTTTATATTTATTTGTGTGTGGTCTAAATAAAGGTAAGTTAGGTGTAAGGATGGATGGTGATCCACCGTCGGAGCCCCCGGACCCCGGAGGCACCATTTTGTTAAGTAGTGTGGGTGTTTCTCGTAAACGTCAAGGGGAGGACTCAACTTCCGATGCAAATTTAACAGCTAAAAAGACTATACATAATCCTGATACTGCCACCCCGTCAATCCAAAGTGTATATATTCATCCCTCTATGTCCGAAGGTCCTTCTTCCTATAATGACGATGATAAAGGTCCATTTATAGTCTATGTCTCTAGGGAAACTCCTGACCCTGCAGCTGGAACAATAATAAGAGCCATCAAGTTGGGTCAATTTTTGCATAACCATAAAATTCCCAATATAATTAATGATGGAGTTAAGAATGTCGGTCGCAATAAAATCGCTGTCCAATTCTCCTCTGCTGAGGCAGCTAATAATTTTTTAAAGAACCCAGTTCTAAGTATGTGTAAATATGTAGCAGTTATTCCCACTTTTAATATTACTCGAATGGGTCTTATCAAAGGAGTCCCTGTTGACTGGGCAATGGATGAATTTATCGAGTCATTAGAACTTCCGCTCCTCTAGCGAAGGGATATGATAGACAAGCTCATTAAGCAATTGTTAGCAATTGCTCTTCTCCTCTTCCTAATGGCTGTGCCCTTAATAGTGTTGATAATCCCCCCAGTCCTAAAAAAGATCTCCTTCTAGCTCTCATTGAAACTCTCATTTCTATTATATCCTCCTGTGATGATGTTCCTTTACCGTCCAACGTTGCCCAAAAATTAATGCAAATTTTCAATATAGTTAAAAATGGCCCCACTGAACTTCCTTCAGTAGAACTGTAAAAGCATCCATCCTAAAAAGCATGAATTAATTCATCTTATTTCCACACACAATCCTGTCATTATTGCCCTCTCGGAGACATGGTTAACTCCGGGTTCCCGTTTCCGGGTGCCAGGTTTTGCCTGTTTAAGGGAGGACAGAAGTGACGGGTATGCTGGCAGTGCCATTCTTATCCGGCACTCCAGTCCTTATTCCCTTATCCCTATTCCATCTCACAGTCAACAGTTTAATGCTGTTGCTGTGAGGGCTCTTAATATATCATTTCTCTCTGTATATATTCCTCATCCTTCTCCTACGATTTTTCCTGAGCTTTTGTCTATTATCTCTTCACTTCCAGGTCCTGTACTGATTATGGGAGATTTTAACATCCATCACACATTGTGGGGATGTTATTATTGTGATAGATTCTCTCCTCAGTTAGTAGACATGATTGATGATACTAACCTTTGTATCCTCAATGATGGCTCACCGACTAGAAGGGTTTATCCCAATCAAAATCCTAAATCAGCTGTAGACCTTTGCCTCTCTTCTCCTGCGCTCGCTGCCCAATTATCATGGAACGTACTTTCCTCTTCCTATGGCAGCGATCATTTTCCTATCCTCATCTCTTTATTCACTGGATATATACCTTCCTCTTTAAATTCCAATTCTCTTCTTAAACATAATTTAAATAAAGCTAATTGGTATGATTTCGCTAGTTCTGTTGATCGCATGTTGGACTCCCTTCCAGAATCTATTGATAGTGAGAATGTCATTTTTTGTTATGATCGGTTTATCTCTGCTATTATTTCTTCTGCAGATCTTCATATACCGAAGAAGGGCTCCACGCAGTATCAATTGCCCTCCAATCCCTGGTGGGATCAGGATTGCACTGATTCTGTTAATCGGCGTAAATCTGCCGAGATGTCATATGCAGCCTCTATGACAGTGCAGAATTTTAATGTTTATCAGCGCAATGATGCAAAATTTAGAAGATTGGCTCATAAAAAGAAAAAACTTAGCTGGATAAATTTTTGTGAATCCCTGGATCCTCGGTCGCCCCCATCTCTTGTGTGGACTAATGTTAAGAGATTTCGTCGATCTCTTAACTCTGTACCTAGTCCTAACTCCAATAACCCCTCCGTATGGCTTAATGACTTTGCTGATAAATTAGCCCCTCCATTTGTCCCCCCACATGATTCTTATACGTATTCTGTTCTATCTTCTGTAATTAATGAAATGGATCGCCCTTTTACATTTGAAGAACTTGAAATCTCCTTAACGGATTTAAAAGATACTAGTCCAGGAGAGGATGGTATTCCTTATTCCTTTATTAGAAGGTTGAACAATAGATCCAAAAAGTATTTCTTAAATTTAATAAATGCTTTATTTGAGTCAGGTATTGTTCCAGAATCATGGAAATCCCAAATAGTAATCCCTATTCTTAAGCCGGGCAAATGTCCATCAGATCCAAATTCCTATAGACCCATTGCGCTAGCATCCACGTTAGCGAAGATAACTGAACGGATTTTGAAAATTCGCCTCGAATGGATAGTGGAAAGCAGAAATATCTTAGCACCCTCTCAGTTTGGCTTTAGAAAGGGGCTGAGTACAATAGATAGTCTCAGTATTTTCACTACAGACATTCGACTAGCCTATGCCCAAGGAGAGTATCTGGTTGGTGTTTTTCTTGATATCGCTTCTGCTTATGATAATGTTCTTCTTCCTATGCTCAGGCAGAAAATGCATCATCTGAACATCACCGAGGTTGACACATTTCATAAGTCAGTTGCTGACTGGTAGAACCATATCTGTTAAACATCAATTACTTACTGTGCCTCCCAGACGTGTCTGGAAAGGTCTTCCCCAAGGCTCGGTCCTCAGCCCTCTTCTGTATAATTTATATACTCATGACCTCGAATTGTCTGTAAACAATTTTTGTAATATTCTTCAATATGCTGATGACATCGTCCTCTATTGCAGTTCACAATCTGTAGAGGACATTAATTTCCGGATAAATACTGCTTTGCATTATCTAGGTCAATGGCTTTCTGAAAATGGCTTGTCTCTATCAGTGGATAAGTGTCAGGCAGTTGTATTCACTAGAAGGAGGTCAGTTCCAAATTTCCAATTCTTGTATGATAATCATATCATTAGTTTAGTAGAAAAAGCAAAATTTTTAGGCATCGTTCTTGATAAAAGACTGAATGGAATTGCACATACTGAGTACATAACTAAAAAATGTGAAAAGGGCATCAACGCTCTACGCGCGGTATCCGGTGTGTGGTGGGGTGCACACCCATATACTCAAAAATTGCTGTACAATTCCCTTGTGCGTAGTCATATTGATTACGGTACATTTGTTTTAGACCCCTTTAATAAGGTTCCCACAGAAAAACTCAATCGAATACAACACAAATGTCTGCGAATAGTATTAGGTGCAATGAAGTCTACTCCTACCAATGCCCTTCAAGTTGAATGTGTTGACCCCCCGTTACCATTACGTCGCCAATTCCTATGTGATCGATTTGTCGGTAAGTCGTTACAGTTATCGTCCCATCTTCTTTGGCCCAGGCTAAGTCGACTTGCTGACTTTAACTCCCCTCAAAGACCCTTATCCTTCCTCTTAGAAAGTTTCCTCAAGTTCACCAAGCTTCCTCACCCTTTATCCCGTTTTAGTCTTAATCCTCTTTTTGGTACTCCTTATAATGCACTAACTTTTTCTCCCTCTATTATCTTGGATCTTGGTCTGACCAAGAAAGCCCCTGACACCAACACAAAATTCCAGAGTCTAGTTCATCAAAATTGGTCGAATCACCTCCTTATATTTACTGATGCATCTAAGCTATCGCATGATGGCTGTGTTGGTGCAGCTTGCTGGGTTCCTAAATTCAAAATTATTTCACAATTTAAATGCCCTCCAGAATCATCGGTGTTTACAGGCGAGGCTGTTGCTCTACTAGAAGCAATCCTGTTCACCCTCTCCCATGAGTTCAAACAGACAGTTATACTGACAGACTCTCTCAGTTGTTTAATGGCTATTAAGGAGAATCCGTTTCGTAGCAAATTAAGATCTTCTATTATCTTACGGATTCGTGAAGCTTTGTTCTCATGTCATCAGAAGGGCTTGCTGGTCTCCTTGGTCTGGATACCAGGTCATTCTGGTATTCCAGGTAACGAAACTGTGGACTCTTGTGCAAAATCTGCTGTTATCTGTGGGACGCTTGAGTATTTTAATAATTCGGCTCAGGATCTGGTATCTCTTGCTAAGATCCATTTAGAAAAAGCTTGGAATAAGAACTGGAATCTATCAAAATCTTTTAAAGGTAAGCACTATGCAGCCCTTCAGGCCGAGATTCCAAGGCACCCTTGGTATCATCGTTTAAAACTTGCGGAACGTTGGGTCATAACTACCATTTGTCGCTTGCGCCTTGGACATGCATGTACACCTGTGCACCTAGCGAAAATTAGGGTCAGGGACCATTCCTTATGCGAATGTGGTCTTAATGAAGGTACTCCCTCTCATATTCTTTTTAGCTGTCCTAGACTTCTCCATCCTATTTATGATGTTCTTCCCCTCAAAGTCCCCCGTCCCATTGATGTTAATTGTTTGTTAATGTTTGTGTTTAGTCCTTTATGTAAATTTTTATGTAAATATATTAAGAGTAATGGAATTAGATTATAGACTAACAATTTTGTATGATATTTAGAACTTACTTACTAACCACTTATTTTTAATTATGGTTTTTATGTATATAGTAATTGTGTTGTCTTTTGTTGTAGATCCAAGGTTCATAGAGGAGTTGCTAACCTTTTTTACACTTTTTTATTAATATAAACAGTTTAGTAATCTCGTTTAATACCGACCAATCTCCTTCGTGTCTTCTCCATTCTACGTGACATTGGCAAAGTAATCTGTGCTCAACTGGCACGTTTTAAAGCCATTACCAAGAGAATTGAATTGAATTGATGATTTGATACAAATATTAAATAAACATCTAATAACATTTAACTATTGATACAAAAAAATTACTTTCTTTTAAAAAAAATTGAAATCAATAGTTAATAAAGCTTTTTTTTGAAGTGATAACTTCTTATGGGAGGATAAACCGCTTCGTTACGTAACGCGTTACGGCGTCAGTCTATAAGGCTTCCTTTTCTCTCACGCATACGGCAGCAGAAGGCAGGCTCCTCCTCTCTCACTCTAACATCTAAATTTTTGCAAGTTTTTTAGAAGACATACAATGTAAAAATTTTGTTGCTTATTATAGCTACCATAAGCGAATTATTACTTTTATAGGATTAAATAATGATACTAATAATATAGGTACATACACAAAATTCTAATGTAGGTACATTTTTTTTTATATACCACGTCGGTGGCAATCAGGCATGCGGCCCGCCTGATGGTAAGCGGTTACCGCAGCCTATGGACGCCTGCAACACCTGGGGCATCACATGCGCGTTGCCGACCCTTTAAGAACCTATTTACTCCCCTTTTGAAGGACCCCATACTGTAGCCCTCTGGGAAAACCTCGACAGGGAGTTCATTCCACAGCGAGATGGTCAGTGGGAGAAAATTCCATATATTACATTCGTATACGTACGTATTCAAGAATTGTAACTAAGAATAAAATATATGTTATAATCAATAAAAGATTTTATTAATAAACAACCTTTCCTTAAATTATCATATTAATATTCATAAAATTTAAGTAATAACCTAAACTTTTCACAAATTAAACAAATTCAATATTAAATAGTTCAACTGAGATTTTATAAGTTATAGATTCTTTCGGGCGTCAATATTAATATTATATATAATAATAATGACTATTAGTATATAAAAAAGTGTGTGTATGTGAGTCTATAATACGAGTACTGCCTGACTGCGGCAAAGCCTAAAGGAGGGTTATGTGTTTGACCTGTATGTATGTATTATACATACATTATATGTATGTATATCCGGCCCTATGTTCCCTTGTAATTACTAAACGGTTCAACCGATTTTGATTATTCTCATTAGCATTCGGCAACCCAGCCGGCCGCGAAGCCAAGAGACACACAGAAATGTGGCTCAATTCATGAGGCGGTGTACCATGCGGATTGCTCCTAGTACTTCTCGGACAGTAGAATGGCCCGTGGGAGCAACTCTTTGGTTGTGTTCTTCTTTAGTTTGATGCGGAATAGGTGCCATTTGGTCCCATAGAAATTTAACATAGTTTGGCCTAGTAGTTTTCATTTAATGAACATTTTTGTTTACGTGGAAGATGTAATTTTATTTTAGTTCCTGTACTGTTTTGGCTTTTTTAGTTTTCATTTAGGTTGATTATATATCATTATAATTAACCCATGTCCCGATAAGTGGGTATTAGGCTACCTGTCATTGAAGCGGAGCGAGCGTGCGAAGTAGAGAAACTGAGAAATATAACCAATTGTTACATTATTACTTATATTACCTACTGTAGTTTCCTGAACAACCTATTACAGACACTACAAGATAAAAAATAAAATCTACGTTTAGAAAAACCGACTTCAAAAACTAAAAAGTATAAAATAACTTAATAAGGATTTAATTTAATACACCTCTTGTGCAAACCTCTTTATCTACGAAATCTATGCTTAAGGCACCGACTCCCGTTGCTGGAAACGTCCCCCACGGCCCCTTATTATATATTTTTATGAATCATTGTGAATTAAATAAAAGTGTTAAGATATTATTCTTAAATCTTCTTTTATTTTGGACATTGAAATAAAAGGAAGTCAAAGAATGATTTTATTCATCTTCAAGGTCTTTACATCAACAATTTTAATTCGGAACAAAGTTTTATTATTAAAATTCGATCCAAAAATGTAATTATTATCGTTTAGTTTGCAAAAGCTGCATAGCGAGAGCTTCCGCCTCGTGCACGGACAGCGTCGCCGCCACGTCTTCTATCCTCTTCACTTTGCGAGGCGTGATACTCTCCTGAGGGATGCCTTTACTTTCTATCAGCTTCCTTTTAGTTGGTCTGAAGTACAAATAATATAAATTAATGACTGACTACATGTTTATTTGTACACTTCTAAGTTTAGAACCAATAGTCTGACTGATAAGAATTAAGATTGATTTTTGTATGAAAAAGTACAATATCTTTTAAGGCTTGTTACAAGATAAGTTTAAATTTTGCAGATGGCAATACTACAATTTAATGTTTAGTATAGATTTTTTAGAGATGAGGTATTTTCCCGCAGTAAAAAGTATTTTATATGTAGACGCAGATAACCAGCTATCACCATGGCAAATTTCATCAAAAAACCACCGGAGGGAGTTTTTCCGTGACGCGGTCACAGACAGATAAAAATTCTAAAAACTCTGTATCGATAATAATGACTATTTCAATAAGATTTTCAAAAAACATATTTGATGTACAGATTAAAATCAGTTAGAATTTTATTATATGTATAGATAGATATATTAGCAGAAACAAGTTTAATGTTGGAAGAGAAATCGATAGGTGGTGAGTTGATAATAAAGTGCATATAAATTACAAAATAAAGATTTATAAATGTTACCTGTGATATTTTTCATCATTATCTGACTCCTCACTGTAATCAGAGTGGTATATATCAGAATTATCAATCCCAGATGGTGCTCCTTCATCACCTGAATGTTTTCCGTCATACACCTTGTCAGGGTCTGGAAGCCATGATAGGTCAGGACCATCAGATTCTGATTGTGAACCAAAATCATCCTTTTCTTCTTCTTCCTTTTTCTTATTTTTAATTTTACGCTTTTGTTCTTTGTGTTTAGCTTTAACTTTTTCTCTAAATCTAATTTTATCAAATTTATCTTCCTCCCTCAGAACTTCCTTTGCTTTTTCAATGTCAATGCCACCAACATCTTCGTTAACAAACTGCTTGGCTAACTCTGATTTCACATCTTTTTTTTCATCATCTATTACTTCCCCATCTTCTGTAAACTTGACTGTGGTGTTCACTTTAATCTTCTTCTTAAGTATTTTCTTAGCTACAGCAGCTTTAGTTAATGGTTTAGCATTTTTCTTAGAAGGCAAATGCTCTTCAGCTGCAGGTGTAATATCAACATTGACATTTTTCTTTTTTACTTTTAAGAAACCATCTTCATCACTATCATCATCATTGTGGAAATCAAATTTAGGGATTTCTTTTTTAATTTTTACCTGTTTAGATTCTTGTTGGATTACAGGCTCATGATCACTTTCAGATTCATCTTGATCTGAACCTTCATCATCTGCTGCCTTTGCTTTCAATTTTTCAATGGGATCAGCTGCTATATTTTTAACACTATTTTCTGTAGAATTTTTATTATATTTGTGCATAAATTTAATTCTAGGTGGTACTATTAAGCCCAAAGATCGTGAATATGCATCAGTATCCAATAATTGAACATTAAAAATATCTTTATTTTTCATTAAAAATATTGATTTTATGTAGCTCACAAATGCTCTTTGTGCAGTTTGTTTAAGATCTGTATTATCTGAGAGAAGACCTTCTATTTTTCTTTGTGGTGACATTATTTTTGATGGATCTACAGATATCTTGTTTATTGGTATTTTACTTTTCTTAAGATCTTCTACAATGTTTTCCTCACTAGGCAATAACATCAAAAGCCCTTCCCCTTTTCCAAGCACTCCTCGAGCAGTTCGACCAGCCCTATGAATATAAGTATCTACACTATCTGGACAATCATACTGTATTACCCAGTTTACCTTTGGAAAATCAAGACCTCTGGAAGCTAAATCTGTAGCAAATAAAATAACATTTGATTTTCTACAGAATTCTTGATAAATTTTTTCCCTTTTTTCTTGATGAAGTGTTCCATATAAAGCCAGCAGACTTACACCAGGTCTTAGCTTGCAGAATAACTCATAAGTATATTTAACTTGTTTACAAGTAGCCATAAACACTAATACTTTTTGCTTCAAATGACATCTAATAAAAGACCACAGTATACCTATTTTCTCATCAATTTCACAAATTATGTAGCTCTGTTGCAGACATTCCGGGGTGACAGTTTCAGCTTGTTCATGGGGTGCTACATATGTCGGAAAAGATAAACTTAATCTAGCCAAATCTTTGACAGATTTAGTCTGTGTTGCTGAAAATAACAATGTTTGCCTCTTTGGAGGTAAGTTTTCAATTATAGCATTCATAGTTGTCTCAAATCCCAAATCCAGACACCGGTCAGCCTCATCTAATACAAGAATTTGAAGATGACTACAATCAAATAAGGGATTTTCATCCATATGTTGCAAAAGGCGCCCTGGAGTGCATATTAATATGTTTATTTGATCCATTCTTTTTCTTTCAAATTTAAGATTCTGGCCACCAATAATTAATCCAGCAGAAAAATCATGTAAATGACCTACTTTTCGTAAAGTTGCATATATTTGATAAGCTAATTCCCGTGTAGGGGATATAACTAGAGCACCAACTCCATCTAGTCTTGTCCATTTTTTACAGAATAGTGATTCTAAAATTGGTATTAAGAAGGCCAATGTTTTCCCTGAACCAGTCTTAGCAGCTCCCAGGATATCTTTCCCTTGTAAAGCATAGCCTATAGCCTGTCTTTGTATATCCGTTGGAGTAACATAATTATTCTCCTTAAGACCTTTTAGTGTTTTTTGGGACAAAGGCAGGTCCTTAAAAGTTTTAATTTCATCAGGAACTATCTAAAAAACAAGAAATGATATAGTGATGTTAAAAATTAAGTATTGACTTTGGCAAGTTAACTGACCCATTGCACATGTACATTTTAATCACTACACCTTTTCATATTGGACTTGTAAATATTGAATGGCTGCATCTTCTTCGGTGCTTTTTTTCTTTTTAGGTTTAAAAAGTCGATGTTTTGTGTTCTTCTGACTCTTTTGTGCTTTTTGGTTATCTTTAGTCATATTTTTTTATTTAAAATTTTTAGCTTCACTATTCACAACATCACCACATGCGATTAAAGTGACATTAACAATATTTGACATGTGACACTGACAGGCGACACTCGGTGATTCGACAGCTAATGAGCTGACAGTGACACAGGACTTACAGATGACATGTTATAAAGTCCTAATCATAAAGAAAATGAATAAGAGATTTTGAAATTTTTTTTGTTAATTATTGATTCACCCTTGTAAACAACCTTTGTAAAATGTCAATTTTTCAATTATTCCAATTTTTTTTTGTTAATTGCTGCAAAGCGTGCCAGTTAAGCACATTTTACTTCGCCAAAGTCACGTAGAGTGGAGAAAATGAGAAGGGTATTGATTGGGAAAATAAGATTATTATTCTAAATTAAATTATATGTGTAAAAATATGAGTAGATTCTTTATAAATGTTGAACCTACAACAAAAACAGCACAATTAAATATATGATAAATAAAAACCTTAATTGAATATAACTGGTTAGTAATTTTAGTTATTTCAATTCAATTCTTTTGTTCAGTGACTTCTAGGCACAACATGTAATATTACTCTATTATCTTAATCTATAATAATTTATTCTTAATATTTCGATATTTATGTCGAAGTAATTCCAAAAACCAACTGATATATCCGCTTTATATATCAGTTGGTTTTTGTATATCAATTATCAATGTAAAAATTACTAAATCTTTCTCTCGCCAGACAATGAATAATATAAAATTTTTAATTTTATAATGGTATTATCTAAAAATAAATAAACATTTTAATGAAATTTTATCATTTAAAAATTGTTATAATACGAAAGTTTTCGTGAGTATTAAAATCGATTATTTTTATCTATTAACGAGTAATAGTCTAATATTATCTGTAGTAGTCTGAGTAATAGTCTAATATTATCTGTAGTATGTCTAATATTATCTGTGGTTTGATTTTAAATATCATTCATTCACATTTCATGAATCACAATATTTATTCAGTTTCCGGTCTTCCTTGTTGAATGCTTAGTTGAAGTGAAGACAGACTCAGCAAAATTAAAAATCAAATCAAACTGTGTGTTGAAGTGGAACGAACGCTTGGCTTGCAAGAGTTATTTAATTATATTACGAACTTAAGCACTTTAAATTATTAAGTGCTTTGTTACACATTTAATTTTTTCGTGTCGTAACTAGTGCTCTAGCTATAAAAATAGTTAAGGTAAGCATAAAAAACAGGAACATGATAGTAAAATGAATTAAGATTAAGTTTAAACCACATCGGTAATCTGACCTACCGAGTACCGACCTAAAGTCTTTGTTTTGTTTTATTGTATCTGAGTTTGCGTGATGCGTAGTTGCTCCTTATTTATTGTTAACATAACAAATGTAAGATTTCTTATAATCGAGATTCGAGAATAAAATTGATTTTTAAATATCCTGAAAGTTGTGAAAAAAAAGTAATTTGTTATTTTTATTTGTGTTGCTTTTTTTTCTAATTTATAAAGTAATTATTTACATCTAGAAATAATTCAAATTGCCCTCTAATATGCATTAAAAATTCTACCCACTATTCTATTTCACTTTAACGCTTATGAGTACACAAAGGATTTCATAATATTAAACATTTGTGCGCGTTCTTTTGTTTATTTTTTAATTCAGTTCTAAGCAACACAAAATCCTAATTATATCGTTTAAAGTCAATATGTATAGTATGGAATATGGATATATATTTTTTTCTTAATAATAATTTAATACAATAAAACTCAATATTTCACACATGGACTCGTGGGCACCGACAAAACTCACTCGTAGTTTCTTTATTTAGAAATGGGTTTCTTTTTTTAAATTTTCATTATATTTATATTTTATGTACGCAATTTATTGTCATAATATCTAAAATGAGTACTTCCCAATTTACTTTTGTCAGATCAGAACAAGATGAAGACCCTAGTCGTGCTGCTGGTGATGGTGGCGTCGGTCGTCAGCGCCGTCAGCTTCTTCGACCTCGTCCGTGAGGAGTGGAACGCTTTCAAGGTAATGTCGCGTATAGAATTTTGATGGATTATTAGGTTTAATTATTTGGTTGGAAAGGTAATAAAAAAAAATTTACACATAACCACTTTCGTGCGTGATAACTTCTTGGCCACTTTCTCTTATGTACGTACTTAATACTTTTTGTTGTATCGAAGTTATTTACTTGCATTAGCTAATAGTACAATATTAACTTCATTTAACGTATTTCTCCTTATTAAAATATTATAAATATTAAGAAAAAATCCGAAAAGATAGTTTTGTTTAAAATGTCAAATATTCGCGCAAGTTCATTCAGAGTAATCAAAACTTATGGACTAAGATCCCGCTGCAAGATTGCTACGTTCATAGCGTATTTAATCAAAACCAATTTTTATATACTTACAATAATAAAAGGGACAATATGTTTTGACCGGGGTGCCTATTCAAATGCGCCCGCTAGTATGTTTAATTAAATAAATAAATAATAATCGACTTTTTGATTTGAACAAAATCGATGCACTTGTTATTAAAATGAATTATACTCTATTTCACAGAAATATACGTAGAGAACATGAAAAGTGATCGCTTTAATTTGATATATAAATAATGAAAATGGTGATATATAAATATTATATATAAATTGATATATAAATATAATATGATACAAATACATACTGTAAATAAAAACTTAAAAAAATAAATAAAAACCGACTTCCAGGCACTTAAATGTAAAAAAATTACTAAACGGGGGTTTTCATTTAGAATAGATATCTAATCATATATTTTCGAAGTCGGTGCCAGCCGATGCAAAGCAAATCTAATATATTTCGATACGTAAAACACATTTATTTATTATTTACCGATTAGATATACATATCTTAAAATATGTCGGCTGGCACCGACTTCGAAAATATCTGACTACGTATCTACTCTAAATGAAACACCCCGTTTAGTTATTTTTTACATTTTAGTGCCTGGAAGTCTGTTTTAAGTATTTTTTTTTAGTTTTTATTTGTCTATTTTTAGTGTAGGCGTAATAAGCAAGTAATTTGTTAGAAGAAAGTTTTTAATGAAATGTTCTATTAAGCAATTCATTTTAAAAAATAATATATTTGTTTATTTAAAAAAAACGCTTGACCGATTTCGATAAAATTTATATGGGACCACCTGGGAAGTATACCCTTTGAAACAAAATAAAATATTTTCCAAATCAGTTCAGGCGTCTTCGAGTAATCGGTGAACATACATAAAAAAAAGATTCTGACGAATTGAAAACCTCCTTTTTGGAAGTCGGTTAGTTAAATTGCATCTGTTTTATGTTGACTTTTTGTTCTCGGCGTCTCGAAAATAAAATAAATAAATAAATAACAAACATGGTCACGGGAGAAACCCCGTTGTAGAGACTGGTTGAAATTCAAAAAGAAATTATCATACGATTTCCGAGTACTGTAAACATACCGGTGCCATTGAACTGTACAGCTGGAGCACAAGAAGGAGTATGAGAGCGAGGTGGAGGAGCGGTTCCGCATGAAGATCTTCGCGGAGAACAAGCACAAGGTGGCCAAGCACAACCAGCGCTACGAGCGCGGCCAGGTGTCCTTCCGCCTCGCCACCAACAAGTACGCGGACATGCTGCCGCACGAGTTCGTGCACACCATGAACGGCTTCAACCGCACCGTCAAGTGAGTAGCGCCTTGCTTACTGGTATTAATATCATTGGACCACTTTATTAGAGCTGCCTTTTTGACGGGAAAGACCTACTTTAAAATGACAATACATATTTAACACTCATTAGTCCTATAGGAGTATATAGGTATGAAATATTAGCATAATTTTTGTATGTGTGCATTTCACTGAAACTACTGGAGGAAATAAATAAATATGTTGGACATTAACACGCAGCGCCATCTAGTTCCATGGTAAACTACGAGGCTTGTGTTATGGATACCAGGTAGTTGATACACTACACACATATAACTTTAAATACATACATATTATAAATATGAACACCCATGACTGGAGTACAAACGTTCGTGCTCATCACACAAATGAATGCCCACAGCGGGACTCGAACCCGCGACCGCTGGCACAGCAAGTAGGGTGGGTCACTACAAACTGAGCCAAACGTGTCTACACGAAATAAACCAGTAGAATACTAAGTAGATCTAAAAATGCTTTGTTACAAATAATAGACGAAAAAGTTGTTAAGAAGTATAACATTTACATTACAAAATCAAATTAAATGCGTAATTCGATATAATACAAGGGCTTGTTTTTGGTCTCGTTCAATGTACCAGGTCAACATACAACGGACCAAATGCAAGTCTAAGTACGGAAAAAAGAATCCAATTTATAATGGTCTCATTCAATACGTAGTTGTTATCAAGTGAACATTCGCAGCGCTCTGCCGACAGGCACAGCAATACGCCGAAATATGATAGCACTCTTTGTGAATTGTGTCTGCATCGCGCTGAGGGCGACCACGCTTTCGTTATCGAGTGTCGCTACAAACTAACGTACTAATGATACTTAACATTCTAAAGAATTATACTTACAGTGAGTCGTTGTATGTTTATCTTCTTAATATAATTTGTAGGTCAATAATAAGCGAAATCGGTTCGCTTCGAGGTAAATGTTATTAAGATCCCCTTCGATTTAACATTACACTTGATAATGTTAAATCGGAGTGCAATGACAGGTTAACGATTGTGAACGGGTTTTTAGCAGTTTTTTGTTCATTCCGTGCCAACGACCGAACCTAATTTTCTCTAAAATTAAATCTGTCAAATTCATACTCAACGTTGTTTTTCGCTCCTCTCGGGCTTTGTCACGCGTGTGGAGTCCAATGATTATGGACAATACCAATGGGCGATGGCCGTTAGTCATTATTATCATCGCTACTTACCTACATTACGTGTAACTGCAACAATCAAATGCAGATGTTATCTTATTAGGTACAGTAATTTTAATAGCTTCTCATTAATACTTTAATAAGTTTTCCGTAAAAGAGTCAATCAATGACTTGCACAAAACACATGTGGTGATATTATAATAATAACACATTGTTATTGCCCCGTTGAAGTTTTATTTTCCTCAACCTAAGAGATACAGTAAGTGAGCCAACAACGAGATAGATTTCATCATTTCTTATTTACCGTCGAAGATATATATTAAGGATATCTGTTGAATCTTAAAATATAATACGGTATTAATTCTCAATCAATGACAAGTGTCTCATAATGATTTTATTAAATAGAGCCATCGCCCATCAGGCTTGTGTTAAGCTTATAATTTTGGGTTCGAGTCCCTGATTGGACCATTTCGCTTCGTTACCTCGGACATTTCCCCTGTAGTGTCGAATGGTCTATCCATGAGAGTTCGATTGAGAGGAACAGAGTACGAATATGTAAGACGAGGGTTCCGCGGTCACTCCTCCGTCGGATGTTGCACCATATGTGGTGGTGTCCATGGTCGTTATTGTTTTAACGGCATGTTGGTGTGCGCAGACACAACAAGGCGCTGTACGGCAAGGGCGCGGCGGAGCGCGGCGCCACGTTCCTGGCGCCCGCCAACGCGCAGCCGCCGGCGCAGGTGGACTGGCGCGCGCTCGGCGCCGTCACCGACGTCAAGGACCAGGGCAAGTGCGGCTCCTGCTGGTCCTTCAGCACCGTGAGTACACAATTTCTTATAATTTAACTACGGAATTGTTTTAGCAGTTCACATGCTTTACTTATCGCCTACCTACTATTTTCAATTTCAGCAATGTAGCCCCAGCAGTGAGCAGTCTCCGATGAAACTTTTGAATAGGTTTACGATAAGCTGAGCTATGAAACTTAGCTTTTTGGCGTCAATAAGGTTCCCCTAGTGGTTGTGTTTAAAGTTAACATACTTAACTGCTTTAACGTAACTAAAACAGTTCTAGGTACATTATCGTCCATTATCGTATCGTAAACATTGTAACAACTAACAGACCTCTTTATCGGTCGAATTAAGTCCTGCAACTTGCTGATAAAGAATTTGCTCACCGCCAATATAAGAGATATGATCTGATTTTCTGAAGTAGATTAACAATATTTTTTCTTTATTAAAGCGGCAATTTTTTTATTAACAATAAAAAGCTTGACTGTTTATGTCACACTTTCATACAAGTTTCAAGTGACGTAATGCAATACAAGATCACAATTACGTTGTTTTATACAATAAATGTATTATAATGTATGTGTTCCGGCCGCCGCGGCTTGCTTTGTGTTCAATGTACGTGTTCGTTTGTGTTTTTAACGCACAAAAAAGGCACCAAATCAACCGATTTATAATGATTCATAATTATTAATTATATAACAAATGTATCTTGAGAGTCCTGTTTTAAGTTTGATTCAAATATTCCACTAATATATGTAATTTTTCTACATTTATATTATTTAGGTACTACTTTTATTTATAATAAAGAAAATTGAAAATATACTTAATTATATACAAAATATATTAAACAAATGTACACTTAGTTTTTACTGTACAAGTCCGCGTGGATATATGTATGGAATATTATTATAGAAAATTAAATGCTTAGTTTAATTTGTCTCGATTTTTATGTTCATTTTATTTATTTGTTTTACTAGCGATTCGCCGTCGCCTCGCTCGGGTCCGTCCCTGGGCGATTTTTAAATTGACATAACTTTTTTATTTATGTACCGATTGAATTAAAACAAATATTAAATGTTACGTGGAGCTAACCACAATACGCTAGTGAAAACCGCAACCAAATCTGTTAAGCTGTTTCTGAGGTTAGCGCACACAAACCCACCGACAAACAGACAAATTTTAAAAATCATTGTTTTTGGTCCTATGATCTATTGCGTTAGTAAAGAGAGCCCTAATAATGGTTTTTCTCAAATATCTTCCATGTAAGTACAGACAGCGATCTGTTATTACACTTTTATTAACGTTTAAAGTCATTAATATTTTCCATCATTATATATAAACTCCTGTAAAACCCACACGCGATGCAACTATTAGAAGCGTTTTTTCTTAGTCGCTGTTTTATTTACCACAGATTACATTTATGCGCTTTCCACGTGTAGGTATGACTTTGAACCATCCATATTACATATATATATATGTATGCAATGCCACCGTCCGTGATTCGCGCAGTAGGTAAACGTCTCGCAGTGTTTATTTACTACTTGGCCGGTGGTTTCGAGGTAGCATTTACATTTAACCTTCAACCGGACAATAGTGACCTATCGATCGATTGTATGATGTGTAGTAGCGAGCTCGTATACTGTTTGCTGAGACTATTATGGTGAAATTATGTTACAATTTTAAATTTTAAAGCGACTCACCCTCGCTTCCGTAGGTACGGGGGTTTTGTTTACAATTTTGTGTGTTGTAATTTTCTTCGAGGTATTCTTTTTCTATAATGAAAGTAATGTAAGTTACTTCTTATAACATTAGCTATCTACCACTGAAAGTCCTTGCAAAATTGATTTTGCCGATTCGGAGATTAGCCGGAACGAACAAACAGATGAACAATCATTTTAGTTTTTAAGGTATATATGTTACGGGCCTCTGTTTAAATATTTAGAATCTTTTTTGTAAATATTGCTTGAAATAAATAAAATTAAATAAAACTTTTTAAAAAGCTAAGCCCTTGTTTTGACATAGAATCTTCAATTTTATTTATCTGTAATTCTGTATAGATCAGAGAGGTCATATAGCCAGAGATGGCCATCATCATCATTACACTGTGAAGAGGTGTAACAAAGCACACACTCCAACTACAAGCTTTTTCGCATTCATACATTTCTTGAACTTTGAGTTCAAATTCAACATACATATTATAATCAGCGTTAAATTATTACAATTCTTTACTGAACGTCATGAATCTAACTGTGTCTATCCGTTGAATGCAAATTGAGCTAACATCTTATAGTTTTTTTTTTTAAATAAACATCCGAAGTATGTATATCTATACATATAATAAAATTGTAACTGAGCCGAATCTGTATATTAAATATTTTTTGGGAAATCTTATTGAAATATTATCGATACAGAGGCCGAATCTAAAGTTTTTAGAATTTTTATCAGTCTGTCTGTCTGTTACCGCATCACAGGAAAACCACGAGGGATTTTGATGAAATTTGGTATGGTTATCCGGGTCAACATATAGGATACTTTTTACCGCAGGAAAATGTCTCATTTTTCAGGAAAAATACAAAAACTGCATTGTAAGAGTATACTAATATGTAAAACCTAAGAATTTGGTTTTTGGTGATCTGAACGCGGGCGGAGCCGCGGGCAGTGCTAGTACTAAATATATAACGCAACATTCTTATATATAGACACTTTGTTATCGCCGAAGTGAACTTGGCGAAACTGTTTTTAATGCTTAAGTTTGTAATTCTGCGTAATGAACGTTTTCTATTTCTTATGTTATTTTAATAAGTCCACTCCACAGTGTAATAATGTTCTTACATAAACCTCTTAAGGTACACATCGAAGTAAAGAAATCTTATTATAAAAATAAAATGTTTTGTTGAAAATGACCAACTGTCATGTTCACCTACTTATGTATTAAAATAATCTATACATAAAGAAGAGTAATTTATCGAAAACTTTACATAAAATATTTTTTTAAAACAATGACTGTAACTTATTATCTACAGAATATAGGTCCCAAAACAATAGTTATTAAAATGTTTGTCTGTGTGTCTGTTTGTGTGCGCGCGTTTCACGCAAAAAATACTGGACCGATTTCAACCAAGTTTTGTGTAGTGATAACTTATTATTATTACTTACGAAGCCCAAAGGAGAGTTATGTGTATGGCCTGTATGTATGTAGGTACATACATATGTCCGATCATATGATCCCTAGTAATTACGTTTTATTTTTATTTTGGCAATTTAAGTTTGCAAAAATGTAATGAAGCAATTAACACGCATAATATGTAGGTTTAACGTCAACTACAAACTTGAGACAACGATCACAGTTCTAGCTGTTATCTATTAATTAACGCCAACTGCGTCGCACACAATATTTATGTAATGACTTCTAAATTCCAACCTTAATTTTTGCGAACGCAAGGAGAATTTTGTGATTCTATTTAGTTTCCTTATCACATCTGTCTACAAAGGTCCTTCGAGACTCGCCCAGAATATTGTTTCCAGACACTGTGGACGACCTACATTCGTCCAAAGAAAAAAATATGTTTGTTGGTTTACTTTCCGGTTACGATCACGTGAAGGGGCGTTTGATGCTGCGAATGGCTATCGATGATTTATAGGGGGAGGCGGGGACAGCGACCCGCGTGCAATACATGTGTTTTAATATATTATCTTAATTTCTATTATTTATTATCAATTAATCATGAAATATTACCGCGAGTGGTATTTTTAATAGCACAATCATTGTGCGAGCTCGAGTGGGCGGCTCCGAGATAAATTTGTATTGAGTTCATTATGACTGATACAAGAATGATTTAATAATTTTTCAATACGTAAAAGAATTTTCCAAATAAGAAGTAGCTATAGTATTTCAATAATCAAGTTGTCTTTCTACAATTGATATCAACACATATCTAAAAGTACATGGCACGTCTTCTTCATATAATTTTTAGTCCTTATGTCGGAAATGGCTTCTAAAGTGGAAGCCGCGGCGGAAAGGGCTCAACTACTTGTTGCGTAAATACGCCTCGTTTAGCCAAAATTGTTTTTATACCAGTACTTAGTAGTAATATTGCTGTAGAAACCCTCGGCCCATGAGTCAAAGTAAACACTTCTTCAGACATAATAACACCTTGTCTTATCGCCTCTACTGGTGGCAGGAGAGCTGGCTCGTTTTCCCCCAAACAATCGGCATTGCCATGTAGCGGGAGAATGCGGCTAGCATTCTTGCCACTATTTCACGCGGCATGACTTGTACAGTAATAATTAAGTATACATTTGTTTTGTATATATTTATTAGTGTCCGACCGAAGGTCTATTTTTGGCCGAAGCCGAAGCCGAAGCCGATTAATCGGCTATCGCCACAACCTTCGGCCGAAGCCGAAGCCGAAGCCGAAGGTTTATATTCTCTCAGCACTCAGTAATTAATTTTGTATCAATACCTCAAATAACCTCAATATTGAAGGTTTATATTGACTGTCTCATATAGAAGTTGATGATATATCATAGAGATGGTTGGTTAAGAGATAAATAAAAGTTTGTGATTTACCTACTGGCAAAAAATAATCATTTCTTTATTATGTAATTCACAAATTACAATTAGACCAATCAGTCTTTGTTTTACTCGACGAGACCAAAACTAGACTAATAAATAAAATAAACACAAACACTAACTTCTTAGTAAATAATTAAATGTTGGTCAATTAAATGCACAGTTTAGAAAATATTAGAAGTTTCAAAATAAATGTAACAATAACAATAGAACTAATGAGGTAGTGACTGTTTTGCAAACAACAAGTTATAAGAATAATATAATATTCTATTTTACTAAGCATATTTGTACTTAACCTTCTCTCTCAAAAACACTCGTTTAAATACACGTACGAACTTGTTTTGATGCATGCAATGTGATATTTTGACAGTGACTCCCCGCCGCCTCATGACTTTCGTAACTGTTCGTTCAATCTCGACGGTCGCTCGGACCTTCGGCGAAACCTTCGGCTTCGGCCGGGTTTTGGGCCGAAGCCGAATGTTTCGCCGAAGGTGGATTTTTTGGCCGAAGGTGGCCGAAGCCGAAGCCGAAGCCGAAGCTTCGGTCGGACACCAATATTTATATATATTTATAATTTCCTTCATTTTAAATAACTTAAAAAAAGTTCTAATGCGTTGTGCAATGTACATGACTGGATGCATAAATAGCACAAGTTCGTATATTACAGACGGGTGCTCTGGAAGGTCAGCACTTCCGTAAGAATGGCTTCCTGGTGTCGCTCTCGGAGCAGAACCTGATCGACTGCTCGGCGGCGTACGGCAACAACGGCTGCAACGGCGGCCTCATGGACAACGCCTTCAAGTACATCAAGGACAACGGCGGCATCGACACCGAGCAGAGCTACCCCTACGAGGGCGTCGACGACAAGTGCAGGTCCGTGCCACTGCCGCCCGCCGGCCGACTCCTTAGTTGTGCTTTTATTGATGTGTCTTTCGGGGTTTTAACCTTTTTTGTCTATTAGCTTCACCGGTCATTTATAATATTACATTAAATAATTTTATACAAGTCCTTATATTATAACTGTTCACTTTTCTCATACCTTATAAGGTCAGTTTCGTACGCAAATAAAATGGTTTTAAATAACATAGGCGAATTTGTTAAACCTTTAAGAGTCCGAATACCTGCCGTTTTAATTAGGAACAAATAGTTGTACGATTCAGTAGCAGAAGTCGTGCATATGTGTAAATATGAAACTGGAGCGGATCACCGGTCGGAACTTTTAAGTGATAGGTAAATTCGTGAGTCCCGATCTATTCGTTCCGTAAAGTAACCAGGGACGTCCCGCAGATACAACCCCAAGAACGCGGGCGCGGAGGACGTGGGCTTCGTGGACATCCCGGCGGGCGACGAGGCGGCGCTGCGCGCGGCGCTGGCGGCCGCCGGGCCCGTGGCCGTCGCCATCGACGCCAGCCACGAGAGCTTCCAGCTCTACTCCTCCGGCGTCTACTACGACGAGGACTGCTCCTCCGAAAACCTCGATCACGGGGTCGGTTATCTTATTATGTACTAGAACGATATTCGCTTTAAGAAAACAAAAAAGAACATCTCGCTGTTCCTCTGTTCTCGGAATACGAACCCATCGCTTCAGGAGTATGACTACATCACGATTCGATTCGATTCTCTTGTTAATGGCTTCGAAGCGTGCCGATTGAGCACGGATCACTTCGCCGATATAATATGACTAAAAATATTTGATTGGTGACTGGAGCCAGCCGTCGACTAAATATTGATTCTCGGGTAAACAATTTAGATGACGCGGTTTGAAGAGTGGCACCGTCCCTACCCTCAGTGGCGCGGTGGTGTCGATGTTGACATTTCATATGTATTGACTCGATATAGTCGGATAAAAGATCGACAATCGACGCTACGCTGACATTAAATTTTACAAAATTTTTGGCTATACTTTTACCGTTATCATGAGTATTTTATTTGTAAAAAAAGATTGTTTTAAAATTATTTTTAAACTTTTTGTAGATGTAATGTATTGGGACTCGTTCTGAACTAATCCAAACAAGAATGAATTGAATGTTTAAAATCAAACACTATGATAACAGTATAATTAAACGAGTAAATTTATCAGAAGTAAATAAAATGCTAACGTCTTCCTAAGATAAGCGTCCACGCGGAACTATCGGTGACATACATCGCAATAATTACATCATTATAAATGTCACACAAACATAAATATTTTGCTTATTATATTAGCGAAATTCTCGTAGATTTAGATCAAATAATAGAAATTAGAGTAAGAATCTAATAGGTATGTGGTTTAATCCAGTATAATACTATCTACCTCCATTCCGAATTTCACCCAAACCCAAAGAGGTCCTAAGTTTGGATAAACTATACAACACTCGCAAATATGTTTCGCATTAATATTATTAGCGTGGTGTTAATAAAATTAAAATGGCCTAATGATTTACTAAAATGAAATGTGGTGCGTGCGCAGGTGTTGGTGGTGGGCTACGGCACGGACGAGACGCAGGGCGACTACTGGCTCGTGAAGAACTCGTGGGGCCGCTCCTGGGGCGAGCTCGGCTACATCAAGATGGCGCGCAACCGCAACAACCACTGCGGCATCGCCTCCGCCGCCTCCTACCCCCTCGTATAACTCCCCACACCTACAACACCCCCACACTCCCCCAACATCCCCACACTGCCCAACACCCCCACACTCTCCCAACGCCTCCACTCTCCCCCAACGGCCCCACACTCCTCACCAGTAACAGATGCTCAGTGCCATGAGTCATGACCAACTTCAAACATTCTCAATCTATTTAGTATTAAGTGGAATTATATTATTAAATTTTATTCGAATGTCATTGTTTTATGTGATATATGATTTTAAATCAACGACAATTTAAGGTTAATAAATAATTAGATTTAATTTTTTTTTTCTTTCCCTTCACCACCTTTCAGTTATTCCCGAGTTCCGCCTGGTAACTATAGTGTTGCTGCGATGAGCCATGAGCATACCTCATCTCATCGAAACCTCATTTGAGAGTAAAATGTAAAACTTATACAGCCCACTCCCTGCTCACAGCTAATGGTGAATTAATCAATGTGATTCGTATAAAGACAGAACCTCTCGACGATTATTTTTGCCTGACGCGCGACACTCCGGCGGCAATATGATGACATTACTCGTTGTAGGCATCACACATATCCATACATATAATAAAATTCTGAGTCGAATCTGTACATTAAATATTTTTTGGGAAGATCTTATTGGAATAGTATTCCAATGATTATTATGGATTCAGAGGTCGAATCTATAGTTTTTAGAATTTTGTCTAGCTGTCTGGGAACGTATCACGGGAAAACCACAGAATAGATTTTGATGATATTTGGTATGATGATAGCTAGCTGTCCGGGTCAACGTGTAGGATACTTTTTATTGCGGGGAAATATCTCTTGAGAAATCTATACTAACCGTTAAAACGTACCTAGGGACGAACCCGAGCGGAGCGCGGGCGAGTCGATATTTAAATAAATTAATTATATTGGTCCGTATAACTCCTGCCACAAATTATTCCTTTTCGGCAGTCATATGCGTGTCGTACTTGAGCCGTCTAGATGCGAATACCATCGCCCTGCACTAGCACTGCTCCTCTCCATTCCTAACCCCGCGACTACGATCCCCGATCACCCTCGCTTAATGTTTTCACCATTAGGGTTCCGCACCTCAAAAAGAAATGAAGGAACCCTTATACACAAATAAAGGGAAAAATCCGAAAACCGTTTTGCAGTTACATCGCAAAAAAGAGAAACTAATGCGATTATAAACTTATTTTAATGTTTCATGTGTAAGGTTGCATTTTTATTATTATATATTTGATTTATTTTGATTTATTATAATATATTTGTTTAATTTGTAATGATTTATGTATAAGGCATTTACTTATGTGACCTTGGCCGATAGGAATGTGTTTTAAAAATAAAATAAAAGAGGGCGCGGATATTCATTTGTTTTCCCGCGCTTTTGCACAGAGATGTCGGTACCACCATGTAGTGACTAGTCACGAATTTTTCATGTTTGTAATACTGAAAATTATGATTATAATATATAAATTATGTAACTCACTGAAGATTATGAAAGTACTGAATATAAGAATAAAACAAGGAATATCTCAAAGTTTTATTAGGGACCCTGTATATGCAACGGAACAATCGATGTGCGGGTCAACTCGGACTTGTCCGACATTTTTTTTATTATATGGCTAAAAGGAAAGTTAAATTACATGTGAAATCAATAAAGCTTATTTTTCATGTTTTGGCACAGAGATAGATTATAGTCGGGAATAGCATATAGGTTTCTTTTTATAACGGAAAAATGTACGATTCCCGTGGGATAGATTTGTTTTTCACAGAGCAAGCGATCGACTGCTATCTATTCCATAGTAATAAATGAGTACAAATATTAACATTTTGTTGTAGTCTTAGCAATTTTAAAGGAACGTAAATGACATCATTTCTCATTATTTTTGAGTCATTCAGTTGCTTGAATCATCAAGTATCGATAAAACTGAGCTCAAGAAATCTAGCGAAAGATTGCTAGTGAGAAAGAACGTTTTTACAATAAGAAAAAAAAATTTAAAATAATTTTTCAATTTAAGAGTAAGTTCGCAAAAGTAAGTATATTATTTATTGTTATTATCTATATCAGATGTCGAAGGTTAGCGACCTTTGCCGAAGTCCACCTACTTTACTTAACACTGACCAAATATTTAACAAAGATTATTTAAAAATATTTGTATATGAGTAATTATAAAGTACAATTGAAACACATTATGATTCACCCCGCGTGTGACCCGAGTAGTGTACAGCAGTCAATAATGATTACGATATACATATAATATAGATGGGATTTGAATTATCTACAGCTATAATAACTAATTAGTTAATATAAAGAAAAACCACTGCACATTGCGGTTGATTAATTTTAAATGTTAATACTTTTCAGAGGAAACTAAATCGTTGCATATAATAAAACTTCAACTGAGTCGAATCTGTACATTAAATATTTTTTTCAAAACCTTATTGAAATTTGAAATAGTCATTATTATCGATACAGAAAATCTATAGTTTTAGAATTTTTGTCTGTCTGTCTGTGACCTCATCACGAGAATATCGCTGGACAGATTTTAGTGAAATTTGGTATGATGATAGCTGGTTATCTGGGTCAAAATATGGGATACTTTTTACTGCAGGAAAATATCTCATTTCTGAGAAAACATACAACTGCATTGTAAGAGTATACTAATATGTAAAACCTGCGAATATTTTGGTTTTTGGTCATCTGAACGCGTGCGGAGCAGCGGGCATTGCTAGTATTATCTATACTATAATAAAGCCAGTAGCGGATTTAGGCTTAGGCCCCTGAGGCCCGGGCCTAGGGCGGCAAATTTGAGGGGCGCCAAAATTTTTAAGACGACTAAAATTAAAAATCGATTGGATTTTCTGTAAACTACTTACAGATTTATATTCATACAAATTGCCAGTAGTTACAGAAACTAGAAAGCAAGTACCTAATATACCTACGTAGGTATAGTATGTATTGTTAATTAGATTTATAGACGTTATTCGGCTATCTCCGACATAAATGTCTGCGCGGGCGCAGGTCACGCACGTGACGTGTCTGCGGCCTACATACGTCGTGAAGTAGGTACCTACGACACAATAAATTGCGCATTTATTATGAATATTTTATCTTTATTAAAACAATACAAAGGCAAATGTCGTTTGAGCATATAGATAACGATTGAAACATCCAGCTGTGTTTGACGACAAACGCTTCTTTAAAAACAAATTTTTACGTGTAGGTACATATTATAAATGTGGGTGAATATGTTCGTTGTTGAATCACGGGGATATCGTTGAAAGGATTTAGGTGAAATGGTCGGTTCCATCGCGTCCGTAACCCGTAGTCAACGACACAGGACATTTTAACAGACTTCCAAAAAGGTTTTTTATGTAGCTATGTTCATAGATTTCTGAAGACAGCTCGACCTATTTTGGTACTTTAAACTGTATTTTATTGTATTAAAGTAGGTTTTTGAGATTATTTAATCCATTTATTCAATAGATGGCGTTAGTAGTATTCTGAATCGCGCAGGCTTCACTATAGGACTAGTATAGTATTACATGATCTGTGCTATAGGTCAGGTTAGGATCGTCAGTTTTGTGGGTGAGCATGCCAGCCGATGGCATCGACTCCGAAAATATTTCATAATAGGTATCTCATAGTAAATAAAAACTCAACTATTTTTTACTTTTTAGCGCCTTAAAGCAATATTTGATAATAATTGAACGTAAAATTTTAAAGCTTTCTTATTTATAAAAATGGGGCCATTAGCAATATTCAAACTGAAGAAGATAAACATTACCGGATGGCGGATACATAGCGAGAACACTGCGTGTTGTGTAAATATTATTCTGTATCCAAAATATAATATATAATGATTTATTTCTCCCACATATTGTACGATAAAATCTGTCCTGTAATATGAGACTCTCATAAAAATAATTCATTAAATAGCATTTAGCAAGTAAGTGGTATCGAGAGGTTTTAATAAAAAAAAACAGTAGACACGAAACTTGTATATTATATAAACAAATGATAGTTATTTACAACAGCTCGGTCGCATCCGACGAGACGCGTCCCGGACACCACACTGTACACATACATACACGTCGACGTGCTCCGGCTATATTTATCTATACATAATATAAATATAACACACTGCTCAATACTGTTATTTCAATAAAATAACATTTTTGTATGTTTTTGATATTAAAAAGGTATTGAAAGACATTGCCGCACAACTGAACATAAACCACTGCTTATTCTAATATTTACAAGATCCATTTGGCACGTTTGTCTGAATTTAAAATTAATATATTCCTGTGTACCCTAATACAGCGGTTCCCAAATAGTGGTCCGCGGGTCCCTAGGGTTCCATGGAAGGGTCACAGGGGTTCTGAGTTCCGTCAAAGAATTAAATAAAACGTTGTCAGGCATGAAGCCTAATTTTAGTGTTATTATAAATAAATATGTGAATAAAAATCATTCATCGCATTAAATAATTAGGTTACATTTTTGTACAATATTCTTACAATATTAATATTTTTCATTTATGATTTGTTCTTTTAAGTTAAAACAAGAAAATATTCTAACTAAAACACAATCAGTTTATTTATAATCAAAATGAGGATCCATTAAAAAAAAATTATGATCAATTAGGGTTCTGTAGCCAAAGAAAATTGGGAGCCGCTGCCCTAATAGTTATTATGATTATTCATACACATGAGGTGTTGAGCGCAGACTCTCTCCGGCCAAACGATCACACCACTCAGACAACTCTAGAGATACTCTACGACTAGAACAAATTATATTTATTACAACTTAACTAAGAAATACTAAACATTTCTTTACACCTGCTCATCTTACAAATAGATTTAAAATTAAAAAAATATATTTCTGTAAATGTGAGCCACATAAAATTAAAAAAGAACTGGTTTGTCATTGGACATTGACAGTAAACTTAATCAGTTCACACACTCTCGCGGCAGACCAGTACAGGGTCAGTTACACACAGTGGAGTCTGCTAATATTTTTCATTTATAATAAAGTACCCTATGAATTCGTTTACAAAATAAATAAAAATGTTAGGAGAGCAATATGTACAGCGTTGGGGGGTGGTTATTTCTTCTTGGGCTTCTTGGGGTTGCGCGAGCGGCTCTTGGCCTTGCAGAGCGGGCAGATGGGCGCGTTGCGGTGGATCTGCTGGTGGCACGACAGGCACGACTTCATCGGCGGCGGCTGCTGCCTGCGGGCGCGTCAGTTCAGCCGTTTGTGTATAAACAAACACACACATACATAGTCCAATATTAAAAGATTTTTGTTCATTTATTAATATATTGCCATAACAATACAATACTCACAATATTACATACATAGCTTAAACTAAGCATCTTCACTCTCAATGCTTACGTCCATCTCGTTCACTCTCACACTCAGTCTTGTTAATTTATTAGAAATATTACATATCATAGTTTTAGACTTTATCACTATTGCTTATATATGCATACTTTTGATATCTTTTAAACACTAAATGTAGTTAGATAAATTAAAATTAAAAAAATACAAATTTAAAAATAATTTGATATTTCAAATAAAACTAAAAGTAAATAAAAAATGTTATAAGAGAAGCGGACTGGTCGGGAGGCACCGATAGGAGGTGTGTATTATCTTACATAAAGTAACATCTGCAGCCATTTCAAACACAGCCATTGGTGTATGACTTATTCATGGTATCATAAGCATGGTGTCCACTTTTTTGCTCGAACCAATCAAAAAGTATATGAATGCTTTTCTTTTTTTAAGTTTTATGATATCATAGGATCTAGATATGTTGTGACAAAACAGTAATCGGTAGGAGATAATTGATGGAAGGAGGGATATCGCAACAAAAAAACAACAAACCGAACCTCAGCGAGACGGTAAGGAAATCCTGATCGAGACCAGGATTGGCAGACCTGAACGCGGGCGGCGGCGGCGGCTTGCGCGGCGCCGGCGCCAGGAACGCGCCGCCCACCGCGCCCACGCCGCCCACCGAGCCGCCCACGCCGCCCACCGGCCCGCCCACGCCGCCCGCCGGCAGCGCGCGCGTCGCCGCCGGGAACCGGCTGAGGACATGTGTACATTGTCTCACTAACACATAACCATCAACTATACGCACAAAAGCTCTGTGGAAATTATTAGAAGGATTATGTTTAAGATAAACAATAGCACATTTATAATTTCACTTTTATTTTAAAAATTAATTCAATATCTTAAATAAAATACAGGTTAAAATAACAAATATATGAATATACTAGTTTCACCCGCTCAGACCTCAGTTCCATTAGTATGGTAGTTAAGCCTTTGGAGAGTGAGCAAATTAAAGCATTCATAATTTTACTGTGAAAATGTGTTTAAAGTTTAAACTACTTTTTATTGGTGGGCACGTCAATTGAATTAATCAAAAACAAGTATTATTGTAATGCTTCATTTAGTTTCTTCCATATGTATGGTACAATGGTAATGAAATTATATTTTTTCTTTTTCATTGTTTTGTCTGTTAATTGTACATCACTCAAACTTTATCTGTGCTAATGCCCATTGTAAAGGACTATTGCCTTAATAGTTACCTTTACAATGGGCCGAGTATGACCAAGTTTTACAATTTAATAATAATATAAATTATACATGTATTCAGCCCATTTTGAACATCCCACTGCTGAGTACAGGACTCCCTTCAGTACGAGGGGAATCAGGCCATAGTCCACCACACTGGCCCAGTGTGGGTTGGCAGACTTCACATATCTTTTGAAAACTTACTAGGTACTCTCAGACATACAGGTTTCCTCACGATGTTTTCCTTCACTGTTAAGAGAAGTGGTAATCATGTTGGAAATGATTCGCACATGAAAATATCAGAGGTGCGAGACCTGGGATTTGAACTCGCTTCACTCAGTTTCCACAGCCAGCGCGTTACCACTGGACTACCACTGCCTTATAAATTATACATAGATTAATTATTGATTATATAAAAATAGGATTTATATGCATAATTGTAAAATAATAATTTGATTATATAAGTAGTTGTTCTGATATAAGACACTTAAGTTTTATGAATTCTTTTTTATAATGTTGTTTGATACGTTACTCTGAATTTGAATAAAATAATAAGAAGTGTGTACATCGAATTTTACTTGGCCTACTTGACCTACTCCTGAAATAGTCCCGTAACACAAGCATATAGAGCTATGGATTGAAACAGCTCTTATTTGAACAGGGCCATGTTTAACAGATGAATGAACTCACGCACTAGTTAGTAAACAGTAGTAAATAAAGCATTTACTAACTCGGGAGTAATAGGACTGCCCTCTTCTTCATGTAAATCAGGTAACCGGTCGAGTCCAAGACACTGTCTCCTCAATAGGTCCACTTCAGCTTTAAGCGGCCGATAATCTTCATGTAGACGTGACGCATTCGAGAGCTTGCGCGACATGCTCTCTTCTGTTTGTTTAATAACCGTCTCCATCTGTAATCATGAGAAATGCAAAATTAAAACAGTAATTAATAATAACATCCCTATTATACCAATAAATGTTTATTGGTTTGTATGTGGCTCTTATCGCTTTTTATGGGATTCTATTGGAGTTTTTACAGGGATGTTAGTAAAAGTACAAATATAATGTAAGCTTTTTCATTTTAAGTACATCAACTTTAAAAATATTAATTATACTTAAATACATTAATTTTGATTTAATTTAAACTCTCACTTGACTCTCTCCATCTCATGATTTCTTTTAAAAATGTTGACATAATCAATTAGCATAAATTGCTGCCAGATTTATATTTTAGAAATTAAATGTTCTCAATATAACAGAACAGTATACATTAAAACCCATAACTTCCTATCTGAATCATAAAACATACTAGACTAGCGATGCAGCCAATGACAAGAAAAATAAACAAAGCTTGGCTACAAATGAGTACAATAGCCCACTAGTAACAACAACAAACTACATCCACCTGCTGTTTATACTAATTGTATTTCTGTATCACTGACAACATTTTATTTTAAGCATCACTCTTATTATGAGATACTTTGAGTTATTTTGAGAACTTTAAATACTGAAAGATTATTACAATTTATAGTAAGAATTATATGGTGGGTTCAATATTACATTTAATAATATATGCATAGTGACCAGTAAATTTTAAAAGAAGATGAAGTCAATGCAACTTAATTAAGAATGACAAATTACAAACAGCATTAATGTCAGCATGTATCTGACGAAGCTCCTCCACATGGCTCATCTTTTCTTGTTGCAGCAGCTCCATCTCACGCTTATACTGCGCCAGGCAGCGGCCTTCCTGGTCTCCGCTGCGCACCTCATTTAGTATACTTCGTTTTAGGCGCTCCAACGTGATCGTTTTATTCCTGCAAGCCATATTATACATCCCCATTCTATAAAATGTTAAAATTAATTTAAAATGATATTGACTGATTATTTTACAAAAATAAATACATTTTTTAAGCTGTACTGCTAATATTTAATTTATTTACTCGAAAAAATTGAATACTGCAAGATTACTAGTTTTCGAAAAAAATAATTTAATAAACCACAAAATCATTATATTCTTTTGAAAGTTATTACTTTACAATATACTGCTAATTGAAAACTTAGTAAAAATAATTGGTGTCAAGTGTTTATTGATCGAGCCTACAGGTGCTAAAGCCTCCACAACTATAATAGCAAGCAAATTATATTTATACCTGATCTCTTTCATGGCTTCTAATTTATGATAAATTTCTCGTTCGTTTTCTGCAGTCATTTTGTATTTTATTAAAAGTTTAAACTATAAAATTTTATCGGCTGAGAAAATATATGAAAATACAAAGTTGAAAGCGGTAATAATCAGAAATAAAGATGTGTCAACTCGAGTTACTAACTCGAATTAACTCGAGTTGGGCTTAACTCGAATTAACTCGAGTTGAATTCTCTCTGACTCGAATTACGGGGAAACACGTTATAATCCAACCCAAAAAATGATCAGAACTACTTGAAGCAATACAATTAATAAATATGTTTTAGCATTCTTCGAATTTTATCCCGTAAGGGGGTAAAATAGCGGATAAAATTTTATATGAAACCTACCTTTTTAGTGTTTTTTGAAATTTTAGCGCGAGCGAAGCCGCGGGTTCTGCTAGTAATAATATAAATAAATAAATATAAAAAATATAAATAATTATAATTGTCCTAATAAATATTTATTTAGAAACTGTACCATTTTTTTAATATGTTGCGAAGCCGAGTCATTAAATTGGTACAAACAAAACAAATCGTTCACTTCATTTTTCATCCAGTTAACTCGAGTTACGTAACTCGAGTTACGTGAATTTCAACTCGAGTTAACTCGAGTTATATTTTTTCCGAGTTGGCACATCACTAATCAGAAAACACACATGAGATTAGCAGATAGCTAGTGACGCCCTACACTAACTCCAATTCATGAACGAATCGAATCGTCAATAAAATCGATTATCGTTATTTGATTCCATAAAAAATTCTGATACTAATAAGGAAAACCATATCCTTATTAGTATCAGATTTTTTTGTTTTACATTTGTCTACTAAATGAGATTTAAATATATATCTGTTAATATTTCATTCATATTAACTCTTTAATATTTCGTATTAGTAAATTGAGTATCTTTTTATTAATAAAACATTTTGGCTACAGACTAATTTATAATGCTTGCTATAAAATCAGATGAAGATATATATTGGGAGTAAAAATCATTCAAGCAAGACAAAAAGTACAACATATTTTATATCTTTAATACTTTTCATCATAATATAAATATTTGTATGATAACTATTCGAGAAATAGAAACTAACGTAACACAAGGCACTTGTAATCGTTAAATTACTAATCTGTGGTAAAACTCTATGAATCTGTCGAATTGAAAATGGCCGACTGACCATTGAAAGCGGCTTGCTGTCAAAATATAAAAAATACTTTTTATTGTCGCCTATGCCATAGTTATATGTAATTGTAATGTTTTAATGAATCTTTTTTTTTAAAAAACTGAATGAATTCCAAAAGGTTTGTCTTACGTGGTGTAAAAGTTAATAAGCAAAGGTCGTATACACCTTTGCGGATTGCTTCGTGTCGTGCATACTGAGGCAGCTCTTCGCGCTGTTTAAGTCTTATGATGAGTGAAGAAGGAGGCGATGATTCTCCGCCGCGACCCAAGCGTAAAATCAAAAGGGTGGTGTTATTGTCGTCATCATCGGACTCCGACAGCGATGAGCGCGTCGGCGTGGCGGGGACACGTAGAAAAAGATTGAGAGTAAATAATAATTTAATAAATTTGTTTTGTGAATAGCTCGAGTGCAGTTTTCTATTGGCTTTCTTATTTTCAGGTTATCAGTGATGAGGAAGCTAGTGACAGTAGTGGGAGTTCCATAATTGTTTCTGGGGCTCATCGAAGACGAACATTACCAAAACTTCGTGATTCTGAAACAGAAAGCGATAGTTCAGGCTGGGGAAGTGACCGTTCAGGAGCTGTAAAAGCTACAACATCAGGAACAAAGCCTGCATCAGGTTTTGCATCCGATAGTTCAGAAGGAAATTCTGATAAATGCTCAATATGCCTTTTACGATTCAAAGATCAACAAGTAGGAACACCAGAGACATGCGAGCACATATTCTGTTTAGACTGTATTACAGAATGGTCAAATAATGTCAACACATGCCCAGTTGATAGAATGACTTTTAATACAATTATAGTAAAAGCATGTGCAGGTGGTCGTGTCTTACGCACTGAACAAGTTAAAGTTGTGGAAAGGAGGCCTTCAATTGAAGCTCTTGTTACTGAAGATCTTACAGTGTGTGAGGTTAGTGATTTGTTAGTGAATCATAATTTGAATACACTTGTAAAACAAAATAACTTATAAACTTTGTGTTATTTATAGATATGTGGGAGCACAGAGAATGAAGAAACTATGTTGCTATGTGATGGTTGTGACCTCGGCTATCACATGCAATGTTTATCACCACCACTCACAGAGGTACACTTTTTTTCTATACTTTTATTAGTAGGTTAAACATTTTTGCCAAGCGAAAACTGTATTATATCTTTATACAATCTCAGACTAAAGTAATTTGAAACTTTTTGAGCCTATGACTTTCATAAAAAGTTGATACTATTTTAAATTTATCTTATTATCCAAATATAATATTTATAGGTACCTGCAGATCAGTGGCTATGCCCCAACTGTGTCACATCTCTCAACCCAGACAGTCTTATGGATGTTATTGATATGTCTGAAGTGGAAGATCTACTAAATGATTTTGATTATGGACAGTTACCTTTAGAACCGAGACCTTCAATATGGAGACAGCCGAGAAATGTTCGCAGATCATCAAGAAATAGCAGTAGAGATCAACCTTCAACTTCTAGTGGCCAGCGGGGCAATAATGTTAGTGTACAGGGATTACCTGCTACATCCAGAGGCTCAAGGAGTACACAGAGGACTGCCGCCCCTACTGCGACTAGACGTCGAGCCACAACTACGCGCAGAAAATATAAGAGAAGAAGGACTAAAACTGTAATTATAGAGTATGAAGTTCAGGAGAATGGAAAGTTCCCCATCACAAAAAGAGTTAAGAGGAAAGTGAAAAGGAGAAGGGTGAGTGTTCAAGCAATATTCCCATTTGATATATTCATTTTCTGTAAAATTAATGATGTATTTAATTTACAGGTAAAAAAAAGACAACCAAGAACGGCGGCGCGTCGATCCTATGTTAGGGCGAGTGTTCGCGCTAAGTTACAAACTCTGAAAGCAGATGGCAGAATAGACCTGGCACAGACATCTAATGCTAGTGTTGGTGTGCAGCAGCTGTCCGTCCGTCGCCAGAGAGCCGGCATCCCAACACTGAGGCTGTTTGGAAATCCTAATGATTTAGACTACTTTTCAGATGAAGATAACGCTATTTCTGAAGAAGCGTCTACGGCCGTCGCCACGAGACCTATATCCAACGTTTTCAGTGTTTATAGACAGGTACATTTTGTTTCTTTTTAAATGTTATAATTATTATAGTAAAGTAAAAAACTAAATGGTTATACAAATATTTACAGGCTAGAAGAAAGATGGTGTCGATACCGTCACCGCCACAGGCGTCTTCAGCACCGGACATTCTATCAAACATTCTAGAAAGGCAAACTTTATTACATTCGAAAAAATCGATAATTTCAATTTCTATCGATGGAAATGTCGACTATAAGATTCAAACGACCGATCCGGATAATCGACAAAAAAAAGATACTTTAGACCCCAATCCAGACAATCGCTCAAAAAAGAATACTTTAGAATCCAAGACAGAAGAAAGAGTAGATCTGTCAAAGGTCAAGGAGGGCGTGAAGAGCGTGCCGTCGTATCCGGGGCAAAGCCGCGGCGGTGGCGGCGGCGGCTGGGGCGGCGGCTACCGCGGCAACTACTCGCGTGGCGGCTACCAGCACCAGGGCCACCAGTCACACCAGCAGCACCAATCCCACCAGCAGCACCAGCCGCGTGCCGGCAATTACAACTACTCCAACAATAACAACAACATGCGCCGCGAAGACAACGATTTCTACGACAGCTTCCCGCGACGCCCACCGCAGTATTCCAACAACGAGGACTCTTACTACGACCGCTCCCGCCGGCCGACCGACAACCGCGGGAACTACTCGAACCATCAGCGATTAAACGAACAAAATCAGGGCAGGTACAGTGTGGGGCAAGTCTGGCCTCCCTACGGTGGCGGCGCGGCGCCGGCCCCGCGCGGCGATGTGCCTCCCTCTCAATCCCGCCACTCATTCGGGGGTTTCGAGAATCCCGTCGACATGAGAATGGGCCAGATGCCCCCCACCAACACAAACGTTGAAATGTTTCCTAGAATAGAAACCACTCGCCAGGACAAGCCCCAACAGTCGTACCAGTCTCTCCCGGAGCCGCCACAAGCCTACCAGCCGATGACACAACCGCCGGTGTTCAATTTCCAAAAAATTGAAGTAGAAAAATCGGAGGATGAGAGAAGTGATTCGGGACTTATCATTGACACTGAGAAATACGATCCCACGGAACCCACTAATGATGATGACAGCGGAGAAGACGACAAGGTGCCGCCTCCCCCACCCCTGCCCGCGGCGCCGCCCGCCCCCGCGCCCCCCTCGCCACCGCCGCCGCCGCCCGCCGTGCAGACTATCCTGGCTGGCATCGACGCAAGCGCGATGAATGTGCCACCCAACATACTGGACACTGCCGTGCGGCAAGTTCTTAAGGAACATAGGAATTTAATATCTTCACCAATCGTAGAATCTCGCCACGAACGCAGCGACGACGACTCGGACGGAGATTGTCCTAATTTTTCTATTTATTCCGCTACTAGTGTTCACATAGCTAACAATACTAGCTCGTTGACGGACGACATTCCGCTAGAGCGGCCTCAAGACAACCTCGAAGACTTAGTTCAGGAGGATGACGAGACGCCGCCACCTACCTCCCCCGTGGTGCCCGAGACTGTAAATATTGAATCCAAATCTGACTCAAGTAAAACTCCTGCTAAACCTCATTATAGTACTTATGAAAACGACGAAAAAAAGAAGACAGAGGAAGAGTATAAAGAAAAGGTATCTAAAAGATGCCCAATTACTACGAACACGCGCAATCCCATCAAGATCAAACTTAACACACCCTCGTTAATAAAGAGACAAGTGAGTTTATACGATGAAGAAGAAAACAGTCAAGAGTTAGAACCTAACGATAAAGTAGAAGCAACACCTGAAGCACACGAGGAAAAAGCAAATTGTAATGTTTCGAGCCCGAAGTGTGATCCTTCAAAGACACCCGACCGCGATAACAAAGCCGAGGCGTTAGAAGAGAAAAAACTGCATGAAACTCAAAAAAATGAATGTTTGAGTCCAAAGGAACATCTTAATGATCCAAATATAAGTAAAGATAAATTTTCAAATGAAACTTTTAAAAGTGTAGACGTTAATGAAGATGATCTGAAAGCTGAGACGAAGGACGCAGATCAAGATGACTTGAAAGATACGTTAGAAAATGAATTTGAGGATGCGGGGGACGACGCCTCTGAACATAATGAAGACATGGAAGACGAAGGCGACATCGATATACCAGAGGCTGATGTGGCTGTAGATACTCCTTCGCCCAAGAAAGACTCTGAATCCACTAGGAATGATGACAACGTCGAAAAAATGACAGAATCTATAAGCGAAACTGAAGACGAGCGTAGCTACACTCCTTGTCTTGATGAGAACAAATCCAACAAGGACGCTTCGTTCGAAATTGACAAAGAAAAGGGATTAGAAGGACTCGACACTGAGATGATTTCAGAGGATGAAGGAAACGAAATGTTTTCGGAGAATGAACGTCCACCGTCAGAGGCGTCGCGTGTATCCCCGCCACGCGTACCCGCCGGCAGCGAGGAGGGTGAGATATCGGACAAAAAGAAGGAAAGTAAAAAGTCTACGGTGCGGGAGGACTCCAAGAAAAAGAAAAAGAAAGACTCTAAGAAGGAAGGAAAAGATAAAAGCAAGAGTAAAAAGAAAGGCGAAATATCTTTTAAGAAACTCAGTAAAAGTGGAAAGGAGAGAAATTATAGAGAAAGAGATAAAGATGACAAAAAGAATGAGCGCGAGCGACGTGACTCCGGCGATAACGAGAGCCGCAACCGCAGACGCAAAGAGAAGAGAAAAGATCTGGAGAGGTACGACGTCAGAACTGTCGTCACCGAGAAGAGAAGGAAACAGAAAGATCCTTTCGGAAGAGACGTGTCGCCGAGAGGACGCTCGCCCTCGTTGTCGCCGCCACCGCGCTCGCCCTCCGCCTCGCGCCGGCGCTCTCCCTCTTTGCGCCGCTCGCCCTCACGTCTGCGCCGCACGCCCTCTCGCGGGCGGCGCTCTCTATCCAGAGCTCGGCGGTCACTCTCACGCGTTCACCGGTCCGTCTCACGCGGGCGGCGCTCGCTCTCAAGAGCTCGACGAACAATATCGCGCTCGAGGCGCTCTCTTTCTCGAGCTCGGCGCTCGCCCTCGCGCCGCTCCCTGTCGAGGAGTCGAAGGTCTCCTGTGAGAAAGTCCTTGCCGCGGCGCGCGAGCCCGGTCCGAGGCCGCACGCCGCGCGCGTCCCCGCGCCGCCGCAGCGCGCCGCGCCGCAAGCGCCGGCGCTCCGCTTCCGCCAGCCCGCCCCCGCCCCCGCGCCGCGCACCTAAGAAGAAAAAGCGCTCACGCCGTGCGCCTGACTCGGCCGAGCGCAAGCGTCGGCGCAGCGCCAGCCGTGAGCCCTCACCCGCGCCGCCCTCGCCCCGCCCTCCCTCGCCGCGCACGCCGCCGCCTGAGCCCACGCCCGCCCCCGCCCTGGCGCGCCTGCTGCAGGATGAGGAGCGCCGCGAACGCCGCCGCCGGCGCGTACGTGACGCGCAGGCGCCTTCCAAGGAGGTCTTCACCTCTGGCGACAACATCCTCGTCAGCGTCAGCTTCAAGGAGCAGGAGCGCGGTGAGGACGGTGAGCGCCGCAGGCGCCGTGAAGGCCGCCGCGAGCGCCGCCGCCGCCGCCGCGTCGCGCCCGAGACCGACCTGCCCAAGCCCGTGGCCATCATCGACCTCGACCGCTCGCCCTTCCGCGAGCTGACACCCTCGCCCAAGAATGTAATCGTGCTGAGCGACAGTGACCATGGCGGCGAGCGCGGCGAGGCCACGGCGCCCGCGCCCGCCGCGCCCGAGCCCGCCCCGGAGCCCGCGCCCGCCCTGGGCCCCAAGACGCCGCCCTCGCCCGCGCTGCCGGCGCCGGCGCCCGCCGCGCCCGCGCCCCGCCCGCCCTCGCCCGCGCCGCCCGGCCCGCCCGCCGCGCCGCACTCCGCCGCCGACTCGCCCGACGCCTACGACCCCTTCGAGCCCACGCGCTCCCCCTCCGCCTCGGCGTCCGCGTCGCCGTCGCCGCGCGAGGAGGCGGGCGGCGCGGGGGCGGCGGCGGCTGGCGAGGGCGAGGCGGTGCTGACGCTGGAGGCGGCGCAGCGCAGCAACCTGTCGGCGGACGAGGTGCTGGACCGGCGGCCGCTGACGCCGGTGGAGAAGGTGCTGGCGCTGCTGCAGTCCACGCGCGAGGCCGCGGCCGAGGAGGCGGCGGAGGAGGCGCCGCCCGCGCCGCGCATCGTGCTGCCGTCGCCCACGCGCGCGCCGCCCAAGCTGTTCCCGGGCAAGCCGTCGCCCATCAAGTCCAACCCGGTGAAGCCGATGCAGGCGCTGCGGCTGCCGCGGCCCGCGCCGCCGCCCGCGCCCGGCCCGCCCTCGGACGGCGGCGCGTCGCCCTACTCGCCGGGCTCCAGCGACTTCGGCGAGCTGTTCGAGCCGCCGCCGCGCCGCACGCGCGCCTCCAGGGTGCCCGTCCGCCTCGACCGCAAGAAAGGTATGCCGACTGTCTGTTTATACATTCAAACTTTGTTCACCCATTGTTAGAGTCAAATCCACATTTCGATGTTTTTCCCCGATAACTCAGAAAATATCGATCGCACGAAAAAAATTAACACTAAATAAAATGTAGAAAATTGAATAATGAACATCTTTACCCTTATAATTTTCTCGAAAAATTAAAAATGGCCGAAGTATTAGGAAAAAACTATTCCTTCTTAAAATCAAGATGACGGCTGAGGCGCCGCTAGAATGGTCGCAATTTTAAATTTACACTCCCCCTAAAGAAAGGTGAAATAAAATTTGTGCTAAGAATTTTTTCCGGGTTAAATGCTATAACCACTGGGGGCTAGTCTTAAAAATAGATAATATTAATAAATCAATGAAGCAATTAGATATCATTGCCGAACTGTCGATGGATATATACACATAGGATTGGCAAAAGGTTTTATAATTAGAGGTTTTATATTATACTTGCTTGAATAAAAAGTTCACAATTTTTAGTAAATTTCATAGCTCACAGATTATTTCGAACGCAAGATAAAATACTTCATGGTTTGTTCTTACATTAAATATTACTTTCATAAAGCATACATACTAATATAATAAATTTGAAAGTGTGTTTGTTGGTCCGTCCTTCTTTCACGTCGAAACAGAGTGACGGGTTGGCGTGATTTTTTGTGTGGAGATAGTTGGAGGGCTGGATAGTGATATAGGCTATTTTTTACCGCGGAAGATTATTTAATTCCCACGGGAAACCTCGTTATGATACAATCCAAAAAATATTTATGATCAGAATTGAAACTCTGTATTAATGCTGTTCAATAAAATTAAATAAATACGTGTTTTAGCATTTTTCGAAATTCAGGGTGAATAACTGGGTAAAATAGGGGATGAAAGTTTGTATGAAATACCTTTTCAGATACATATTTTTTTGTAGTTTTAGAGCGAGCGAAGCGGGTTCTGCTAGTCATACTAATATTATAAATGTGAAAGTGTGTTCGTTTGTCTTTCTTTCACGTCGAAACGGCTTGGCGGATTGGCGTGATTTTTTTTTGTGGAGATACTTGAAGGGCTGGAGAGTGACATAGGCAATTATCTCTTTTCCACGGGAAAACACGTTATAATACAATACAAAAAAATATTTATGAGAATTACTTGAAACTTGGTATAAATTCTCTTCATTCATAAAGGGGTAAAATAGCGGATGAAAGTTCGTACGAAACCTACCATTTTAGAATAATTTTTGTAGTTTTAGCGCGAGCGAAGCCGCGGGTTCTGCTAGTATCACATATATCTTAAAAAATTAAAAGACTAGGTACTTCATGTCGCCTTTACGCTTTTCTATAATTATTTATATCTATAAAGAATACAAATGTAATACACGAATGTAACTGCGCAGCGAGCAAGACGCAGGTGGGCGTGAAGATAGACGACGACAACCTGAAGATCCTGGACGACCTGCCCAGCTCCGCCGTCGAGATGCAGGTCAAGAACAAGGTGAGTCCCCCGCCCCGCCCCGCCCCGCCCGCCCGCGCGGCGGCGGCGCCGGTGCGAGTCAGTGTCGTGTGTGTTGCAGTTCCTGAAGAAGCTGAACCGGCAGGAGCGCGTGGTGGAGGAGGTGAAGCTGGTGCTGAAGCCGCACTACAACAAGAAGCGGGTCACCAAGGAGGAGTACAAGGACATCCTGCGCCGCGCCGTGCCCAAGGTACTGTTGCTCGCGTCACTTCTTTTTTATATTACGTATATTGTCTCGTGCGTACATTGTACATACTCCGCCGCCTTGCATTATACTATATTTTATTAATCCCTCGACGACCGCGGACACGCCGGCGTTACAGTTGACAATAGATTTCTTAGAAATTTAATATTAATTTCTTAGAAATTTACCTGGAAGTGTTAATATCACCTTTTTATTCTTGAAAATGCATTCACGTCTACGACCTCCTGGGGCTCGCCGGCTAGAAAAGCCAGTACTACCCACTAAAACCCAACAAAACCGTCTTAATGGGGCGTCGCAGGTACGTTACGCAGTCGACCGCGACGCCCCGACGGCAGGCCTGCCCCAATTGACCACACAGCCATGAGGTTGCTCCAACGGTACACTCTGCCGTCGGAGACGTGGCAGGAGCGAGCCGCACGCACACCGCCCACCGAAGTGGGCGTCCTCCCAGTGCGTTTCTTTGCTTCACGCTAGACTTGTTATTAAGACCAATAATAATTGTTGTTGTTAATATTGCTGTCAATATCACAAGTTAACTGTACAAGACGCTAATATTTCGAATGCGTACATTTCCGATAGATTTGTCACAACAAGTCTGGCGAGATCAATCCGACCAAGATCCAAGCGCTCGTCGAAGCCTACGTGAAGAAGTTCCGGAAAAAGCACAAGCTCGGCGTCGCCTAGCACGCCGCGAGGCCCCCGGGGGCCTGGGGGTCGATGCTCTGAAGCTCCCGCGCCCGGAGGCCTGGTGGTCGGGGCTCGTGGGACGCGCCAGGCGGTATAGCGGTCCGCGGAGACCGACAGATTATTGTAATTATAATTTATCTAAGAACTCTGTATTTTACTTAAACGTTTTATTTAAATAAATAAAGTAATATAGATTTAAATTACCCCGTATTTTAATGTTTACCTAAACCTTTAAACCCTCCTTGGTGTTTGACGTGTAATAAAAAGGAAACGTGGCATGAATGGATAGGAGTATATAAAATACAATTTCAAAAATTATTTTTATTAAACGGTAAAGTTCAAAATACATACAAGTTGAGTAGCTAACTAACTTGAGAGAGCTCATATCTTGTCTTTAAAGTTTTATGTTCACCAAAGGAATATTAATTACATTATGGTTAAAAGTAACATCGTGCAGGAGTGATCGTGAGCTAACACTTTACACTTTAAGCCTTATTCATGACCAAAAGTTTGCGAACGCGAGGAAAACAGCGGGAGTAACAGTAATATAAAAATACATATACATATTCTAAAACTATATTAAACAAAGTCTAAAAGCTACGCGGGCTACGAAGCAGTGTAGATGCAGTACGAGAGCTAGACGGCGGGCGCGAAGGCGAGCGTGCGGTTCTGCGCGTCGAACTCGGTGTAGTATTTGCCGATGAAGACGTCGCCGAGTATCCAGAGCGGGCCGTTGGGCGGCGGCACGTCCAGCCCCATGAAGCCGGACAGGCACACGGTCTTGCCGAACTGCGACACGCGCAGCACGTAGTCGTCGGCGCGCAGCTCGAAGGCGGCGCCGGCCACGCGCAGGCGCACGGGCGGCAGGCGCGGCAGCAGCGCGCAGTCCAGCGCGAACTGCCCCGCGGCCACGGGCGTGGCGCCCAGCGCGCGGTTGAGCGCCGCCACCTCGGCCGCGGGCCCGCCCACCAGCGACGTGCCGGTGTCGGCGATGGCCTGGCAGCCGCCCGCGCAGAAGCTGTGGTCGCCCAGCGACACGCCGTCCATGCGGAACTGCCAGTAGGCGGCGCGCGAGAGCGGCACGCGCACCAGCGGCGGCCGGTAGTGCGCGGCGTCGGACCCGCCCAGGATCAGCTCGCCGCCCTGCGCCGCGCTCGGGTCGCGGTTCAGGTAGAACGAGAACACCGGCCGCACCAGCCCCTGCGCCACCATGTTGTCGAACACCGGCGGCACGCCGTCCACGGAGATACTGCACACACACACACACATTGAATCACGATTTTGTAAAGATAAAAAACATTTTTTTTTAATTGCAAAATCGATAAAAATGAACAACAAATAATATGTTTGAAGTATAAGCGAGTGTATACTCGGGACCGGTACCTGGAGAAGGCCATGCCCAGGATGCCGTCGAACTTGGCGGCGACGAAGGCGAGGCCGGGCTCGGACAGCGCCTCGGCGAAGGTCTGCGCGCGCACGGTCAGCCCGCCCACCTGCCACGCAAGCAAATAACGTCACACATACAAATTATTGTCATGCTAATAAAATATAGCTTATAAAATAATTCATATAAAATAACTTTATTCTCTGTTAAAAACAACCTGATTTAGACTTAGATATTTGAGGATTAGAACTCTCGGCTGGCTGCGACTACGGCCACGTGACACTTGTTACACACATATTTTGTTTGTTAGCGGTTTTTTTGTTTATTACATTTACCGTACCGGTATTATTATATAAGCTTTTAGTTACATATCTATGTATATCTCTAGGTCGGCCTATAAAAAATCACCGTCCACCGACATCAGACAGACGCGCGGACGCATGATTGCTCTTGGAATATAATACAGGTGTTTATGAACTATAAAAAGTAAAGTAAAAGTAGATGTATGTATCACCATTTACAATTACTTCATAGAAATTACTCATCTAAGAAAAAACACTGTTTTGGTCATGCTGATTGCTGACTAATAATGACAATTTTATGTACTTATATATTACGTGAACACATTATAAACTAATGCTGCCTGAGGGTAATGAACAACAATACACAAAATGCTTTGTTTGTTTTAAAAATATGCAAGTTGGGAGTTTGCAGCTACAGTACGATCTTCACAGATGCAAACGTTTGAACTGAGATAAGTTTCGTCTCTTTCTTCCCCTTTATTTATACATGCTCTAGTGCATTCTGCCGCTACATTACTACTGTATTTATAAATTATATTTCTTTTACATTCCAAAAATAGCATAAATTCTCTCTAATTCATTATATTTTTTCTTTAATTTGACGTCGGATCGTTTACGTGCGGCAAGTAGCATTTTATTAATATTTTACTAGGTAGGTACATCGATTTTATGTAAGGTACTTCAAAAGTACTTGTAATAAGTCTAATTGAATAAAGTTTATTTCATTTTATTAACCACAAATTCGATAAATTAATATATAATAGCCGGTACCATTTTTACAGAAACAAAAAACAACTAACTATAAAATTTAATTAATCATTTTATATCGTGGCGCAATTATACGATTCCACGTACAAGATCATATAACTGTCGAGTGTCTACATTTCACGGGCAGATGCAATAAATGTAACTTTTATAGATATTATAGGTAATATTTCATCAATAATTGGATTCTAGAAACATTAATTAGGTATATTTATAAGATACCGTCACCCGAAGCGCACTCTCGCACGCAAATCGCATGAGGTACTTTATAACAATATAATTGCTGCTCTGACTACGGGTGACTGTTGCTCTCTCGGCAGTGAAGATGCAATCTTTTCCATTACTTCATAGATGGAGATTGTGCACTATTTCATTCCTTGGACGTAAAATTTATCAGCCAATAGTCTGTACATCGACGACGTCGACTGTGACCATGAAACTGTATCTCTGTTTTGTTAGTCTAAATTCTAGAAGGTAGTACATACGAGCCCCGGATTCGAGTCGCGGATCGGGTCAAATATAACTAGGTTATATAGGATTATAATACAGGTTAGGTTTTTCTGTCAATATATTCTCAGCAAAGGTCTTCGAAAATCGAAAACGATTTCTTTTTTCTTTCTTTATTGCGACTTCTACTACACACGGAATAATTTCTTGAGGAGTCTATTTTTTGAGGAAAACACAATTTTATTTGTACCTTTTGATGAACTGATATTTGTAAGACTTGCACAGGCAAGGAAAGGTAATAGAACAGCTAAAAACTAACAAAGTGTAAGGGTATAAAGTAGTAGTATGGAGGAGAGTGAGAGAGAGAGAGAGAGGTGGGGGAGGGAGGGGGGAGATAGAGGGAGTGAGGGAGGGGGGAGATAGAGGGAGTGAGGGAGGGGGGTGTGAGGGGGAGGGGTGAGGGGGGAGGGAGAGGGGGAGACTCACGGTAACGTCATCGGTGGACAGGAAACCGGAGAGGCTGCCGGAGCCGTAGTGGATAGCGAAGTCCGTGCCGTTCTTCACATACGACTTGGACTTGGTGCTGTCGTACTTGTTGTGCAGCACTGTAAGGAAAATATACCATACATGTACAAACACTGTACCATCGATACAAATCTATTGCCATAAATTACTTTATTCAAAGCAGTATAAATGTATTATTAAAAATAAAAATGGAAACATAATAGTTAAATAAAAAATGATGACAATTACTATCTTACAAATGTTCATTGAACAAGAGTTTAATTTTTATTTGTATTTTGCTTGTAAGGTTGAAACATAATAGTTAAATAAAAAATGATGACAATTACTATCTTACAAATGTTCATTGAACAAGAGTTTAATTTTTATTTGTATTTTGCTTGTAAGGTTAAGTTAATAACAATAAACATTTATAATTTTTGATGACAATAATTATATGTATGTATTGTATTCAGCCCTTAACGTCATTAACGTCCCACTGCTGGGTGCGGGCCTCCTTTCAGTACAAGGGGAATCAGGCCATAATCCACAACGGTGGCCAAGTACGGATTGGCGGACTTCACATGTCTTTCGAAAACTTGCTAGGTTCTCTCAGACATGCGGTTTCCTCACGATGTTTTCCTTCACGTAAGGCAAGTGATAATCATGTTAGAAATGATTCGCACATAAAAATATCAGAGGTGTGAGACCCGGGATTTGAAACCGCTTCACTCGGTTTCTCAAGCGAGCGCGTTACCACTGGGCTACCACTGCCTTATAATTAAAAAAAATATTATGTATAAATTATAAACACAATATCTGTAGACTAAATTTAGATTTTTATTATTAATATGAATACATACAATATGTAAATACTTACAACAAGCAATATTAGTGAAGTGGCATTTTTTCGAGGGAACCCACAAGTTGGAGGAGCCAGTGTCAAAAACCACTTTGAATGTCTGCGGTGGGTTGCCGATGGAGATGGGCCCATAATATTGAGCCTATATTATACAAAGTAATAATTTATATTAAGTTTGTGCATAATTTTAAAATAAATATAAATTTTATAGTGAATCTTTATAATGAATTGCTGCTGATTGAAATAAAGTATTATAAGATTCCCACGGCTGGGCATGATAATGGGCTTATAGTGGTATTGATAGTTTATAAGTTATTATTAGATTGTAGAAAGAGAAATGTACTAATTATACATGTCTATTTTTTAATACAATTAATATATCTAAACGAGAAAAAAACCATTTCATATTGTACAGGAGCTATACTGCTACGAGTGCTAGAATAAATTATTAAAGGGTAAGTTAATAACAATATATTGAGTTGAGATATACTTGAAAATGGTCAGTATGAAGACACATAGTGATAAAGTGATAAGAGTCAAAAGGGTTATCATATGAGTAAACAAAGCCTAAGATAAAATTGTTTACATATACATTATACATACTTATAATTCTTGTTTTTGTTGTTTTTGCTGCATGATTTCAATTGTAATAAATATGCATTTTTAAATTGAATGATATTTATGTGACAAAGAATAATAAGCTTCATTTTAAAATGCTTGCTTTTATCTATATAACATTCCAGTCAAGCATGTTTTCACCTATTAAATAAAGAATGTAATAACAAACTTTCTATTCAAGTATTTACTACGACTAAATGTACCTACTATTTAAAATTTTATCTATTGAGTGTATGTTGTATCATGAATAATAATATTAATATTTACGATAGTATGGGTCTAGTAAATTAGTAAAAACTACATACATCCAAGTAGTTTGAAAGAGGCTCTGGAGCAGGTCCAGTGGCTGCATATTTGATGCGAGCCATATGTAGCTCTGTGCCCACTTCATGGAAGTGTTTGCGTACTGTCTGCATGCGGTAGAGCGGGATCCTATAATAAAAAAGTTACTTAACAAATAGTAATAAAAAGGATATACATTAAAATGGCAGTAAATAAATTTTCCTTATGATGATGATATCACCTTGTAAACTCTGCTGCACAGGATGCAGCGAGAACCACGAGCAACAATAATATTCTGCCCATTGCTGCAAGTCACGGCTGGGCTCTGTGGATGAAAATAAAATATATTGTATTATGTATTTTGTTTTTTTTTACGTAATTATAAACCGCTTCACGTACTGTTGATGGTGCGTGAACAATTCTTCTGCGCGCAGTGCGCACAATTACGCAGTCGCTTTGTTGTGAGCTGGTGTCTTAACAAAATAATTAATCAAATTACCGGCACAATCGTTATTGGCCGCCGCACAATTCTGATTGTCACTTTATGCTTGTACTTGTTTGAGTAGGACTAGGTATATATAGCAATATACTCTATCTTTATGGCTTGAAGTTGAATCTTGGTAGCTATTTTAAAATATTGCTTCGTTAATACGTCACTGTCAGTGTCAAATGTCAATGCTAATTGCTAAGTATTTGCTATCTGTAAGTGTAACAAAAACCATAGACAGAGAATTATCTATCTACGAACAAAAACAAAACGAAAATTGATGGCAGAATGCTTACAAGGTTAGAGTAAGCATTTATGCTATAGAGTGCGCGCTAGCAAGTATGAACTGTAAGCACGAGTATCATAGAGTATATTGCTACATATATAAAACGGGTATAAAGTATGAACAGTCTCGAAATTGCTAGGGCGACGCTATTAGTTTATATAAACACACCGGCATATTTAGCGGAACATAAAATAAAGGTTTGATATCAGTATCATATAAGGTTGCTGGCTGGTTTATACGTCATTTAATTTAAAAAGAAATATTTTCAAATTAAGAAAACAACTGAACATCACATTTTATGCAATTGTTTTAATTTTATTCAAATACACATTATCTGGAGCGAACTTCGAGGTTTTCTTCCTTCTGAGTTTAAATACTGTTTTTTGTTAGTTTTTTTTTAATCGCGTATCTTTTTGGAGTTGAGGACTGAATTATGCCTGACTTAGACCGAACGGAGATTGCCAGGGCACTCGAAATGCGAAGAAATGGTCAAACCTACAGAGTGATATCCAGAGATCTTCGTCGACCAGTTTCAACGATCCATCGCAGTATCCAACGGTTCAGGGAGACCGGTACTTATGTGAGAAAAGCAGGACAAGGCAGAAAAAGACGCACTTCGAGTAGGGATGACCGTTTCATTCGGCTTCGTGTACGTAGGAACCCCCGTTTGACAGTCGTCCAAGCCTGACATGAGTTAGAAGCAGTGCGGGGTGTAACCGTAAGTGAGCGTACGGTACGAAGAAGGTTCGAAGAAGCTGGTTTGGGTTCATTTGTGGCCGCCAATGCTCCAAGGCTCGAGGTAAATCATCGTAGAAACAGGTTAACTTTTGCTCAGGAACATCGACTTTGGAACGCGGACCAATGGAGTAAGGTATTGTTTAGTGATGAGTGCAGAATTCTCTTTAATCAAATTGACGGCAAGCAAAGAATATACAGACGCCAAGGAGAACGATACATTCAGACAAACTTTGAAACTACAGTTGCAAACGGTGGTGGATGAATAATGGTTTGGGCGGGCATTTGTTTGGGAGCTCGTACAGACTTGGTAGTGATTGACAGAGAGAGTCTGACTGCAGACCGCTATATCAGAGAAGTTTTAGAAGAAAATGTCGTACCGTTTGCCCCATATATCGGTAACAGTTTTGTTTTTATGCAGGATAATGCTCGGCCGCATACCGCTCGGTTAACTCAAGCTTATCTTAATGATATGAATATCACTGTTATGGAGTGGCCGGCGAGATCACCAGATATGAACCCAATAGAGCACGTTTGGGACTTGCTGAAAAGAAAAGTTAAGTCCAGAATTCCAGCTCCTGCCAACGTGGGTGAACTGCGAATCACCGTAGTTGAGGAATGGCGGAGACTATCCCAGAAGACCATCGATAACATCATTCTCAGTATGCCTAGACGGGTAGAAACTTTAATAAGAGCACGTGGAGGAAATACGCGATATTAATCGCCATTTTTCTAATTTAATTAATTGTTATTTTAATATTAATTTTCACTTTTCCCGGTTATATGAAAAGTTCAAAAATGTACCATTTTTCACAAATAGCCTTTACTCGCAAAATCTGTTTTTAATGTGATCTCATTTTAAGTAAAACAAATGAAACTTTAAGTAACAAAAGAAGTGTAGTAAGTAGATTTTAAAATAAAACCATATTTTTTTAATAATGGACCTTTTTTTTGTGTTCCGCTAAATATGCCAGCGATTGAAATGTGCAGTTCCAAGCTGTAAAAATGATTCACGAAAGCAAACTAAAACGAGCAAAGATATTTCTTTTCATCGGCAAATAATATTTTAATCAGAAAACGCTGATTTTAACAAAATTACTCAAGATGTTGCGGGAGGCGCGCGGATGGGTCGACACAACACGTGCTTCCGCGCCCCCCGCTTCTTAGTTCTTACTTTCCCTCATTAAGAGCTAGTACTTACTTGTACCACGTTGTACTACTCGAATATTTTGTATAACCATAGTATTATAAATTAAGATCCTTTGTATTTGTCAAAAATAAAACTTTTAAATTTTAATGGCACCAAACTACCTTACACTACTTACTTAATTTTAATTTTAAACATTTTTATAATGAGGATCAGTACAGTTATAGCGAATTCCATAGAACTAGTATCCACGTTATTTTATAAGACATAAGAATGATATATCTTTTTGAATTATCTAAATCGGACCATAACTTACGAAGATATCAAGAAATAAACATTACGCCGTTCCTGCCGCCAAAATCCATGTACGCGGGTGCGTGTGACGTCACTGTGACGGTCCGAACGTTTAGCCAGCCCACCGCCCGGGCCTCTTACTTCACAATTCGACGCCCGACGGAGCGGGCGCGACGCGGTCGGCTACTATATTTAGTAATTACTTATTTAGTGTTATTTGAAGTGTGTTTGTGATATTTCAATAGAAAGTGTCTACATCTATACACATAATAAAATTCTAAGTCGAATCTGTACATTAAATATTTTTTGGAAAATCTTATTGAAATAGACATTATTATTGATGCAGAGGCCGAATGTATAGTTTTTAGAATTTTTGTCTGTCTGTCCGTTACCGCAACACAGAAAAACCACTAGATGGATTTTGATGAAATTTAGTATAGTGATAGCTGGTTATCCGGGTTAATATATAGGATACTTTTTACCGCAGGAAAATATCTCATTTCTGGAAAAAGTACAAAAACTGCAATGTAAGGGTATACTAATATGTAAAACCGAAGAATTTGTTTTTTGTTCAGCTTAACGCGGGTGGAGCTGCGGGCAATGCTAGTAATTATATAATAATTACATTACGGGATTTAAACGCGTGAATTCACCTTTAATTCCCGAAATTTGCGTTTATGTCCCGTAGTCTATTATATAGTTATGGAACGCAAACAGTTAAAGAGAATAATATATAATTTTAATTTAGTTTACTATTATTTAAAACAATCAAAATACTAAGCAACACTATACTACATGGATTTACAAATGATTGATATTAATTTGAAATACTGTAATTTTAGATAATAAAGTCTATATGTGCGTGAATATACTTCTTTTTTAATTAAATTCTAAAAGTTTTACTAGGCACATCACTATTCAACCGCTTCATCTACAAGTAGGTATCTGATGAACATCTGCTTACGTTTAGCATAATGGACAATGAGCGATACGCGCGCTTTATAGCATAATATGTATACTCTAAGATGTTCACCGATTACTCGAAGACTCCTGGACCGATTTGAATGTTTTTTGTTTCAAAGGTATACTTCTCAGGTGGTCCCATATAAATTTTATCGAAATCGGTCGAGCGGTTTTAAAAAAAAATCAACAATAAATATATTTTTTAAATAAATTGTTTAATCGAATATGTAATTAAATCCTTTCTTATTACAAATTACCTGCTTTTTATGTCTACACTAAAAATGGAAAAATAAAAACTTAAAAAAAAAACCGACTTCTAGGCACTAAAATGTAAAAAATAACTAAACGGAGGGTTTCATTTAGAATAGATACCTAATCAGATATTTTCGAAGTCGGTGCCAGCCAAGTTTAAACCAAAAGCACTTGTTGACTACACTTTGACATACGCGCTTCGCCTAGCACATCTTTTCTTCAGAACTACAGTACGGTAAGTGTAAAAGTGTAGCCACGTACCTAATATGTAAGGACATTTTGAAGAGACATGAGTAGCGGTGCAAAATAGAGTAAACGCAGCGCAGCGACCCCGAGTGGCATCAGCTTATAAATCAGAAGGTAACCTTTTAAAATTGCGGGTTTTAGGAGTCTCATTAGCGTCCGGCAATCCAGCCGGGCGTCAAGTCAAGAAACGTACTTGATTGGCCGCCTATCTCGATGGGCGGTGTAACGTGCGGTTTGCTCCTGGCGATTCCCTGATAGCAGAGTGGGCCGATGGTCAGCCTCGGCAGGCAACCTTCGGGGCGTCGAGCGGTCGTGGTTAAGAGCGACCATACGACGCCTCATTAAGACGGGGGATTTTATAGCTCTATATGTGTATAAATAATATTTAGTCAATTTTTACGCGACTGCAGCGAAGTCCAAAGGAGGGTTATGTGTATGACCTGTATGTATAAATGTATGTATGTATGTATGTCCGACCCTATGTTCCCTCATAATTACTAAACGGCTTAACCGATTTTGATGACTCACTCGTAAATCGTTAGATTCGTCTTAGTAACGCGAGTGTCATAGGGGATAAAGAGAGAGAGAGTGAGAGAGGGGGGAGGGGGGGGGGGGGAAGGGGGGGGGGGGGAGGAGAGGGAGGAGGGGAGGGGGGAGGGGAGGAGAGGGAGGGAGAGAGGGAGGGAGAGAGAGAGGGGGAGAGATGGAGGGGGGGGAGAGGAGAGTGAGAGAGAGAGGGGGAGAGAGGGGGGAGGAGAGGGGGAGAGAGGGGGAGAGAGGGGGAGTGAGGGAGAGAGAGGGGCAGAGGGAGGAGGGAGAGGGGCAGAGAGGGAGGGGAGAGGGAGGGGGGGGTGGGGGGGAGGGGGGGGGGAGGGAGGGGCAGGGAGGGAGGGGGGGGGGGGGGAGGGAGGGGGGGGGGGGGAGGGAGGGGAGGGGGGGGGGGGGAGGGGGGGTGGGGGGGGGAGAGGGGGGGAGAGGGGGGGAGAGGGAGAGGGGGGGGGGGTCAAAATACAGGTTTTTAAAAGGCAATTACAAAAATATACACAGGTTTTATATTTAAAAATATTTAGAACAACAAATTGATAAACAAAATAAACAAATATGTCTGACTAAAACTAAAAACTTGTCAATAAAAAAAAAAAACTAAAATCCGACTGAGTTAAAAGCAATTAAAATGATGATGATAACAAGTTGACACAGAAACAGTATTATGCAGTTCGCTTTTTACGCAGTCGGGTTTTTAATTTTTGTAAATATTTATTTTATTTCATTTGAGGATTAATCTAGCTACGGAAAGTAAAACTACATAATATTTGGAATACAATTAATTTTATAAATCAGATAACAACATTAATGATATTTTGGCCACTCTCTCATTACAATTATTACCCGCCATGCCACAGCCGCCCGCCGTGTGCTCGTAGCCTTACACTAAGCTAGCAGAGCATTCAGTGCACTCTGCTTATTCGAAATATCGAAGGCACAATAGTTTGTATGTTAATATAGTTACTTTAAAAAATTTGCCCTTTAAAGTTTGCTCCAAAGATATTATTTTTATTATTTAAGGTAACACAGCGTCTTCAGCCGAGTTACAAATTATAATATTTATTAAATATATCAACGTTGGACTCGGGTTCCTTAAAAAGAGAATATAATTTAGTTAGTCTACTAAATATATTTCCTTACTCTAATAATTGTCAATAGGGACGGTATTTTTGTAAAACTTTAAAACAATCATAATATATTAAATTCTAAAAATTCTTACAAAGTAAAGCAGTAAGAGATCTACAATTACGTCCGATACGATCAATGTTAAATACAAAAATATGATAATAGAGTGCACTGACGCTTCACAACAGAGGTTCAAAATGAGGTCGCAGAACTCAGAAGTACCCTGCCTCCGCTGACATACACACATCACACAGTCATATCGTCGTAGTGAGAAGTGCTCAAACGTACATTACTGACATTGTTTCATTTTGTGCAGACATTCGTGACGAGTAATTACAATCAGTATTGTTAGAATGAGTGAAAAATAGTCTTATAAAAGCTGTGATCAACCAAAACAGCCGAGTAGTAAAAATAGCCACTTTCAGTTTTTCCTACATTTTCTAATACAAAATATTATATATTTTTTAATAAATATCGTATGATTCTTAAGGGGTATCCCAAGTTATTGACTTACCTACATCTATGCTATGATGCTACATTTGTATTAAAAAAAGTAAACGAGCAAGCCTTACAGTAGTCGCATATGATGTGTAACATCTGACATCTCACCTTATTATGTTTAATTTACTCTACTTAGACTATTTAACTTAAATTTGCAATTAGATTTCCTATTGTAATCTAATTAGACTGACTAAAGTAGGTTTGAAGAGAATATTGAATGTTGTTAAAAATTTTGTATAATTACGTAAGTTGCAAATGAAAGTTTTTGTTTGAGATATATTTCAATAATTTAATATATGGAAATCAGAAAATTGTATAAGAGAAATGTGAAAACCTTATTATTTAAAGTTTATATACAAGAAAATTTTAGTCATTGTAGTTATATAAAATATCGTTGTTTTATATAAGAAAGAAATACATAAGGGAACAACTGTGATAAAAATAATAAGGTTTAGGGGTACAAATGTATCAGTCGGACTCCAGCTCTCAGCAGAACAACAACAAGGTCGAATAATCAGGAATAAATGGAAGTAATCTTGAAGAATTGTTTTCTTTCAAACCCACATCATACAGTCCAACATAGAAATTATTCTTGTAATTAATTAATTTGTTTTTTTTTTTTATCAAAATAAAAATACCAATTGAGCAGCGACAGAAATTAAACTCATACTTTTAAAAGGTGTGTGTGTATTTTTATACGCAGGTAAGAAGTTATACTTCTTTATTTTTTTAGAGCATTTTTTTAATGTTTAAACTTCTTTCAATGTTATTTACTTTTCGTATTCTTCTCAGCAAACACTTTCATTTGATATCCATATCATAGGAGTGCATAAAAAACTGTCCACCATCTTTGGGAGTCCGTCATATTGGACTTATAACGACGTCACTTTGCTTATTGTGTCTAGCTCATCGAGTCCTTTCATTTGATATCCATATGATGGGGATGCATAAAAAACAGTCCGCCATATTGGACTTACACTTTTTACCATCAGACGGCCAACTCTACCACCGCGCGCGCTCGTTAGTCAAATCATATAGAGCGCGCTTCCCCGACTTCCTGTTACGCACTTCCTTGCGTGTGTTATAGTCCTTTCTCACGAAATCACTCCCACAGATTGCAGGAAAGCGAGAGGAAAGATGTTACACCTCTAAAGTATGAAATTATCTCGCTTTAAATGAAGTACCTGGGCGACCGAGCTTCACTCGGCGTTTTTCGGAAAAGATATAAAAAATGCGGTTTTTTTTCATTAAAAAAACACCTATATATGTAGATAAACTTAAAAAACAAAACATTATCGAAATACAAAATTTGATCCAAATCGTTAGAGCCGTTTCAGAGATACACAAAATAAATTTATATATATACAAGAATTGCTCAATGAGAAATATTTACGCTGCGTGTAACGAGGGCTGGACAATAATTATTTTTATGCTTAAATATTTATCTCCTTAAGCCATCGTCGGCGCCATCAATCAATGCCAAAAATATTCTATACGTATGTATTTCATTAGAAGCCCGCACTTTCAATACTACATCGCAATTACCCGTCTCTTAGGAAACCAAATGGCAGTACATTTAAATTATTTGAAGTACATAGAGGGGTTTCGATAGGGATGTGATCGTGGCGGCGCGTCTCGTCCGACCTTCACGCACCATTACCTAAATATCACGCCACTATTTGAATATACAATAATTATAAATTATACATGTTATATTAAAGTTATTTTGTAGGAATTACTCTCACACATATCATTGCATCGCTGTAGAAGCCTGCCGAGGTAGTTATATATTTTGATGACATTTTCTAAATATTAACGCAATGCCATTTAATCCCTCTGTGTACTAATCTTCGAGGACACGACACGCCCATATTCACGCATATTTAAAGATATAACTATTTTTAACATGATATTTAAAAATATTTTTTAAGTAGGTACAGAAAGAACAGTATAGATAATATTTACAGAAGTCGCAAAATGTACACAACACGTTCATGTCCTTATAGCTAATATAGCTACATTTATACACATGTTCCATGTAATACATAGTGAAAAGTATTTATTTATCATAATTTTACTATTTTAAAAAATTAATTTAAAAAATATACTTTTTTTAAAGAAAAAATAACTATGTAATGTCATAAAATAATAATATATTGTTCATATATTGTATGTACATTTTTATATCTTATAATAGTACCACCGCTTCGAATGCACTACACATTTTCCTCATATCGTGTGCTATATAAAAAAAAACTCTTTATGTACGCATCAAATGCGGGAATATAACTAATACTTGGAAACTACCTATACAATACATAGTACACTATAGTCTCAATGCTGAGGAAAGTAACTCGTCTCTTCCAACACTACAGACTTGGATATTTACATATGTAACAAGTAGCAGTGAGTTCTAGTTGTATTAACACATGTATTTAATACAGCGTCCGCTCAGTGATATGTCTCCGTGAGGGTAGAGCAGGCCCCGGTTCGTTCTCGGTCTCGTTCTTTAACCGGTCAACGAAAACGCACGGTTTGATAAACCTAAATAATAATAGTTACGGGTTATTCTAAGAGAAAGGTTGGATTTCGGTTTTCATACAGAAATTAACCGGTTAGTTCATTCATAAGTATCCTTCATGTATCCTTATATAAAGCAATTCACCATTAGCAAAGAGTGTGAACGTACAATAACCGGTTAATTTTGATCATGGAACCTAAATTCGTCAAAAACCATCCTCCGGGATTGAACCGGTCAAAGAACATAACCGAAACCCTTAAAGGTGGAACCGGAGAGGCTTTAAAGGTGGACCGCGTCCCGTCGCCCGCTCAGTGCAGCGCGCGGCGGTAGAGGCGCTCGTCGGCGCTCAGCACGCGCACGGCGAAGGCGTCCAGCGCCAGCGGCGCGCCCTGCACTATCTCCACGTTGCCCGCGTTCGCCTGCACGAACAATGTTGTATTTATATACATATTATCACAGATCATATAATACTATACTGGTACAGAGTGCATTCCATACAAATGTTTGACTTTGCTAATCCGCGCTTACACATCGCGCTATTTTTTTATTAAAATGGGTAATGGATGGCGCAAGTGAGAATTAAAAATTTGCCAGTAGGTATAAACCAATCAATGTTTTAGTTTTTTGGGAAATTTTGTATAAACTTATTTATTTGTCTTGTATAAGACATATGTATTTTTGTTTCTTTTTTAGTAGCTTCAATTTAGTTTTATTTAATATTTTTATTCAATTAGTTTCACTTATTATTTTTGTAAAGCATATGTACGGTGCAACCGTACATATTGTAATTCATCATTTTTTCTCATGACGCGTCATTTATTCCATATTGATTATTATTCTAAAAGTTAGGCTAGTTCGCATTCGGCAAGCAAGAAGCCCGGGCGCGCTCACATCATATCATTTTAATCATTTTAATATAGCAGTTTATTTCTAATAAATCAAGCATTTTAAACATTCTCAGTAGACTTTTATCAATTTACATACTCTATCAATTTACATCTATCAACAACCCCCACAGCATACTTATTTAATATCAGTCACTTTTGATGACAAATCAGTTCATTTGTAATAATTTAGGATAATATAGGTCTAATTGTATTTTTACTGTTTAAGATTTTTTGTATACGACTGTTTTTACCTGAATAAATAAATAAAAAAAGGCGACATCTAGCAGCTCTAGCTGTAAATGTAAATGCTCTAAATGATAGATGGCGATAGAAGCCATCTCCGAGCTGCCGCTGCACAATGTTGTAGGTACCTCTATGTAAGGCCTCTCAAGGTCACTATGGCAATTATTTTTATATATTCCGTTTCATGTCTTATATATTGTATAGACTTACGTATATAAATATTATTTTTAACGCAAAAAAATTGAAACGAGAAATAACGAAATGATATTATATTCTGCTATTATTTTTTTTATTTATATGGAGAATCAATTGTAGTGTAGGTTTGTGATAGAGAATAATAACGTAAGTGTGGGGTTTTTGAGTCGCTTGCACATATACTATATCATTCACATAAAAAGCTAACTTAACGTGATGTTCTCGAGCCATCCGAACGTTAACTGCGCCTGACGTCTCTTAACATCTGTGGTCGGACGAGAAACGATAATGCGAGGTAAGAATGTGATCCTATGGCGGCCCAATAAATGATTAATTTACTTTATCTTCGGTGGTATTCCGGTTCAGTCTGACAGGACAGATTATATGCACAAATAGTAAACGACATCGCGAAATAAAAGAATCTAATGACGGATAGGACGAACCAAAAAGAGCGTCGCCAGGAAGAGCTTGCAGACGTCGGCGGGGTCGGCGGCGGCGCGCGCCAGCACGGCGCGGAAGGGCGCGGCGGGCGCGGCGGCGCGCAGCACGGCGGCGCAGGCGCGCGGCACGTCGGCGCCGCGCGCCTCGGCCGCCGCGGCGCGCGCCAGCACGCGCGCGCGCCACTGCCCCCACTCCCCCTCCTCCGGCGCGCTCCCCGGCAGGCTCTGCGGGTGCATATAAAACTTGCAATTAGAGCGGTCACACTTTCACGGTTTCGCCGAGTCGGTTTCCGTATACGTGCGTATACGTCACTGGAAACTGTCTACGATAGCTGTTTCAAATAAATCGTAACACGCGATCTGTATTAAATTGCAATTTTCGATTATCATTTTCGTTTAGAAATATTAGCGTGAATAATCTTCCTTTGAGAAAGTTCCTGCGAGTCGAGATGCCTGTCGTATTAATTAAGGCTTGTTCAGATAATTCCAGTTAATGATAAAAAAAATCTAAAAGTATTAACCGACTATTAAAAATTAACCACCTATTATTTACTTATACGTTGGTAGTATGCGTATACATATATATTTTTATGTGTGTATGTTTGCTGCTCCTCGGCTGGACGGATTTAGATGAAATTTAATAAACAGATCGACTCGGATATGAAATAGCGGCATAGAACGAGACGGTCCAGGCGGCGGGCGCCGGGCGCGCCGCGTGTACGCACCGCGAGCGCGGTGGCCGCGGGCGCGTCGTCGGCGCGCGACGTGTCGGAGCCGCCCAGCGAGCTCTGCTCGAAGAACCCGTCGTCGTCGCTGTCGCCGCCCGCCGCCGCCACCGTCGCCCCCGCCCCCGCCGCCGCCGCCACCGCCACCGCCGTCGCAGCCGTCGCCGCCTCCGCCTCCGCCCGGCTCCAGCCCGCGAACCCTGCGAGTGGCTCGTTCATGTTAGACATACATTTTAGATCTGTTATTGAAAAAAAAACGTTATTTTGGTTATAATATTTACATAAATTTTATTAACACAATATTATTTCAATCTGCTTGTTTTTTTTGCTATTACAAATAAAGTACATTTTATTATATTTTAATACTGACCTCCAATATCTCTCAAATCTGTTAAGTCGAAACCACGAAACTCTGAAAATATATAAATGTAATTTTTAAATAAAATTGCCATCGGGCTAAACGTAATAAAACTTACTAAAAAGAATTCAAGTTGTCAAATAAAAAAAAAGGTAAAAAAACTAAACAATAAACTTAAAATGATAATTGGGTTAGTTAACATCGCTATTCGATCGAGATACTTCTTACGAGCTCTTAAATAGGTTTTCATCGCTCATTCGCCAACTCAATCGACCAACTATTTATCGACGATCATGATGAACATTTATCAGATTATCAACACAAATATAATTAGTGATAAGCTTAGAAGTAAATAATTAATCATTTATCATATCTTTTATACGTATCGATTTATTAATTTATATGACATATTGGTGTTGTAAAAAAATATAGTGTAGGTGTCACGCGTACCCGTGCGTCCCCGGTGGCCGCGCAGGCGGGCGCGCAGCGCGAGCAGGCGCGCGCGCGGCGCGCGGCCAGCACGCGGCGCCGCCAGCGCGCCGGCACGCTGAACTCCCGCACGCGCGCCAGCAGCGCGCGCGCCTCTGCGCCGCGCACGAACACACACACGTTATATCGAAAAAAGGCCTCCTTTCAACACGAGAGGGTACAGACCGGAGTCCGCCACGCTAGCCGAATGCGGGCGGGCGGGCTTCACATGTCTTTCGAAAAGTTGCTAGGTTCTCTCGGACATGCAGGTTTCCTCACGATGTTTTCCTTCACCGTAAGACGAGTGGTACTCGTGTTGAAAATTATTTGCACGTGAAAATATCAGAGATACGAGACCCGGAATTTCAACCCACTTCACTCGGTTTCCCTAGTGAGCGCGTCACTACTGAGTTGGTTAGTCATAACACGCCTTCATTACCATCACTTCCTCCTATGATGTCATCGAATCTTGGCAATAAATTTAAATCTACTTCTATGTATCGAAATGAAAGTTTGTATGTCTATATGTATTTCAGACGACAATTCTATAACTTGGTATCTTGAACCGAATACGATGATGAAGCCGGGAAGGGGGCAGCGGAATACTTCAGTGATTATTTAGTATTAACTTAGCGAATTTAGACTCATATAAATAGTTTCGACGAATCCTATACATTTCAAATTGTAAGAAGTGTGTTTTTAGTTTTTTCAAATTATATTTATAATTATAATTAGTTTTCACTTATCGAAGTTACTTAATCTATACATACTCGTATAATAAAATTCTAACTGAGCCGAACCTGTACATTAAATATTTTTTGGAAAATCTTATAGAAATAGACGTTATTATCGACACAGAGGCCGAATCCATAGTTTTTAGAATTTTTGTCTGTCTGTCTGATACCACATCACAGAAAAACCACGGGGAGGGATTTTGATGAAATTTGGTACGGTGATAGCTGGTTATCCGGTACATATAGGGTACTTTTTACCGCGGGAAAATATCTCATTACTGAGAAAAATACAAAAACTGCATCATAAGAGTATACTAATATTTAAAACCTAAGAATTTAGTTTTTGGTCATCTGAACGCGGGCGGAGCCGCGGGCAATGCTTGTCTGTATGATATAATATGTTCACTTGCTTACTTTTACTTATGTGGAGGTTAATCGTGCACTCCGATATATCTTCTACTTTCGAGATCAAGTCGCTCCGACGCTTCCTCTCCTTCTTCTCCGCGGCAGGGGCGGGCGCGGGGGAGGGCGCGGGGGCGAGGCAGGGGGAAGGCGCGGGCGAGGGCGCGGGGGCGGGCGAGGGCGCGGGGGCGGGCGAGGGCGCGGGGGCGGGCGAGGGCGCGGGGGCGGGCGAGGGCGCGGGGGCGGGCGAGGGCGGCGCGGGCGCGAGCGGCGTGGAGGCGCGCGGCGGCGGCGAGGGCGGCGCGGCGGCGGCGATGGCGGCCTGCAGCTCGGTGAGCGGCAGCGCGTGCGGCGTGGCGCCGCCGCCGCAGCCCTCCGCCAACTCCTCCACTAGCTGACCTTCCTGTTCGAAAAAATATTCATTATTTAGTTTACGGATACTTGCTTGAAATGAAATATTTTGTTTATTTAAAATATGTGTTACACCTAACTTTTGATATCAATCGAAATCATTACAAGTCCTTCGCCGCGCTGAATTTGTTTGTTCAAGTTAATTTCAAAAAATATTGTAGAGATTTTTATACAATTTTCACTAATAAAAAGAAGGATTATCTATAAAGGTTATATATTATAGTTTCTAAACATATTACGAAAATATAAGTATAAGTAGTGAGTTAAGTCGTAATGAATAATAATTATCCATCATAAACTTACATACGAAGAGCATCTAGGGTACTAATTAGTAAAGTATAAAATTTGATCAAACTAGATCCAAAACGATTGGAGACGGTGACTCACGTGCAGGCGCCAGGTGACGTGGAAGTCGGCGAGCAGGCCGACGGGCTCGCCGGCGTAGTCCAGCAGCGGGAAGTCGCGGTCGCTGAGCACGCGCGGCTCCAGCTCCACGTACATGCGCGGCAGCGTGGGCGGCGGCCGCGGGGGCGCCGCCTCGCGCCGCGCCGCCGGGCACGCCTCCAGCTCCACCAGCGCGAACTCGCTGTGCGCCGACGCCTTGCGCTTGCGCCGCGCGCTCGACGGCGTCTGCGGCTCTGATGAGTTGCTGGGACCCTCTCTACGAATGGTTACGATTCTATACTACATATCTTTATATATATAATTCTTCTGTGAGTGTGTATGTCACTGAACTTCTCTCAAACGACTGGACCGATTTTGATGAAATTTTTTGTGTGTGTTCAAGGGGATCTGGGAATGGTTTAGATTCACAATTTTGTCCAAAAAGTTTGAAATTTTCAAATTAAAGACGTGTAGACAGGACAACGTCTGTCGGGTCCGCTAGTATTGTATAATATGTGAAACTAATATAATTCCGACGTAATTAGCTAACCGTAATGAATGACAGTCAGTCTGCACGAGGTTTTCAGAACAGTCCGAGAAGTGTTTCTCCCGAGGTATTTATATATTTCAGTGAAACATTATGCTCCAACATAAGAATTGACACTAGTGGATAATATTTTATTGAAAAAAGTTTTTTAATATTAATCTATACTATAATAACACTTTAGAGGTCGAATTTCTATACATAGAAAAAAAAATATGCTAAAACCGAGTCAGGGGGATGTAAGAAAAGAAATAGACAAATCCAGACTTTTTTAATTTTTTATTTCTCTGTTTGTAGGAGGCTAATCTCCGAAACTGTTGGACCGATTTAAATAAAATTTTGCTAGGTGGTACCTTATATCCCCGGTCAACAGCTTAGACACTTTTCATCCCGGAAAATTAAAGTTTCCGTGGGATAGTTAAAAAACTATAGTAACTTATACAGCTTAGTACACAAAAACTACTAATTGGGTTTTAATTAAACTTTATAATAATATAATTCATACATCAGAATAACGAATAGGCTACGTTTTATCCCGGAAAAATGTGTTAGGGTGAGCCGCTAGTTTGTTAATAAAGTTGTGCTAAATTAACCAAAAGATAAAAAAAAAATAGATCCCAAAAAGATGTATTGTTATTTTAAAAAATATTTTAAGTGAAGTGAAACGAAATAATGCGTAAAATTTGCTTAATTTTATTCATTATTGAAATATCAGCAATCAAATGGTGAATTTGTAGTGATATTTACACATGGCGCTTTTTAAGAACTGTTTAACACGGTTAAAAATTGTTAAAATCACTGAAATTTTTGAAATCATACTTCTTTTGGCACGTTTGGAAAAAAATATGAGGGTAAAATTATTATGATGCGCGCGCATACCGATGGCCAAAAAGTGACATGATGAAGTTAGCTGCATCCGTTTTACAAACATAGTTGTGACTTGTGACATACGGGATGACATCTTTAGTTATTTTTATTTTGTTACGTCAACTTCTTACGTACGTACATAAAGTACACACACACATTTTTTAATTCGAATGCAGGATGAATTTTACAATATTAACCATACTTTATGCACTACAACTATTTGCAAATAACGACGTCTGTTGTCTATTGAAACAAATATAAATAATCTGAATTAGCGCTACCCAATATCTTTGTATTATGCGATTTGATACTAAAGGGGAGCCTACGTATAATTTTTGTTGCCATGAACTATTCCAACTGGTTATATCGAGAGCTAGCATTTGGCCGCTACTCCGCCTGTATATTTTATTTATTGATCTATTGAAATTTCCAAAAATCGAATGTATTATAGCCGATTCTTACACCCTGTTTGTCCTCACATATCATGCCCAACTTCTTATTCTCAGATGTATCTACTGCTTAAAAAATTGAATTAGAGTGGTTGTCCTTTTTAACCAGAAATCTTATTTTCACTTTTAGCCATTTAAATTAAATAAGGAATTTATGTATAAAAACTACCAATCCCATTTCTATCCCTTTAGGGGTTGAACCTCCCAAAATCCTTTTTTAGCGGATCCCGACTCCATATGACGAATCCATCTGCCAAATTTCAGTTCTGTAGCATTTGTAATTTCTAAGATTTCATGGTTAATCCATAAATAAGGAATAATTTCACTTTTCTATACTAATATTATAAAGAGGTAAAGTTTATGAGTTTGTGACGTTGTAGGGAGTAACCTCTGGATTTACTGAACCGATTTAGATGAAATTTGGTAAGAAGATAGTTTGAGACCCTGGGAAGGACATAGGATACTTTTTATCCCGGAAATCATCCCTTAAGGGGGTGAAAATAGGGATGAATGTTTGTATTGGAAAGCAAGCTAGGGACGAACCCGAGCGAAGCGAGGGTGAGTCGCTAGCATATATATAAAAAAAAATGGCGGGCCACCCTTGATAACTTTGGAATGGTATAGGAATACAGAAATAGTGATCGAGTTCCAGTCACATAGTAACACTTGCCGAAACTACAGGAAATGTTCTCTTAACTAAGTAATAAAAAAAGCTGATTGCTATCTCATTGTTAGAATACAATGCTAATAAATAATAAGATCTTCCGCAGTGTTTACACGTGCTGGTGACGCGCCGCCGGCTGCATTGTTTCCACACTAGATCCAATATTTGATTGCTCTCGTTCGGGCGAAGGCTAGCGTTACCTACTTGCCAATTTATTCGGTCACGATAGAGTAACCTTGCAGCCGGCTTCGACACGCGGAAACTTACTCGACTGATAAAGCCTGCATTCATTAAAGTTCGTGTTCTTTGGCGAATTAGTTATTATTTATCACATTTATTTCGTTTTCGCGTGTACAGCGTTTGTAGTACCTTTTTATTTTTAATTATTGTTATTGTATGTATGTTAATATCAACTTTCATTTGGTCATTAGTAATTCGTTAGGGCGGAACTCTTAAAATTTATTTTTATACTAGCGACTTACCCTCACTTCGCTCGGGTGCATCTTTAGGTACGCGGATTTTATTTACAATCTCATCGGTTTTAATTTTTTGCGCTGAACCCTGATTCTTTTTCTAAAATAAAAGTAGCCTAAGTTACTCCTTATAACATTAGTTATCTGCCAGTGAAAGTTCCGTCAAAATCGTTCCAGCCGTTTCGGAGATTTGCCGAAACGAACAGACAAACAAAAATTTTAAATAATTGTTTTTTCTTAATAGTACCGTATTATACTTTCATATGTATTTAGTAAAAAGCTAATACTTTGACATTAAAAACAGGCACTTCAATTTTATTTATCTGTATAGATGTATAGAATTAGCCGTTATATGTATGAGCATATGCGAGACATAATTACTGCACCCATGCATGTGATTAAATGAATACTAGATTATTGAAGTTCTCTCGTGCTCTGTTCTCGCGGCACAGTCTCTATTACCTACTCCCGGGCGCTCTACTCTAGGTAACTTGTCGTTGGATTAAATGAATACTTGATTATAATTAATCCTATATTTACCTGGACTTATACAGACTGTGCTGTAACTTGTGAGAACAGAGGACATAGCTGTTGCATACACGAGCGTCGGCGACAACGTATCGTTTAATTTTAAATGATCAATAGGCTTTTTGACTGGCTCCTTGAAACCGTCTCGAATTATTTAGTTCTGGCTATTGACCTCATAAAAAGTGTTTATTTTTAATAATTGTAAGCATTACTTTAAAAAAAATAGCAATTAAAAAAGTACAATTTAAATAGGCCGCCGAAACACTATTTTGCACAAGATGGCGTCAGTGACGTCACAGCCAAGTGTTATAAACAATCAAGCGTCATACACAAGTTGAGTTAGTGTTTATTTTTATTATTGTTTACTATTATCTAATAAAGAAAATGTACAAGTGGTGTTTTGTGCCTACGTGCACTTATACTAGGAACGGCAATGACGGTAAGTCAATACTCACTGACAGGCACGTTGTTTGACAGTTTACTATTCTGTGACGTCATTGTACAGCAACTAATCCAGATCATTTTCGGTCACGTGGTAACAGAGGAAAATAAATTAAGTTTGTAGAGGCTTTTTTGCATATTTCGTAAAATATTTTTTCGCCTAATTAATATGTATCCCTTTTAAAACCCCTAAACCAATGCGTTGTCAATAAATAAAGCAATATTTTTCACATTGTCAGATAGCCTATTCTTGCATACATCTATACATATAATAAAATTGTAAATTAGCCGAATCTGTACATTAAAGATTTTTTGGAAAATCTTATTCAAATAAACATTATTTTCGAAACAGAGGCTGAATCTATAGTTTTTAGAATTTTTGTCTGTCTATCTGTCTGTTACCGCATCACGGAAAACCAATGGGGGGATTTTGATGAAATTTGGAATAGTGATAGCTGGTTATCCGGGTCAACATATAGGATACTTTTTACCGCGGGAAAATATCTCATTTCTGAGAAAAAATATAAAAACTGCAATGTAAAGGTATACTAATATGTAAAACCTAAGAATTTTAATTTTGGTCATCTGAACGCGGGCGGAGCCGAGGGCAACGCTAGTAATATATATGTACATTGTACGTATATAAATTTATTTTGTGTATCTCGGAAACAGCTCTAACAATTTTGTGTTTAGATAAGGTTTTACTTTTTAAGTTTTTTATATATCTTTCTGAAAAAACGCAATTTTTATATTTTCTCTGAAAAATAGCGAGCGACACTAGGTTGCTCAGGTTCTTGAGCATAATCTATACTAATATTATCATGAGATAAAGTTTGTGAGTTTATGACGTTGTAGGGGGTAATCTCTGGATTTACTGAACCGATTTAGATGAAATTTGGTAAGAAGATAGTTTGAGACTCTGGAAAGGACGTAGGATATTTTTTATACCAGAAATAACCCCTTAAGGGGTTGAAAATGGGGATGAATGTTTGTATTGGGAAGCAAGGCAGGGACGGATCCGAGCGAAGCGAGAGTGAGTCGCTAGTATATTATACAACAACTGAATTGGGAAGTCTTGGAAGATGGATGTGAATCTTACCTCAGATTTAGTTAAAATCATGTACTAAATAATAAGCGAAAAAGTCGTCGGTTGCTGTTCACTCCTATTTACATTACAGAGACTTGACCCTTCTGCACTTTGTCTCATACAATACATTCATTTACATAATACTATCTGTATGTTAAGACATATTCTTTCTTAATACTTTACATGTCATTGGTATGTTTAAAGTATGTATGTAGTTAGGAAACTCTGATGGCTAAATAATCGAAGTATTAAATGTTTATTAAAATCTTTGTATATTTCATTAATCTGCAGGCTGCATTTAAATCTGTCTGTAACTGCACTTGCATGCGTAAATGCTTAAACAATTGTGGCGTTACAGTTAGGTGACAAGTGGAGACAGAGACAAAGTTTAGTGTTATTCATTCTTTTAAACCAATTTACAGTTAACTAGCATTGCCCGCGGCTCCGCCCGCGTTTAGATGACCAAAAACCAAATTCTTAGGTTTTACATAATATTAGTATACACTTACATTGCAGTTTTTGTATTTTTTCTCAGAAATGAGACATTTTACCGCGGTAAAAAAGTATCCTATATGTTGACCCGGATAACCTGCTATCACCATACCAAATTTCATCAAAATCCCTCCAGTGGTTTTTCTGTGCTGCGGTAACAGACAGACAAAAATTCTAAAAACTATAGATTCGGCCTATGTATCAATAATAAAGTTTCTTTCAATAAGATTTTCCAAAAAATATTTAATGTACAGATTCAGCTCAGTTACAATTTGTATAGAAGAAAAACAGCAATCCTTCTAGATTTTTCACAGGAAAATAGATATTATCCAGTTTGAAATGCATGTTTAATATCTAATATACTAATATTTTAATGTGGAAGTGATTGTTTTGCCTGTTTGAATGTGCTAATCTCTGGAATTTCCCGACTTTCCCTTGCCTTCTATCAACTAACAGTTTTTACTAGAATGGATTCCTCCTAGAATTCTGCTGATTGTGATGAAACCTTAGATGTCCTTGTGGACCTGCTAAAGTTTATTGCACCATGCTACTAATGTACACGCGAATTCCGAACAACAAGTCTCAACTCTGAATACAACTAGTAACTTGTTAAGTTACTTGTTGTTAATGTTAGATTTCAATTAGTGATTTTATAAGTAAATTTGTGGACTACAAAGACTTATTCTCACAATAAATAATGATTGATGGCACTAATAATAGAGTTCGCACTTTAAAAAGCAGGACAATATCTGCGGCATTTGTTCCATGATAAAAAAATGAAATTTAAAGAATAAATTAAAATACATTTTTAACTTTTTGCTATATTCTTTGTGAAAAAATCACTCTAGATGAATGTATAAAGTATATGAAAGGTTTGGTGTCAATAACAGTCAATACCAACAATATAACATAACAAAACATTGTCTTGTGCTTTATATATGTAGAAAAATACTTTTTAATCTTGTAACACTACTTTCCCATTATTATCATCAATAAAAATTATGTAAAGACAGTGATTAGATTAAAACAAATTGACATCATCGATATTTCTCTAATAAGAATAATATACAATATATATAACAAATAGTAGCTAAAACATTTTCTTACCATTTATACCCATTACCTAATATATCAGAAACAGTAAATATATAAAAATAGATAAATATACAACTCACTGTGTACTATTGTGCAATGAGTCGCTAACACTAAGCACATGCTGGTACAGGAAGTCCACCTTCCTGCTGTAGATGCTGGCGGACTGCTGCAGTAAGAGGGCCAGCTCGGTGAAGTTGGGGATTGCTGTGTTGATCTCTTCCTCCTCTGCATCCAGAGCATGGAGACCCGCCTCCGTCAGGTATTCCTCCAACAACTGGCACAATTGTTAATTTATAAATACAAAGAATCTTAACTCTAAAAACATTTATCAAAACAAAATATACCTGTAGAATTAATTTATATTCATAAGAGTATCTCCAATGTTATAATATTTTTGCACTATATAGAAAAGTAAGAATCAGGTTTTAAAGAAGTTCTATTTTTTCCAAAACAAGTGTAGTTTATAAAACAGAATAAGATATAATAATGATTGAATACAAGTGTCAACTAGTCTTACATAATATAATCATTGTATGCAATATCTAATAAGAAACAAATCATTTTTTGGTTCTATAGAATCAATATTCAGAAAAATGCATTAGGAGTTTGACATTTAATTGTAGACTACCTTTTTATTTTTGTTATAATGCATGGGGAGTAACAAATATAAAGCATCCTAAAGCGTGGATAATGTAAGCAAGAGATTTTGAATTAAAATAAGACAGTAAATGTTAAAAGTAGTGATATCTTAGTAAGTAATGACAACAAATTTAGTATTATTATATATCTTAGTCCTTGCTGTCAAACAAGTAAAAGTGGCGGGACGACTTTTAGCCGGGACTCACCGCGCTGAGGTCCGTGTCGAAGCTGCGGCGGACATCGCTGATGGGCTTCATCAGCTCTGCCACAATTGCCTCTAATCTTTGTGAATTCATGCTCCACCGTTTCTCTCGCTCGGATATATTTCTGAAAACAATGTGTTTCCATTGATAACATCACTGAGAAGCGACGCGGGCACAACACAAGCACTAACTTATATAGCACTGGCGCGAAACTTTATGTCACTGGCGCTATTTTGATTTGCAAAAAGAGATTGCGAAATTCTACCTAAATATGACTCTGTTAAAAATTTGGCCATGTTAGATATACCTTCTCCTTTCCCTGAAGTCGGCATCCATCTTACAAACATACAATTGTGCGATTAGGAAAAACGTAATAAGAACGGTGGCCATTTATTTATGTTTTCACGGGAGACAATCCATAATATCCATGTTCGCTGTCAAAATCTTGCTCGCGTTCGCGGTGCCTGCTTTCATTATCTGTAAGCACAAGCGTTTGCTTCGGAAGCTTTGTCTATGGAGCACATAGAGTATAGACTATAGAGTAAAAGTATTTAGGTATAATATAGGTATTGAAATGCAGGAATTATGTGATTTGCAACAATTTTTGTGACGATATCTTTATTGTTTAAAATCATTAAATATAATTACTTAATGCAAATTGTTTGATGAAGACGTAAGTTTCATTCATTTCATAGAGTTGGAAAATATTCGTAATCTGCAATACAAATAAAAGTAAAAATGTCAAATTTGTCAATTGTCATCCATGTATTGGGAGGAGTGTTTACAAAATAAATATAAACGATTTATTCTTCATTTCGTGATATTTGAGAGACTTACTAGAAATACACATTTCGTGTAAATTGAATTTATTGATATTAATATAAATTTCAAGTCTGTTTAATTCATAGTTTATAATGGGCATGTCTAAATGCTACTCGTTAATGAAATGTTTGCTGATATTTTTCAACATAATATTTCTCGTAAGTACCTATATTTTTTAAGTATTGAATTAATTAGAACCCCGTTCCTTTCTAGCCAGAAATTATTGTTTTATATCTAAATTATAAAAGTATATTGTGTAACTACAACATTGCATAAACTAACTGAATAATCTTAATTTGTGGATATCCAAAATTCACAAAAGATTTATTGTCCTAACAAGAAGCTTTAAAAAATTCCCCTTAGGGATTTTAAAGTCCTTTTATTAGATGATAAAGTTATATTTATAGATGTTTTATATAGAAACACATTACTAATTTTGTGACAATTTATTGTAATTTTTTAAAATTATTAATATTAATAAAGTATAATAGAGAATATTAGAGTAATATTAATAAAGTATAAGGATACATATACATAAATCAAATTCTCTAAATGCATAAGTAGTAGATATTGAATTTTTGTTTAGATGTTGCATTGAGTTGCATAAACCAGATGCTCCAGGAAGCCCCTATTAATGTAAACAACAAGCTTTATATTAGTAGATACAATGAGGCAATCAGCATTCTATGAAAAATATGTTAACTACATTCTAAATTCTAAACATGTAAATAAGATCAAATTACTTTACAAATGATTGTGTTGTTTAGTGATCACATAAAACTTTTCTATACCACTTCCTAGTATAATTGCTTCTTTGTGTTTGTGTAATATAAAACAAAATCAAAATATTTATAAGAAAAATGATTTATTTAATTAATCTCTTATATCCTCAAGTCCATATAGATTAATAAACCATACATTTTATATTTCAGGTAGTGGGATTAGCTGCATGTGCATTTGCTGGCTGGGCATTATGGGACGGGCGCGCCTCTGAAACCGGAGCTGGTCGTGCGGGTCTTTGTGCTCTTGCGGTGTGGGCTGCAGTACTTACATTAGGTGCTACTGCTGCTCTCGCAGGTACACCTGTTTGAAACCTTAATTATATATTTATATAAATGAAAAATATTCTATGAATTATACTACTACAATAATTAAGGTTGGATTTGCTTTTCTTGTTATCCCTTAAGTGGATTGACCTAATTATACAATCAACTAAGCTTGGCTATAAGAAAAATACACATTATTTCTTGTAACTAAAGAAAGAAACTAATTATTATTGATGAAAGACATCAGAAATACATCTAAATTTATGATAACTATCAATAGTAGTTTAAGCATATGTACTTATTTGTGAAATATCAAAATTCATGGATATGTTTTAGACATTTTTCACATTTATTCATAAGTTATCTTTTATTTGGTGAAATCTGTCTATAAAATATCAGTGTGGGTTGTAAACAATGTGACATTATTGTATTTATTACCTTTACATGTAGCTTTAGATTGACCTATTAAATGGATTTGATGTCATCATTGTTCTAAAATGTTGAAAGTGTGTCAGGTTACAGTAATCACATTACACTACTACTGTGCCGCATGCTTCTTTAGTTACTGTTGGTTTGATTCACGCCAAAAATAAATGTTTATATTAACATAATAAATAAAAAAGTGTGTTATTTTGATAAGTTCATACTTGATACATACTATGTTTTATATTCAAATGCCATAATCACAACTGAATTAGGGAAAAGACTGACCAAATTTAGACGCGGTAAAGTGCATGCAATAAGTCTTGGAGTAAGAAAAGTACAGTGTTTCAAATAGTCTAGATGCCTCTTGTGGTATATTTTATTGAATTTATTAATAAAGATCCATCTATCAATAGATAAGTAAAAGATAGAGCAGCATAGCGAGCATAATTATTGAAGTAACGTGTGACGTGTCAGGCGCGGTGCGCGGGTCGGCGTCGCTGCTGGCGGCGGCCTTCGCGCTGCTCGCGCTCAGCGCCGTGGCCGAGGCGGCCGCGGCCTGGTGGGGCGCCGCGCACGCGCCGCAGCTCGAACAGGTACACTACACTACGCACTGCACTACGGTACGCATTTTAATCCCATAAAAAACAAAGGTGAAAATGGGAGCCAAATTTAATATTAAGAATAAGTGTGGTTGTCAACTTCACCGACAAAAGAATTGAGATCTAAATGAGTGCCAAGTTCTGTAACATTCTAAAATAAATTGAAAACACAATTTCTTGTTTTTTTCTGCTACAAAAGTGTTTACTATTTAAAAATAAAACTTCATAATTTCGAACAGTCGAATTATTTACACAGAGTAGATAACTTAGCATAATTTGCGATTCAAGATTAGATTTTTTTGGTTTTGTTATGTGACAGCATCTTAACATGTAAAAGAGGAATGATGGTGACAATAAGCAGATTATAACCGGAGTGTGTGGTGGGTTGGTTGCAACTTGCAGGCGCTGCGCGAGCGGCTGCGCTACACCGTGCTGCACGAGTACGGCGTGGTGCCGGCGCGCACGCACATGCTCGACGCCATACAGCACGGGGTGAGCACGACGCTGCGCCGCCCTCTTAGTCGACACCTGGGGCTCGGGGATTTGTTATTACAATTACATATTAAAATTTAAAGAAAATTAATATTTTACATGGATAAAATTGGACTCATTGTTTGTATGTTTGAATCAAAGAGATGAAATTATAGTTAATGTATATTGTGTGTGTGTGTGTGTGTATATATATATATATATATATATGTATTAAATTAAATGTTTATTTTAGGAAATATTAATTAAGTAGATGATTAACTATAATTGTATTATGTATGTGGAATTTTTACTGTAGTATGAATGTATATCCACTTCCACGTGTCCCTCAGCTGGAGTGCTGCGGCGCGGAGAGCGCGCGCGACTGGCAGCAGGCGGCGTGGGCGCGCGGCGGCGACGGCGGCGCGCTCGACCTCAGCGTGCGCGCGCCGCCGCAGCACTACTGGGTGCCGGCGTCGTGCTGCGTGGCGGGGGCGGGGGAGGGGGAGGGGTGCGAGGAGGCGCGGCGCGTGGCGGCGGGCGCGGGCGGCGGCGCGGGGCTGCACGCGGCGGGCTGCGGGCGGCGCGCGCTGGCGGCGCTGCGCGCGGGCGCGCGCGGGCCGCTGGCGGCGGCGGGCGCGCTGCTGGCGGCGCACGCGGCCGCGCTGCTGCTGGCGCTGGCGCTGTGCCTGCGCGCGCGCCCGCCCCACGGGTACAAGGCCTAGCTCGCCGCACGTGCGTATCTCCCACGCTACGTACACATGTCACGAAAACGTATATTTGTTTCGAGTTATAATTATTTTTCCACAGAGATCGTCTCGCCCGGTCGGCCGTGTTCGAGAGATGCATCCGCGAGCATGCGAGCTACTCGCGAGTTGCGACCGCATCGAGGCTGATGAGCGATATTTCCACATAATTCATACAGTTTAACGTTTTTATATGTTTACAATCTCTGTATTGGAACTGCGCGTAAAAGTTTGACTGTAATCATACTCGTAACTGTAAGTGATATATCGGGCTCGAAGGACCAATGACATAAAATGATTTAAATAAATTTATTAAATATAATACCTATCAATTATGATTATTCGATTTATAAATGTTTGTTTAGAATAATCCGTTGTGATTGTAGCCACTTTTACGCGTAATGTTTCATTAATTAAGAATTATTTAGATTGATAATCGGGACACGTAATGGAAAAATAGTGCTATAGGTACCAGCTAGAGCTTATCACTAGATGGATCGTTGTCTCATAGGATTGTAGTGTGACGCACAGACGCACAGACAGTCCGCACCGAACTTGCGAAAGTTACCTGAGAACATGAAAAGGCTCTGTAAATTAGTAATTAATATAAACCATACTTAAAAAAAATAGAACAAAGGTCAACTTAATATGAAATGTCAATGCTTTGCAGCTATTTGATCTGAAAATTATTTGTACACTATGATATTTAGGTGTATTTTATGGTGTTTACATTTATGCGGACTTAATGAATCTGTTTGTACTCGTAATATTAGTTCATAGTATTTTGTTAGTTTTAAACTTATTCTCAATGAAATGTTAGCTTTTTATCAATCGCGTATACAATGTGGCTGAAGTATTTAATCACAAAAAGCAAAGCATCGATGTTGATGTATTGATGCGACCATTACCTCCACTCTAGTCACTCCCACTCTCTCCCCCTTCCGTCTCCCCTTCCCTCTCCCCCTCCCCCCCCTCCCCCCCCCTCCCCCCCCTCCCCCCCCCCCTCCCCCCCTCTCCCCCCTCTCCCCCTCTCCCCCTCTCCCCCCCCCCCCCCCCTCCATACTCTACAATATTCGTACATGAATCTTTACATTTACTACTTAATTGTTGCATTTATGTTGATCGTTCCTATTTTATACAATATATTATTTACACTAAGACTGAAAAACATTTATAAAAGACGTACCTACGACGCTCTCGCGCTGACCGTACATTGTAAAATATACACGAAACTATTTCAACCAAAGGACAGTCATATTCGGAGACTTTTTATACTTAATTTACATTTTTTATACCTTTTACATTTTATGTTTTACATTTCTATTACTTTAAGTATTTACATTTTATATGAAATCTATATATTGAAGAATGATTCATACAACAGTAAGAATAAAAAATAAAGCTTGCTAAATGTGCCATTGTGTACATATGTATGTACGTGTGTAGCAGCTCTTATATTTTCTCTTGCCGAGACCTTACAAAATGTGTACAATGAAGGAATTTACAAGTGCCCTATTTATACGTATAAGTACATAATAATATGTAAGTAACGAGTATGTACGTATTTATTTGGTGTAAACATGACAGTCGATATTAGTAGTGTTAAGTAGAAGTAAGCGATTACCAAATGGTGTGTAGTTAGTTAAGTGTGTTGTTGTCTCATAGGTTTATCTGTCGTAGGTGCGGGACGCGCGTGCGGCCCTTAGCTGTAGTTTACTCTGTTACCTGCCGTAGCTACTCTCACTGCCGCGGACTTCACATTTATTTATATTTCACGTGCATCAAACGCGACGATATTTGAGTGTTGCCCTTTTTTCTTGGTCTTAAGACAATAAAAATTAAGTGCTTATGTATAATTTTCCGTTTCTTTTCGTGGCGGCGTATTCGAGTGTCGTTATTGTTCGTGTTCGAGTACAAATTTTGAAGACTTGCGTTATTCGCCGCAATAACTTATTTATGAAGTTACGTTTATTAAGTTTTACGTATGTTTTGAGTTATTAAGGTATGATTAGTGCGCGCGCGCCGGCCCCCTCCCTCGTGGCTCCGTCGGCACTTCCGAACTAAGTTTTTGTAATTCGAACATAATCATTTTTTTATATTATTTTATTGATAACACTTATCCCCGTCAATAGCTACTAAACAAAAAAAAAAGAAAATTGGCTGACAAACAGAGAAAAAAAAGCCTATTTATATATAAATGTAATAGATAATTCAACCCATCTTGACGTCCGATCGCTGGGCTCGGAGCTCTACTCAGAATGCTTTCCTTTTACTTATATTGAAAGTGATACGAAGCACTCAGAGTTACAAGACCCGGGATTTAAACCCATTTCACTATATTTTTCAAGCGACCGCATTATCATTGCGCTGCTACTGTGAGTGCGTCTAATAAATATATTAAAAAATATGGAGACGACTTGTGGTCAACACAGCGCTATACGTGTCATTTACGTACGTACTGTGTCAGTGTCCCAACTCCCAGACATTCTTTACTGAACCAAATGATTTTAGATCGTTGGCTCGAATTAGTTATACATAAATATAGCTGGCCTTAAACTGATACAAGCGACCGGATGTAATTTAAAGTGCTTCGTAAATAATAATAAGTACCATAGCCACTGAGCTTCGCTCGGAGTTTTTGGCCAAAAAAACGAACCCAGGCACCCGTGGTTGTCAAACTTGCGCCTTGGCAGCTTGACCACAATGTTTACGCGTGCGAGTTAGCGACCATATTTTGCGTGGAAGAATGCGAAACAAAACCGCATGAAAACACGCGTTTTCCCAGACATATAACTAATCTAGATCGATTTATCGCCCCCAAAACCCCCTGCATACTAAATTTCATGAAAATCGTTGGAGCCGTTTCCGAGATTCAGATTATATATAAATACAAGAATTGCTCGTTTAAAGGTATCGGAACCCTATTTTTTTTTTAAGAAACTAATATTTTAACGTTGTATGAAGTCGCGTGCAGGAGCCAGGAGCCGGCGCGCCGGTAGACGTAAGTTGGTGTGCTTTGTATTCTATTCAAATATTATTAATTATAATTAATTAAGTATATGTTTAACGAGCGCGCGGGAGCCGGGGGCGCTCGGCGCAGGAGTCTGCACAACAAGGTGTCAATTTTATTTTAGGGTCTTTGCATACTGCGTTTCATAAAAGCGCCGACGATGCGTGGATCGTGAATGCGCGTATCAGTGTATTCTGCGATCAATATATAAACGCGTGTCGTAGGCCCTTAAGTTTGTTGTGCTATTTTAGATGTGACGTTGAAATTTAACCTCGAGTACAGCACGGCTCGGTGACACAATGAAAAGGGTCGGTACGAATTTTTAAATTCCCTTTGTCTAATGTTGCTCGCCGAGCGCCGCCGCGCCGCGCGCCGCGAGGTGCCATCTTGTGTAGGTACTATGTAGCTTTACCCGAGTCTGTCACAAATTATTTTGAACACTAATAAATGTACTAAGTAATTGTGTTTTTTATTTAACATAAGAGTGACACCTAACTAATAGTTAATAATAATTTTTCAATTTCATTCTGATTATATCCTGGCCCAAGACAATGATTTGTTAACACACAAAATTACGTAATTGCCAATTATCGAAAATAATCAATTGATGATTTCGTATTTTAATTAATAAAAGTGGTAATATTCATAAACAATGTAAAATGTTTACTTACAAAATAGGCACTAATGCACTAGGCAGGAATCGCATTTAGGTAGGTTAGGTTACCTAGGACCCATGGACAATGATAAAATAGAAAGAAGTCATGAGTATGTACATCTTGCGGCAAGGATGAAACGTGTATGTATGTCTCCGACTGCATAATACTATATTCCTTCGTCACCTTGTTTTCATTTTTTTAGCTAGTTTTTATGCAGTCGGGTTTTTTATCTATACATATAATAAAATTCTAACTAAGCCAAATCTGTACATTAAATATTTTTTTGAAAATCTTATTAAAATAAACATTATTATCGATACAGAGGCCGAATCTTTAGTTTTATTATTTTATATTAGTTTTATTATACTTTTTACCGCGGCAAAATGTCTCATTTATGAGAAAAAATACAAAAACTGCAATGTAAGAGTATACTAATATGTAAAACCTAAGAATTTGGTTTTTGGTCATCTGAACGCGGATGGAGCCGCGGGCAATGCTAGTTTTTGTAATATATTTATTAGAGATTTTTTATAGTTCTAGCGCGAGCGAAGCCGCGGGTTCTCCTAGTTGCTTTATAAATAAGACTATTAAGATGACTAATATTTATGCAGAAGCGTATTTGGTGATTTGCCTATAGTGCTGTGGGGATATATTATAGGTCACTACCTCGGTGATCTAGGGGCTAGACTGTATGCATGCGGAGGTCCTAAAGGTTAGGCCATGTTTAGATACTGTTTTTTTCTGTAAAGATAATCTCAGTAGGAGCCCGGAGTTGGGAACTTGGCTATGTTGCACATCCGTGCCTCGAAGAGCACGTAAAGCCGTCGGTCCTGCGCAGTCGTGTGTAAAACCGGTCGTGTGGCAGTATCGTCCCATCGGAATTTGAGAGTGAAAGGAATGAAGAGTCCACTAATATATCCTGCGTACTTGGCTAGGCTCAGTGAGACCGGCCGCCTTGGCTGAAACCGGTCGGGAGGACATTAGGTACATGGAGATAGGTCCATATGTCTCTACCTTTTTTTTTTTTAACGTTAGGAAATGCATTTACGCACGAGGTGTGGGACTCACCGGCAAAGCCAGTACTACCCACTAAAACCCAACAAAACCTTCCCCCGTCTTAATGGGGCGTCGCAGGATCGCTTACGCATTCAACTACGACGCCCCGACGGCAGGTCTGCCGAAGCAGACCACAACAAACACGGGGTTGCTCCACAGTCCACTCTGCTTTCAGAGAAGTACCAGGAGCAACCCGCATGGTACACCTCCCTCCGAAGAGGGCCACCTCCCACCGCCCACCGAAGTGGGCCACCTCCCTGTGCGTTTCTTGGCTTCGCGCCCGGTTGGGTTGCCGGGCACTACTGAGCCCCCCCAACACGACAAGGTGAACGCACTTTGGTGTCTCTACCTGCTGTACAATGCTCAACTGCTGAAGTGTGAGTTGGGAAACGGACATTAGGTACATATTACCTTTTCTTATTTGTTATTTGCAACATTAGCAGGAAACATCAAATGCGCATTTGCATGTTTGATGTAATCGTGTCAGCGCTCGGGAGGACGCAACCGCCGCGCCGCGACTTCACATTATAAAGTGCTTAGGACGCTTCATCTTAATATAACACTCAGATGATCTTGATCAAGATGCTGTAAGAATGTATTCGTAATAACAATTTAGCAATTTGAGTTTCATAACATTAAGATATAAATTATAATATCTCTACAATAAAAGTACGACCTATGTAGTACAATTGAACATGATATATTGAATATTTCCAAACTGCTACTTAGTTACTTAACATAATGAAGGAAATCCGGTAAAATCTTGAAGGGATCTTCGTATTAGGTATATATAATAAGATTTACGAAGATTTGCATCCATCACTAGTATATAGACTAAGACAGCATTATTGGGCAAAACGAGTCGTGCGGGGCGGGCGGGGAGGCGGGGCGGTCGCACTCTGTCGGCTGTCGCGTCGCGTCGATTACTAATTTAGATCTATTACCGATTAATTAGGCGAATTCTCTCAAATAGCATTCTGCATTACATATTGACTACTGTGATGACATTGGAGTGAATTACGTACAGATTAGATTTGTAAGCTACAAATAATATAAGTTTTGGAATTCAGAATTTAAGAATTTTCGAGCAATAGATATATTTTGTACAAAGCAAGTGAGCAGTTTTATAGGTAGATAGATTACATTAAAATGACTTGCATTCAAGTAGGAAATAAAGTTATCGTTTTAACCGTATTTTTTCGCGCATTTCCCCGGCAAGTTTCGGGTCAAGTGGTGCTCGGCGCGCGGTGTGCGAACTACAAACCAATAATAAGGAAATTAAACAGTTCGCTGAAGTACTAAGTGCCGCGACTTACCCTCGCTTCACTATGTGCCGCAGTATTCTACTCCAGGCGATAGTCTATCTGTGTTCTAAATTTTATCCAAACTAGTGCAGCCGTTTCGGCGTGATGAAGTAACAAATATACAATAGATACAATTTGCAATTATAATAGTCGTCCGATAACTTTACCCATTAACACTTTCCTATTTATTTTGTTGATAGCAGCAGTCTCAATCGGCAAATAGATGCACGTGTTACCGACTTTAGATATTTTTAGTATTCAATAGAGCGAATATGTGTAAATATTATATATAATAGATCACGAAATTATATATATTATGAATATTTTGGTATCTCAAATGACACTTTCCGCTCAGAATTAAATAGTTATTTTATTAAGAATATAGATATTATTTTGACTCGAAATTGAGGATGATAAGCGTCGGAAAACAATTGCCATCCGTTGCCTAGATAAGAAATAACAATGTGTGTTAACAAATAAATAATAGTTACAATATAAAAAGTCTTTAAATTATAATTCTAGTTTATAAAATTAATAAGGCAAAGAGTAGAGCTGAAAAATAAATATTGTGCAGTCTGAGACTACAGGTTTCTGCGAAGAAGGCGTTTAACATCTCAGAAGTGAGATCGCACTGAGATATTATATTATTTCGGTGTGATCCCTCTGCCCACATCAATAAAAAGAGGACGTGTAAGAGTATGAAATAATAATATTTTCCCTTTTCTTTAAAGATTCATATAAGGATAATTTTTTTTTTACCCTCTCTTTTTTTTAATGTAATTGTAAGGTTTTGTCATATAAAAATAACGGATAGTTATTAATTATACCAATTTAGATATGATTGTTATGGTCACATTTTGATAGGTATCAAAATCACATTTTTTTTTAATATATTTTATTTTAATATTATTATAGTATGTTCGTAGACATAATATGTAAAAGAAATGAAAATGGAACTTAATGAATTAGTTCGATACCTATCCTATGAAAGTAACATTTGAGTAGTTTTAATATTAAAACTATTTTTTTTTTAGATTATTATCTTTGTTTGGAGTATAGTTTCATGACATTTATATATTCGTTTTTGTGTCTTTTTGAGGTTAACTACGGTAATGCCTAAACGAAAGAAAAGAACACAGTCTACTGAGAGTGACTCTTCACTAAGTAGTGGTCACTCTCGCCACCGCAGGCATACAAAGAGTGGCAAGAGTAGCAAGTGTAACAGGCGCCACCGATCAAGGCACCGTAGTCGTAGCGGCGCCAGGCGTTTGAGGCATCATGGTCGCGACGAAACGAGACAGCCGCGACGCTCGCGGAGTGTAAGGTCCTACACTCCTGTCATGCCCCAGACATCCACGGGCGTGGCGCATACGGCTCAAATGGTGCAGACTGATGCTTCACCAGGCGTGACTCCAGTTGCTACAGACCTCACAGGTGAATCAAGGTATGCGGATACTCAGCGATTATTTTTCGAACAGTTTATTAATGTAATGCAAGGTATTAAGGACAAAGGTACTGTAGAACGTGATAAATTCCCAGTTATTAATAATGTTGTACCCGAATTTGATCCACTTTGTAAAGAACAAACAATTGATTCATGGATTCATAAAATAGAAGAATGTGCTCAAATATATAGCTGGGACGAGAAGCAAATCGTTCACTATGCTTTGCCAAAACTTACAGGGATAGCGAAGTCATGGTATCAGGGGTTGTCATCGCTTTTATTATCATGGGCTGACTGGAAATTTAAGCTTAAAGAATCTTTCCCATCGCGAGAAAATTATGCTGAACTTCTCACCGAAATGTTAGGCAAAAAAGCTCGATACGGTGAATCGCTCGAATTGTATTACTATGCCAAAACGAATCTTTTAAATCGTTGTGGTATTAAAGGTAAACAGGCCGTTGACTGTTTAATTTTCGGTATCGAAGATAGGGGAGTCCGATTAGGCGCGCAAGCCGTAGAGTATACGGAACCGGAACAACTTCTTAAATATTTAAAAACTATAAGGATAGGGCAAGATAGGAACACCTCGAATGACATACGTAACAAGGATAAGGACAAACGTGCTCATCCGCATGGTGGCCCAAATTCTTTGATTGACAAGACGACTAACCATAAAAACCCTAATTATACTCATATAGTTTGTTATAACTGTAACGAAACAGGACACACCTTCTACCGTTGTCCAAAACCCAAATTGCAATGTACGAACTGTAATTTCAGAGGCCACCTTGTCTCTAATTGTCCAAAGAAAAATCAAAATAGCTGTGATGAAACTAAGAAAATTTTAAGAATTGAAAGTTACCAGAATTCTAGTTTAAAATACAAAATTCCCTTAAAAATTAACAACAAAATTTCGGATTGCTTAGTAGATTTGGGTTGTGAAACTACGCTCATACGACTTAGTGATGCACAACGGTTGCAAGTTAAATGGGAGCCGGTAGAAGGGCCTATACTTTCTGGATTTGGTAACACGCGTTTCCGTCCCATAGGTTTAGCTTTCGCAAATATTGAGATTCAGGGAGTCACTGAGGAAAATGTTGAAATACTTATAGTCGATGACTTGCACATTAACAGCCCAATTCTCCTAGGACACACATTTACAGAAAGACCAACCATTCAAATAATTAAAACTGACACCGATGTAATTTTTCGAAAAGTGAACAACAATAAAACCAGTAAATGTGTACTAAAATGTATCAGAGACGTTACTATTCCAACTGGAAACATCAAAGCCATACCTGTTTCTAGTGACGAAAGCTACTCGGGAAAGGTTTATGTAAATGGGTCTGTTAGAGCATATAAAAGTAAAGAGCATTATCTTTTACCAGGTGAATACTGTATTTGTGAAGGATTAGGAAGTGTTCTAGTACAAAATATTGGGGAACAATATATTACATTTAAATATGGAGACTTAATTACTCGAGCTTTCAAAATTGATGATATCTTGCATATTAACCAAATTGAAGTAACTGAATCTCTCTCAGATACATCACTAATTAACATTGGTAATACTATTACTGTTGAAGAAAAAATAAACTTGAGTGTCTGTTACAAGAATATAAAAGTTGTTTCTCAAATAATCTAAGTGAACTTGGGTTTACAACAGAAACCGAAATGGTGATTCATCTGGTAGACTCCGAACCAGTTGTTTATCGTCCATATAGACTCTCTTTTTCCGAAAGAGAGCGCGTTAGAGGTATGGTACAAGAAATGTTAGATAATGGAATAATTCGTGAGTCTAGTTCTCCATATGCTAGTCCTATCGTGTTAGTTAACAAAAAGTCGGGCGAGAAAAGGCTTTGTGTAGACTATCGCGCATTAAACAAAAAGACTAAGCGGGAACATTATCCCCTACCTAGGATAGAAGACCAACTCGATCTTTTAGCTGGTAGCTCTCTTTACATAACTTTAGATCTTGCATCGGGCTATTATCAGATCCCAATTGCTGAAGAATCGCGTGAAAAGACTGCCTTCGTGACACCCGATGGCCAATATGAATACAATCGCATGCCATTTGGGTTAGTCAATGCGCCCTCAGTATTCCAACGTACCATGAACAGAATTATACAAAAATCCCCCGTTCGTTCATATGTCCTTGTTTACATGGACGATATATTAATTCCGTCTAGCTCATTTGATCAAGGCTTAGTTAGACTAAGGGAAGTTCTTGACCTATTAAAGGAAAATAGTTTAACTTTGAAGCTAAGTAAATGCCACTTTTTCTACGATAAAATTGATTACCTTGGGTATGAGGTTAGTTCTTCTGGTATACGACCAGGTACTCTCAAGACTGAAGCCGTAGAAAAGTTCCCTACTCCGCGTAATATTCACGAGGTTCGAAGATTCTTAGGACTCGCAAGTTTTTTTCAGACGGTTTGTTAAAAACTTCGCTTTAATAGCTCGTCCACTCACAGCTTTATTAAAGAAAGATATTCCGTGGAAGTGGGGTGAAAACGAAAGGGAATCATTTGAAACATTAAAATCGCGTCTTATAGAACGACCAATTTTGACTATATACAACCCAAGCGCGGAAACTGAACTTCACACCGATGCAAGTAAGTTTGGAATAGCCGGTATACTTATGCAAAAGGATGAATGCGATATATTTAAAGTAGTTGCTTATTACAGTAGGCAGACTAGCGTTGACGAGCAAAAACTACATTCATTCGAGTTAGAGACACTCGCAGTCATTGCTTCTTTAGCTAAATTCAGAGTCTATTTGTTAGGTATCAGATTTAAAATAATCACGGATTGTAATGCGCTACGTAGCACACTTGTCAAACGGGATTTAATACCAAGGATTGCTCGCTGGTGGGTACAATTTTTAGAATTTGATTGCGAGATTGAGTATAGAGCCGGGGATAGGATGGCACACGTAGATGCCTTAAGTAGGAGTCCTGTAGGTACAATAACAAGTGATTGTCACGTAATTGATGTTCTCGCTGTTAATACGGATGACTGGCTTATTACTGTACAACAAGCCGATGATGAAGTCAAAAATATTGCAACCATTTTAAACGATCCAAAAACTAGAAATATAGTAGAAATTTTTAATAGTTATAAATTGAAAAATGGCCGAGTTTTCCGTATTGTCAACGACAACGCCGAGCGTTGGGTGGTTCCAAAGGGCGCAAGATGGCAGATATTAAAAAGTAACCATGATGACATTGGACATTTTGGATTTGAAAAGACGCTTGCTCGCATTCAGGCATTGTATTGGTTCCCTAAAATGAGGCGATTCGTTAAAAAGTATGTCGCAGCATGTCTGGAATGTGCCCATCATAAAACACCAAGTGGGTTTAAAGCAGGGGAGATGCATCCCATTCCCAAAGTTGAAAAGCCTTTCCACACGATCCATGCAGATCATCTCGGTCCTTTCATACGGACTCAGCGTGGTAATACTTATATCTTAGTAATTATTGACGCTTTTACGAAATTTATAAACCTTACAGCTGTTCGCAATACGAAATCTTCAACGAGTATCAAAGTTTTTAGAGAACATTTTAGTTATTTTGGAACACCAACTCGTTTAATTACTGATCAGGGAACAAGTTTTACTAGTCATGCATTTAAGGCATTCATGAAATCTACGGGAATTAAGCATATATGTAATGCAGTAGCCACACCACGTGCAAACGGCCAGGTTGAGCGATATAATCGCACAATCTTGGCCGCACTTGGGGCCATGAATCATGATAAGCCGAACGGAAAATGGGATGAGCATTTACCGGATATACAGCTAGGCATTAATACTACTTTTAATGCTACTACTAAAAAGACCCCGACGGAACTTTTGTTCGGATATAACGTCACAAACCCTTCCCAGGGAATATTAAATGAAGTAATTTCGGATGTGACTCCATACCTGACTGAAAATGACTTGACGCAACTAAGATCTGACGCTTCCCAAAATATACAGACGCAGGCCGAAAAGGCTAAGGATAATTTTGATAAGCACCGAAGAAAGAATGTAGTATTTAAAGAGGGAGATTTAATCAAAGTCGTAAGGGCACCTACTGGTATAGAAGGACAATCAAAAAAATTAGAGCCAAAATGTCAGGGTCCCTATCGTATTAAGAAACTTCTTCCAAATGATAGATTTGTGATCGAAGATACTCCAATCACAAGAAAGGGTAGACGCTATGAATCGATAGTGGCAATTGATAAAATATTCCCTTGGTCAAATTTTACTCATCAAATATCCTCAGATAATGAGAGCTCTTCTGATAGTGAATCCATGAATGATGAGGTAGATGTACCTAATGTTGCTAGCAATGTAAAAGAAAAATAAATAATAAATTATAATGATGTTAAATGACTTTACCCTATTACCATAATTACAAAGTTGCATTATTTTATAAATGATGAATGTCATGTCATGATAAAAGTCATCAAGTAAATAAATCTATATAAGTTTAATAATAATGTTAATTCAACAAATAATAACTTCGCTCGATGTCATGAACTGTTGTTATGATTATTATGTAATGTTTATAATGTAAAGATGAAAAGTAACGGCGTAATATGTACAAATCAATGTCATGGATTTGTGCATCTCTGAGATGGCCAATGTCATGGGTCGTATCAGAGGCATATTGGTTGATTAATGTCATGGATCAACTAATGTGTTATTGTTCCGTCTTTTCTTATGAACTGTTGTTATGATTATTATGTAATGTTATAATGTAACGATGGAAAGTAACGGTGTAATATGTACAAATCAATGTCATGGATTTGTGCATCTCTGAGATGGCCAATGTCATGGGTCGTATCAGAGGCATATTGGTTGATTAATGTCATGGATCAACTAATGTGTTATTGTTCCGTCTTTTCTATAGAGGTTGATCAATGTCATGGATCAGCAAAATATAATTGTTTTTTTTAGTTAAGTAGGAAAGATCAATGTCATGGATCTTTCGAATGAAATAGTTTGGAATTATATTGATTAAAGTCATGATGATCGGATAGATATTGGTAAATTTATAAAAGATATACTAAGAATATAATATTTATGTATTATATTGTGAGGAACTAAAATTAAATTAGAATTAAGCTGGTTAAAATGAAAGGTTACCTTTGTTGAATTTAGTATAGTTAAAAGTAATTATCGGTTATTGAATTTGTTTATTTTTGCTTTTCTTATGTTTTTTTTTTGTGTTATCTTTATTTATTACGAGGGACTCGTAAAGCTTTCGGATGGCCGAGTTGTTACCGACTTTAGATATTTTTAGTATTCAATAGAGCGAATATGTGTAAATATTATATATAATAGATCACGAAATTATATATATTATGAATATTTTGGTATCTCAAATGACACTTTCCGCTCAGAATTAAATAGTTATTTTATTAAGAATATAGATATTATTTTGACTCGAAATTGAGGATGATAAGCGTCGGAAAACAATTGCCATCCGTTGCCTAGATAAGAAATAACAATGTGTGTTAACAAATAAATAATAGTTACAATATAAAAAGTCTTTAAATTATAATTCTAGTTTATAAAATTAATAAGGCAAAGAGTAGAGCTGAAAAATAAATATTGTGCAGTCTGAGACTACAGGTTTCTGCGAAGAAGGCGTTTAACACACGTGTCCTTACTACATACATATACATATGTGTCCCAACATGACACGTCTTTAGACTAATGATGCAAGCAAGGGGAAGTCGCGGTCAACACAACAAGTACAAGTTTTTAAAAGAACAGGAAATGCGCTTAGTGTTTCTCTATTCTAACATCAGTTGATGTCGCTCATATTATAGATACCTAGTACTAGCAAGACATTAACAAGTAAGTAGGTTGTAGGTACACTCATTCATCTTATTTCCTCACATAGCTCATGGCCTCTTCAGAAATCTTCTTGAAGCAGACTGATCAAAATGAGGCTAACATGGATCCAACAGTAATACACTCTGTGTCTATGAGTTAATTCGTACGAATTAACTCATAGATATATAACTTATATCGCTGGACTAATGATTAATTTTAACCGAAAAGGTTGCTTTTTTTCAACCGACTTCAAAAAGGAGGAGGTTCTCAATTCGAACTCCGTCATTTATTAACCAATTTGGATAATTTTTGTGTTGTTTGAAAGGCTATACTTCCAGATTGGTCCCATTTAAATTTCAAAAAAAAAATCACCCCTGAGGGTGGAAAAATAGCTAATGATGAATTTAACCTACTTCTAATTGTCATATTGACTTGAAACTTTGCAAGTGTTTCTATTTCCGTTGATAGTACAGTCGTTCGGTATTGTTGACCTGATCTGATGGTAAGGGCAGAAGGTGGATAGGTGGAACTCTTCAACGGCTAATAGTAGATACTTTGAGTTTGGGCTTATTTTGTTTGATTTGACAAGCCTAACACGTTAGAATCCTTACTTTGCTACTACTGTCTACACTAAAAAGGGAAAAATAAAAACTTTTTAACAAAAAAATAAAAACCGACTTCAAATAAAAGCACTAAAAAGTAAAAAATAAAAATATTGACTGTTGTTTCTCAGTACGTGTACGAAAATGTTATGTATGTCCGTAAACGAATTTCCCAAGAAGTGTGACATGCATAACATTAATACTAGGAGCAAACACAAACTTGTAATGCCTGTGAAACGTCGACACAGAGTTAGTAATTCTTTTTATGGACAATGTATACGCTTGTATTTTTACCTTTATCGTCATCGTCATTTCAGCCTTCAGACGCCCACTAATGGACGCCCCGAAAAGAAGGCCATAAGAACGCTAGATAAGCGTTGCTCTTTCTGTGTTAAGCCTATTTATCTATACTAATATTATAAAGAGGCAGAGTTTGTTTGTTAGTTTGAACGCGTTAATCTCAGGAACTACTAATCCGATTTAAAAATTCTTTTTGCATTAGATAGCCCGTTCTTTGAGGAAGCCTGTAGAAAAGTACTGAAACGAGCATTATCGGCTGCGTGCTGATAAAGAAAAGGCTGCAAACGGCAACTCGGCTGGACTATCAGCGCGGTTGTTGACCTATGCCCACTCGCCACGCGAAAAATTGAATTTATATAAAATAAGATCTTTTGGCTCCGCGAAAAATTATTATTATTGTGCTTAAAGTACTTAACGTCGCATTGGTCAAAGTTAATGATTAGTTGTGTATTCGTCTGTCAAGTATGAATTTGCCGTCCGGAGCGTGGGCCCCCCCCTCAGCCCCCCCCCCCCCCCTCGCCCCCCCCAGTCCCCCAGATCCGGGCATGAAAAGAGCAAGACATAGGCATCTACGGATTTTAACTCTCGAATGATGCCACAAGCAATCACTAGATTTTTTATATAAGCACAAGACGGAAGGAAGAAATCGCAGACGAAGTTGCGGACAAAAAGCTATTTATTTACTGGTATTCTTAATGAATTCGCGGATGATATATTTAATTATCTTTACATATAATAAAACAGTAACTTAGCGAAATCTGTGTTTAAATATTTTGTAAAAACAATGACTGTAACGTACTTATTGTGTATAGAATGAAGACCCCAAAACAATAGATATTAAAAAAATGTCGGTTTGTCTGTATGACAAAATCTGCAATATCAAGCATATGTCTATCTCCTGAGATATACTAGCAATAACTATTTATATTTAAAATGTAGCGAAGCGAGGGTAAGTCACTAGTTATGTATAAGATTACGAGACGACATCTAATGATTGAGCGTGCAGTTTTTGTTCATTGTAAATCGTAATGCAGCTTGTATGAGTGTAGATATGCCTTACGTTACACTTTCCAAGTGGGTATTGAATGTTTGTGGTATCATTAAAGATACCGCGCCGCAGCGGTTATGTAAAAGGAAGCGGCCGCTCGTCCGCTCGTCTTCTAATTGCGTCGAGACTCGGCGACCAATTGAAAGTTAAGGATGATGATACTCCGAATGGACAATTAAAATATTTGTTATAACTAAACGTATACGTAGATTAAAATATATCCTGTGGTTGATATATTTCCATGAATAGGACCAGGTACTTTATTTAGATGGAATTTTAAAAATAATGTCGGTGTGTCTGCCGCCTTGGAGTTACCCGCTGGCTCCGCACCTTTTCACTAAATGCTTTTTTGTCTTAATTCTATTGCTCATAGAAACTACGCAGAGTCGGCAGTGTAACACCCCTATGTAAGACGTCCCGCTAGTCTTGCCGAGACTGCCCTCTGACCGTTGAATGGTCGCGGTCGAATGCTTTATTAACTACAATCAATAGCGGTTTGGCAATCGTCTCGATGACTCCGCGCGTCCGCCAACTGTGGCTAATTGGAGTCAAACATCAATTCTACTAAATCTACGACCATCTCCGCCATGCGACCTTGGCGCGGCGGTCCATCGTCACTCGTTGCGTCGCTGCGTGACCTTCGTTTCTTTAAGAGCTTTCTTAAGGAGCTTTTTAATATTATTGATTAATCAAATATTTTTTTTTCTTCCTGAACGATGTTACATACATATGTTACTCATAACCATGAACGAATAAGTCACTATTCGTTCATGCTCATAACGTTCTTTGTACATTTGGCAATCGGAAAGTAACTACAAATTACTTATCGCTAGCGAGTAGCGACCTGTCTTCGCTTCGCTTAGCTCCAACTAGATCCCGTACTCTTCAGTAGTTTTTTATAACACACATACAACTTGTTATCCACTCAGTGATAATACAGATTCTTATTGGTTTAATAATATTCAGAATCAAAGCATTACTCCCTAAATTTGTAACCTATAAAATATTAGATATTAAAGATATTTTATATACTTAAGGGTAGGTAAATGCCACATATTTATGTATGTACGAAATATGTTAGATACAACTGTGCCACCATCTTAAAATGTTTGTAGTTTCTACTTTTCAGGTAATATTTATATTATAACATAAAAATAACAAGTAGTATGTACCTATGATTTTTAATTCATTAGAAAAAGAAAATCAGGTAGGTGTGTACCTATCTTTACAGATAAATAGAACTGAAGTGTCTGTTTGTAATGTCGAAATAACAGAATTTTTCCAAATACATGTGAAATTAAGTATATACGGTACTTATAAGAAAAACACTTTTTTTAATTTTGTCTGTCTGATTGTTCCGGCTAATCTCTGAAACGGCTGGACTGGTTTTGAAGGGACTTTCCCTAGCAGATAGCTGATATTATAAGAAGTAACTTAGGTAACTTTTATTTTAGAAAAAAAATAAGGGTTGCGTTCAAAAAAAATAAAACCTATCTAGGGCCGGACCTAACCCCTACCCGGGCGAAGCGAGGCTCAGTCGCTAGTTTTAAATAAAATTTAATACAGAAATATAAAATATTGTGGGATCATTAGCGAGGTCGAAACATTTCATTGCAAATAACTTTTGGATATATGAAAGGAAAGCAACTGCGAGAGGTAGATTTAATGAAAACTTACGGCGAGCTTAAATAACGGCTAACGAGTCACTGCTACTCTTTCATAAACATGCATTGCAAGTTGTAAGCTTTTCCTAAACATTTATATCAGAGGCGAATTAAAAGGAACTCGTTTCAATGTTTTTTTTTTGTATAAAATTAAGAATATAATATCTATTATCTCTACCTATTTAACCCAAATAGGAAATTTCGAGGAATTCTGGATTTGAATAGCTTAATAAGTTTTATAAAGCTCTTCTTAACTAAATGCGGAGGATCATTATTGTACGAATTAGAACTTTCCTTTCAATTTCAAAATACTAGAGGCGCGGCAAAGTTAATTTATAGTAGGTATTATGAATGATTATGATACAAGAATTCGTTACGTCGCGTCGGCAGTGAGCGATGTGGGCACTGCATCGGGATGGCTATGACACGGTAATATTACATATACATTACCGTGGCTATGACGAGCACTCTCTATAAGGAAATGTAATGCTTCTTCGCCCTTTGACATTAGGCATTATTTATAACCACTGTTTTAATTTGTTCATAAATTTTAAAGACTAAATATAAATGGATGGATGGAAACGACAAATATATTCTAAACCTATCTGTTTTTTCTTATAATATTATAGTCTTGAACTCGCAGGTATGTTCTTATTTATTTGTTAAAATGTTCTTAGCATAGTTGTGTAGTGTGTACGTCGACGTCAGTTTAAATATTTAATGATGATTATTTATTGTCAATTTAATTTAAATGTCTATAATAAATTAATATTATAGAATCATAATAGGAGCAACAATACGTGCTGGTCACTAGTGAGGAGGGCTACCCGTTGGGAACTTTCATGACTCATCAGCCTGTAAACTGTAAAGTCACCCGGATCCCGGGCGCGTGTCGTGTGTCGCGTGTGGCGACGCGCGGTGCGAGCGCGGGCCGGCCGCCGCGGCAGTGCCTTACGAGGCGCGCCGCGAGCTCGACGTGTTTGTCCCGCGCCCATGTGCAGTGTGCCCGCGCCGCGGTGACGCCTGCCCGCGCCCGCCAGCCCGGCCTGCCCCAGCCTGTCCCGGCCCGCCGGCAGCCCCGGCCCGCCTCGGCCCCGCCATGGGTTGCGCCCGCGGTCTCTGCACCGCCGACAAGATATTCATCTTCATCAATATCGCCTTCGCGGTAAGCTTTTACTCCCTTTATTCGAAAGCCAAAACATGAATTAAAACTAGCAAATTTACACAACTTCCAATATTATTAATGTTTCTAAAGATATGCTTTGCCTTTTCTTGAGGTTTTAATAGTTTGATAATTTTAAAAATATTGACAATGGCACTGTTTGCAGAATACGGTCGATTCCGAAGTTTTTACATTTTATTTTAAATACATACGATGATCATTGATCATTTTTATAATATATAATCATTGTATTGAATTTTATTTGATGGTTTACAAACTTTTGTAATAGGCTAGTAATTTCTAATTTACTTGTCATAATATTAAACGTGTATATGAAGAGCAAGATTGACTCCAAAACGGGTCTCGTAAACCAGTTCCGTATTCCCAAACCAATGAGTAAAGCGTTGCGAGTAAATAAAAAGTTTATAAGTTCCCTTCGAGGGTCGTCGGTGTGTCGGTGTATTGTCTCGTCTACCTGCAGGTGCAGCACAAAGCGCGGCCGCTCGCTACTCGCCGTACACCCGCCGGCCGCCTCGTACTTACTATCGAGCAGCTTCTGCTTAATTCGTGACCCAAATTAATGGGAGCCGCGTCTTTGAACTCGCATTATTTTCATTTGTAATGATTACGACATCCCGAGCGATCCGCGCAGATTTGGCGGTGCGCTGTAGCAGTCACGGACATTCCTCAAAAACGTCTCTATCGAGTGGGCTTGTGCAGTTTGTTTCGCGCCCTCGCGAGGAAATATGATTCATGAGATAATTTGCGCTTGTTTCAAGTGCAAGATAACAATGTTACCAAACGTATACATTTGTGTACTTCTAGTTCGATGCAATAATTATTATTGTTTATGTTATGTTAAATAAAAACTTACTGACAGTTAAAAATTCTTGCTAAGTAAATAATAAATATTAAATATAGACCGCATGAAGTAAATATGATTATGTCCATAATATATTTATTACATTTGCGAGTACGACCGAAGTGTGCTGTCCCTGAGCCCGCCCCGTCTACCCGCAACGGAAATAATTATTACGTTGTGAAGATACGAGAAAGTTTTGTGTTGGTTTCCTGTTTATTCCGGGTATAATTTTGAAAAGTATTATGTACAATGGAATTTACTTTTATACGTCTTATTAAGATAATTCATAATATTATATGTATAAGTAATTTCATAAACGTAAAGATTTTATGTACATCGTGAAACAAACTAAAAAACTTATTGAATATTAAATAATAACAAATATGAAATATAACATATATAATATTATATTACGTATAACATAAGCCCGTTTACGCCGGACACCCTTCGATTAGTAGTCCCAGGCCGGCGAGCGAGGCGCCGGGAACGGCCCGGCCCGAGGTGCACAGCTCGTAGTAACTCACTCTTCACAAGTCACAACCATCAACATCACACGCTCCCGCAAGAACACATGACGTGAGCAACTGTGCACTGATCAGACCGGTCGCGGCGTCGGAACACGCCCGCGTCTAACTTGTTACACGCCTGGCATTGATCTTGAGTGTCAATATATTGGTGAACAGAACGGTTCATGTAATATCTATTACTTATATAAACTACTAAAACATACGAGGAAATTATTCAAAGTAGAGGTTTGTTTATGTCAATAGTAAACCTAAAATGTAACACACCATAATGCCTTGTGTATTATGCATAGTTGTATGACGTACCGCAATTCGCAACCATAAATAATTGCTTATTTATGGGGTAGGGCTGTCGTTAAGTCACTAAGTTGACACTTGACAGTGACCTCCGCGCGAGCGCGACGCGTCACGCGGGGAGCTGCCGAGAAAGCTTAATGACGTGCATCTTCAACGGGCGGGCATTTCTCCGCTATTTGGAAGTCAAACAACGTCTTGCCTTTCAACGAAACAATGTTACGTGACGGCACTTGGCTTTTTATTGTTTTACCCACGTTCACTTCGGCAGATCTACATAACACTGGTCCTTCAATAAATACCATTGCGCGTACAAGTCTCATGACTCTCATAAACATGACTAACTAAATGGAATTATTATCGCAATTGCTTTAATAATTTTATTTGAAAACTTCTGATTTTTAATCTAAATCATCAAACGAAATTTTTTTTAAAGTCATATTTACAATATTATATACAAACATGTAATATACTCGTATATAATGTTTTGCAACCTTAATTGCAACCTGTTTAGATTCGTAAATGACAAGTAAAAGTACGCTAACGACGTCGACGTCATTAATTTACTTCAATATTAAGCATTGACAAGAAATGGAATTGTATTATAAATAATTATAATATAATTATAATAAGCGTGTAGAAACATCTCGGAGCGCGTATATGCGAGGCGCAGAGCGCGGCGGCGCGACGCACGTGTGCTTTTATCAGCTGTTTACATTCTCATATTTTATTGTATGTTCAGTGAGTAATAGCGAGCAATGCGTACGCATACGCTTAAGGCGATTAGTGTCCCCGATGGCCTTGCGTGTCTGGGCGGGGCATAGCGCACTGCACCCGCGCACCCCGCAAAAAGTATCAAAAAAATCCACGCGCTAGTTCAACAAACAAGCCACGGGATAGATTATTGCCTACGAGCGATACAATCAGAAAGAGTCAAAAAGATGCAATGCTAGAATTATCGTATTATATAAGTAATATAATTAATTATATATAATTTATTATATTTATTGTTTTGTATATATAATTCAGTATATTCTTAAATATATATATAATATGTAAAACCAAAGAATTTCGTTTTTCGTCATCTGAACGCGGGCGGAGCCGCGGGCAATGCTAGTATTAGTATAGATTTAATAAACATTTTTATTATTTCTTTTATTTTCTTATATGCGTAAATGCAGTTCATGGTAGAATCCTCGCCAAACTTTTTGGCTGTTCTGAATTGGCGCGAGCCGCTGCGCAGAAGGAAACGGTAACGGGCGAGGCGCGCGGGAGTGGCGGGTCACACCCGCAGCGCCCGAGAGCTCGTCCAGTGTAGTGTGCGTGACACGTCTGTACATGCACACAAAACACTCGAGTAAAAAATTTCATACTCCTTTGTTATTTTTGTTATAATATTTACTTTGTTACTTTTTGTCGTATTTAACTTTTGTTATTTATGTCTTACAAGTAACCTCGAAAAGTATTCAATTTTATAATTAATATAATTTATTTTTTAAAATTTATTTATTATTTAAAAATAAATATTATAATTATATTTATTAAAACAAAATAAAACAAATCACTAAATAAGTATTATGAAAAAGTGATAAATAACAATATTATGTTACTTTATCATATTGTACCTGGGCCACCGAGCTTCGCTCGGAGTTTTTGGTTACAAAGTACAATTTTCTTTAAAAAAAACTAAAAACTTGAATAAATACAAAAAAAAATTAAAATAAATTATACCTTTGTATCCGACCGGGATTCGAACCTGGACACCTATGATTGTCAGTCTTGCGTCTTTTTTTAAAAAAAAACTAAATACTTGAATAAATATAAAAATAAAATATAAGTAAAACTTTGTATGCGACCGAGATTCGAACCTGGGCCCCTGAGTTTGATGATCTTGCACCTTAGCCGCTTGAACACGATGCTTATATCCGAGCGTGCGAAATTATCGAATATAATATTTTGCGTGGAATAATGCAAAAGAAATAATAATAATAATAAAACTTTATTTATTCTATACATGCTTATCTATAATTTTAAATTATGATTACTCTTAATTAATAATTTTTAACATTGTATTTTAACAGATCATATTTATAACTTATTTGATTATATTTAATTTAACTTCAATTTTTGGTTAGTGACTATTTATTAACTTATCATTTTTTAAACTAATAATTTTGTAATCTGGAATTAAATTATTTTAATTTAAAATTATTTTTATTTAAAAAAAATAAAGTATTTTTAACTAAACTTTTTATCCGAATGCGGATTTTGTATACTATTAAATTTAACAATAAACCTTTATGTACGTCTTAGTCGAATTAAATCCACAAGCACAGCCGCGCGAAACCCGTAGTATGCAGAAGATCGGAATTTGTTTTACTCCTACCGGCCACTTGTAACTTTTTACTAACAAACAGTCTATGCTTTACCGTTCGATGCCAATTACTTGTTACTTTGTTTAATATAATTTAATCATTTTCGTAAGATATTGTATGTGGACTTTTTATGTTTGTACTGAAACTCTTTGTGTCATTGTGTATTTCCCTAAACTTTCCTTCTGTACTGTTTTTAAGCGTGTGTTGAATTTTTCATTATAATTTTATTAGTGACGTAATCTTTTATTTGTGCTTCTCGTCACTCAACAACCACCAAAGAGATTTTTAAATTAAATCTACTAATAATATTTTTTAAATAAAAAATATAATATTTGAAATCACAAAACTGGAAATAAACTCAAGTAGGCAGATGAAATTAAACTAATGACATTATCCCGCGGTAAAAAGTATCCTATATGTTTACCCGGATAACCAGCTATCATCATACCAAATTTCATCAAAATCTATCCAGCGGTTTTCCCGTGATGCGGCAACAGACAGACAGACAGACAAACAGACAGACAGACAAAAATTCTAAAAACTATAGATTCGGCCTGTGTATCGATAATAATGTTTATTTCAATAAGATTTTTCAAATAATATTGAATATACGGATTTGGCTTAGTTACAATTTTATTATATGTATAGATAAAAATAACAATAACTATACCTTCATAGAATTTAATTTTTACATTAAACTAGTTAAAATAATCTACAGCGTCCAAGCGCGTACTTTACTTCACATTTATCCTTCTGCGAGCTTTTATTCTCTGCACGCACACATACAAAAATACTTGTGTACATAAACAATACATGCATAAATTCATCGTACAAAAACGGGAGACAAAAAGTGACACAGCCCTCCCGTCCGAGCGCCAGAGCGCGACTACCGCGCGCGCCCGCGCAGAGCACCTCTATAGCTTCTAGGCTTGTAAATAGCATTTTCGACTTTTAAAATAGGAAAATAGTAATTGATTTACAATTTTTTCTGATGGGCATAAAGTAAAATAGATATATTATTTTTTAGTATTTAAATGATTCCAAAATTCTTAGCCGTTTAGAAACAGTACGAAAGGCAAGTCAAAAAAATACCATTTCTTTAAAATAAAAAAGTAATAGATATTTTCGTCCCAGGAAAAAAAATTTCTCATGAAAATATTGTTTAAGAGTTGATGATTCACATATATTTTTTTCAAGCATTTCGGTCTAGCCATAAACGAGAAGTACGCTTTAGAAAGTAGCTCTTTGCTAGCCCTTGAGGGTACTAATCGCCTTAATATTTTATCGATGAGTTGGCTATATCGACGAATAAATAAGGTATATCATGTCAGGTGGTTCCTGTAGGTATCGTAGAGAAGAGTCGATAAGCACGGCATGCCGGCTGCCGCATGAATCGAAGGAGGACGGTCATTGGCCTAATGATCTCAGAGCTTGGGTTTGAGTCCTGGGACAAGACCATTCAAGAATAATGAATATTCACATACACATAATGAATATGCCATATGGCAACACCTTAGATTATTTAATAATCTAAGGGCAACACTATATCTCTCAGGCCGCCACGGCCGACACTCGGTCAGGACGACTTCATTATTTTGTTTAGTTTAGATATTTTTATGTAAGCCTAATATATTATCCTCAATTTTTTGTATTTAACATGTATGTAGTATATGTAACATAAATATATACATACTTATAAAACAAAAGCTTACGGAGAACACTTTGAAAAGGCTTGAGTTTTATAAGGATTCAGTTCCAAGGATACCGCCACATTGTTCTTTTCCATTAATTCAAAGTCATGAAAAAAAGTGATCAAAGCGGCAATCGTCTCGCACGAGCCGTAAGTACTTGTGAGTATCTCAAGTTCTGTGTTGACTGTTACAAGGAAACATTCAATTATTGTTTTAGTAATTTCAGAAATACATAATATCTTCAACCTACGAGCAATAATGTTATTCGTTGTCAACAAGTTACTGTCAGTTTCTGAAGGATATAATTAGCATTAAGTTATTATCAATTCTTGTTCACAGCACTCAGTGTCAGAGCACACTTACGTACCATGTAGGTACAAATGTAACCAATTAACTCGTGTGTGTAGATGTATGTATACAGTAACTATATTTGAAATGGGGTTAAATATGATTATTTCTAAAAGAAAATACTCAAACAAATCGTCCACTGTATGCTCGAGGGATGCGCTCTCAAACAGACAAACAAATGTAATAACTTTCTATACAATATTACAAACTATATAGTTTGTAATATTATATTACTTGATACATCTCATCTCGTATCTTCCGGGAAGATTTATTTTTTTTTCTAAAAGTATTTCGCGCACATGAACTAACTACCCCGTTACATTTTTATAACAGGTATGTAGAAGCGAGCGTATCGAGGGTCAAAAGTGATTGTGATAGCACGATGTTGCTCACGTTACACACACGGTATACGTATACGAGTACCGGCTCCGGAGTGCATTTTTGCAGGGTTACGCTTGTTATGTCTCGCTATTCGCTAGTCGCCAGTCGCTAGTAGCAGCTCAGTAAACTTAATAAACTTTACTCGTGGAAACTTGAGCCGCTCGCCCGGTGTAAGGTTATGTCACTGTAAGCAAACACTTTGACGCAAGTTTAAGGTTAGCATATTATTATATCGTATCGGGCACATGTCGTTACTATAACTCGGTGAGTTTCGATTTATATAATATCTGTGTATAATGATGAAATCAGCGTTGTTTGTTCGCTCGTATTAGCCAGGTTAAAAGTTATCAGTCACATTAAACATGTATCTTTATATATGACGGAGGAGGATTTAGTTACCTTTTTCTGCTATAAAACCTTATTATTGTGTAAAGTCACTATGTTACTTAGTTTAGTTTTTTTTAAAAAGTGATTTTTGGGGTCGAGACGCTATCATGACATTCATTGGAGATACGTGGCTTAGTAACGTTGGTTGATTATGGTGGATCATAGAGAGTCATGTTCTGATATTGTAGTTGGAAGTCCATGATCGAAGTCTCAGAACCCGCTAGCTCTAAATTATTAGAATTACAGTATGAAGTTTATAACATTGTGATTTCCCTGATTAAATTGTGTATTGAGTACTTAATACTTTATTATTTGAGCCCCGGTAACGCCCACTAGATTAGTAAACACTAAAGATGACGTCGGTAGTATATGGATAACACGTTATATATTTTATAGTGTTAATAAAATTGCTATTTGCTTATTGTTACTACATTCTCACTTATTTCTGACAACTTAGAAGGTTAACCTTGCGTACATATTTATTATTTATCCAGTAATATTTAGTATCTCAATTTGGTTTTCCGGTTTTAGGGTTTCCCTTTGTTAAAAAGAATCGACATGAGTTTTATTTAAGCTCAGCAGACTATTTGAATTTCTTAGACATCTGACGTCACAGTTATTTAAATTTTAAAGTATTATGGGTTTAACATTATTACGTTAAGTCACATACCGTACTACTTACCGTAAGTTACTGTAGTACCTATCATTGGTTATTGGTTCTTCTGAATATAATCAGTTGTAGAAATATTCTAGACGAATAAATAAATTGGTCCTAAAATGCAACAATTTCTAATGATATCAAACGTACATATTAAACTTTTTAAACGAAAAGTGGGATCGCTGATCGCGTCCGTCAAGAATGTTGCTAAGTAAAAAATAAAGCCAGGTGTTCTAATTGCATTCATTAGAGCAGATTAGACTTCCGTTCGCAACGCTGCTCAGTGTTCACTGTGTGTTGTGTGGCGATGAGTGTAGTCTCATTGAGGGCGCACTTAGAAAGTCTATTACTTTTAGATTTAAAAAATTATTTATGATTTCTAGACTAGTTTTTATTCGATTCAAATCAGCAGAAAAAACAGCTTTTGATACAGACTGGTAAAAAATTTGAAATACCTTTCTGACTGATCTGCCAGTTTTGTTCGCTAGTTTCAGCGACCTATACGATTTGATACTTTCATTAGATATCGAAGAATAATAAGCTACTTATTACCTTGTAAAAAAGGACACAAAAAGAACAGCTTAATCTATTTAACAGGACTATATCACAATAAAAGAATTGCTAAATGAATTATGTTAAAGCACAAAATCAGTGATTGCATCGCGCGCTTGAAGCACATTAGTGGATGTAAGCGTGCACTACATCGTATATCAATGAAGTATCGAAAACATCAAGTAATTAATCCCCAGTGCTGGCGTCGCGTGTCAACTGTGGCGATGACCCAGATCCAATGTAATGCAGTAGTGAGCAGTGCGTACAGTCGGCACTCGGCTCTCGGTGCGGGTGTAGACTGGAGACCACGGTCCACGCGCCGGACACGCCAGCACACAGCACGCTCGTTGTTGCTAATTTATGTAACTATCAAATATACTAATTTAAGCGATAATTCTACATTGAGAAGTGTCACATTGCTGGACTACGGTCTACGAGGGAAGATCCATAAATGAAGATCCTTTGTTAGAACGAAAAAATCTTTATTTTTAACGTGCTCACAAAAAGCCCAGGTCTAGATTATCTAAAAGAAGTGTTAGGTACTTTAGGTACTTTAGCTATGTCAGCTATGTATGTTTGTATATGTGTATTATTATTATTTTCTCACGCTTGAGGGTTTCTGGTAGAGATCTCTTAAAGAGATAAGTATCTGTTTTCTATTTTATGTTTTTTTTGGTACATAAATAAATAAATAAAGGAAATGCTTTAGCCTTGAGCAAAATAATTATTTACCTTGGTATTGCAATATTTAATAGTCACTATTTGTTATCGTACAGTTTTTACTTCGCTTAAAGCAATGCTCTACACATACATTAGGCTTGACATTTGTTATAATTACTTAGTTACGCTATTAAAGATTAGTATAAATAATATAAAATGGCGATAAGACATGCGAGTGATCAGTGACACGATCCCACCGCGCGGGATTTAGCTGACCTCTCGTCATCCAATAACAATAGAACTCCTGTGGCGGTCCAACGCTCGACAGTCGCAGCCCGCAACATGCTTTGAACTCTGGAGTGCATTTACTTTAAATATATATTTTTATTTGAATTCAACTGAGGTCAAGATCGTTCATTTTACTATTTACTCTCACAATTCTAAGATGCATATTTTAAAATATGTGTCAAGGTGGAGGCTGCCGGCGGCCGGCTCCGATGCAGCCAGCGGGTGACATCAGCTGATAACTAACGCGTTCACATCCGTCCGCCCATTACCTACTCATATTATTGCGCAACTTTTTCATCTTACTGATTTGCATCAAGTTTACAAGTATTTTGTATGCATACTAGTGTTCGCGCAAGGGTCTGCTCGCGAAGTACGTCGATTATATAATAATACTCTCTGCTACTTTCGGATAATTTCCGGATTCCATTCAGTACCTACTATCAGAGAAAATCTCTTACATAGAAACAAACAAATGATTTTATCGCTTAATAATAAATAGTAGGTACATAATACATACATGATAAGTGCGATCGCTGAAGCGTGTCTACTATCAAGACACGCGGTAGCGTGTCCAACCAAGTTCAAGCTAAAGGAACATGCGACGCAGCACCATGTGTATATTTTACACGAACCATTTGGAGCCACTTTTCACCTCCTAGTAACTCAAAATCTATTTAACGTAAACTCATGAAGTTTGGTTACATACAAGTTATCTTATATTCGGCTAATCACTTACGAGTATATCTTCTTTATGCTATACGCAAGTTACTATTTTTATATTGTAAAGTCAACATGTCTTTCTTCTAAAAACTTACTTTACTGGTAAAAACTAGCCAAGTCAAATCTTGAACTTCAAGTTATCGTAAGTTATCTACTCTGTGAAATATATAGACTGTTCAAATTTAAGAAGTTCTATTTTTAAATAGCAAACACTAGGAACAGAAGTATAGTTAAAGTTACGGAATATGTTTATTTATGTGAATATATAAAACGTGTTAACTTATTTAGGTATATAATTATTCAAAAATATCTACCGTAACATAAAATACATACTCTAAACTTAACAAAAAGGGTCGAGTAGGTGTAGGTATAAAACTTTCCGTTTTGTTAACTAAGCAGTACTATTTTAATACAAAGTAAACAAAATATAAACTTTAAAGTCAAAAGGTCAAGAGTGAGTAAATAGAAACAATCACGTAAATCCTCATGGGTATAATTATAGTTACATGTCATGTACCTACATACATATAAAGATTGAAACCATTTACTAATTTTAAATCTTACTGAAGCAGATTACTGTATGACTAGAGCATCTTCAGGACACAAGTTCTGATTGTGAGACTAATGGCCGATTTCACCAACGTCACCTTAGTTTAAGGGATGCATCCCTAAGCATGGTTAGGGGGCTGTTATGGGACAGTTTCTGTTTCACCGACAGTTAGGGGTCACCTAAATTTTAAAATGCCACCTAAATATAGGTATTAGAAATACGGGCTCTGACTATGGTAAAGCGAAATTTAATTTAGGGGCTAGTTTAGGAAATTTTTTAAGCTAGGGATCCGATACGTAGGTGGTCGCTTAAGTGATGTTGGTGAAATCGGGCATAAACTTCCTATGTAATATGTTAGACAACTTTAAAACCCCATAAATTATAATTTATCATTACATTTGAAATTATCATTTTAAGTGTATTTTAAACATAATGACAAAATTCGAACATATCCCAATTTGTAGCTATAATTGTACAGTGTTTATATGTTTAATACATAAATATTGATATCCGACCTCACGTAATACCTAGCGTTGCAGTGTCGGTACACGCCGACAATGCCAGCGTTGATTAAGTTACTGTAAACAATACCTAATGGCTGGAAGAAAACCAATCCAGTCCGCTAAACCGCAAAGACCCCATTGTTCGCGTCGCGGCGCTTCGCCTCTGTCATCATCGATTTATTTTTCCTTCATGGAATAACGCGCACGAGTTGAGTTTGAGAAAAGTTATCTTGTGATTGGGCATTCCATATTAGACATTTGGTCTTACACGATGCATAACAACAACATCACTTACCCAATGCGTAGTCGTCTAATAAATACATTTTGTTAACAATTCAGTTCAAATTCAATTTCTTTCGATACAACGCAAAGTACACGTTAAAAATGATTTCATCTTTACTTACATACAGGCAGAGTTTGTTTGAACGCGCTAATCTCAGGGACTACTAATCAGATTTGAATTTTTTTTTCAAATCTGATATCAATCGTCAATCGGCATTAGATAGGCCACTTATTGAGAAAGGCTATAGGCTATATACCTATCATCATGCTACTTACCCAAGGGAGAGGAGCAGTAACCATAAATGTCAACAAATCGGGCATACTTCCATACATTATTGTAATACTGATGTTTATAATATGTTTAAGTGCTTTAAGCTCAGAATATACTCGTATCATAATCTATCAGTTCCATATTAATAGTTAAAACATACCTACCAAATGGCGAATCCGAGAGAAGCGACGGTGAGCTGCTGGTATCAAATATGTATGTACATCTAAATCCATGCAATAGTTGTTCACTCCTCATAGTAAGAAAATTTTCATAAAAAGTTTTATGCGCCTTCCCTCGAGTAAACCGAAGTTATGAAGAATAGTTATTACCTAGTTATCCTATTTATTAATTTACACCAATAGGTCTAATATTATATAAATATTAGTATAGTATTCTAGTACTGCCCATATGATGACAAAATTTTTATCAATTTCTCTATATCTTGTGGAATTTTCCAAATCCCAAAAACTATTTCCGATCTCCATTTTTCATTGTCATTAGAATGAAATAATCAGACAGATATACATTCATTTATAGGCATAGGTACCTACTGCGTTAGTGAAGACAAGTTTTGGAGTTTTGTTTCACACTTGTAAGCTGGACAGTTCACATAGCGTTGACGCAACGTTTGATAAGCAATATTTTGTAAAATAAAATTAATTATATTATATTCAGTAAAAACATTCAAAGTTGTCAATTTATTTAAAAGCCAATATAGTTTAAAGATTTCTTAACAACAATTAAAATGTAGAAAGTTGAAAAACGTAAACTGTGATGATGGAGACTGACACTGCAATGACGCAGTGTTGTTAATCCATAACTTTGATCGATGCACTGGCGGCCACATCCGAAGACACAGCACACCCTCCTGCGCTCACTCCCCTTTCCCCCTTCTTGTATCTCTGAGTTCGACACTTAAGCTGTCGGCCCGGTTTTGGTATGACAGAATGCGACACTGCAGCTTTCTTAAGTGGTCTTCGTAAATTATTCGACAAAAGCGGAGCGGCTACTTTATGCCCGGTTTGCAGCCAGCTTTTGCTTAAGCTTTTGTACGAATTTGTTTTAGGTATATATTTTCATTGACGTTGTTTTTATATCATTATTTTTAATATTTTTTAAGATATTAGATAAAAATTGTATTAGGTAGGTATTACAATTTTTTTGATTTCAAATTTTATTCATTTCCGGTTTGGAAAATATAAGCATTGTTATTTTGACCGACTTCAAAAGTAAAGTAGGTACTCGATTCGATATTCGTGATTCTTTTTTAATAATACCTAAGGGGGCAAACTTATAAATTACTTTTTAAGTGATTTTGAAGCCGGTGTAGGTAACTTGTTACGCCACAAGTTAGCTACCGAGGGACTGTTTTGAGTAGTAAAAATCAAGCAGTCACCATATAAACATAACATTTAAACAAATTTTGACGTGAGTAAATGTCGTGTGTGATAACTGATAAGAGATGCGTGGGCGGGCGGCCGCAGGCGGGCGGCAGCGGGCGGGCAGCGCGGCGCGATAGCGTGCAACAAGTGGCAAACGTTATTGATTTGGAAAATGGACTATTTCCAACGCTGACATGGACTTTTTAATTATAGTTATTTAGTGATACTTGCTAACTTTATCAAAATGGTTTTGATCATGTGTTAGTTAAAAAAAAACTTGTTTCAATGCTATTTACTTTATAAACTTTTAACTTGACCCCTGTAGTATAGTGAATAGTTAGCCTCATCAAACTTTAATTAATTTTAATTTATTACTATTATTCATAAATATAAAATTTCGTGATATACCTGTTAGTTTGTTTCTCAAAAATTACCGCCGAGTACAATCGGATCTCATACTCATATGTCATATATAATTAATAAACCTAGTGTGGTTTTATTATTTCGTAAAAATTCCGTCAATTAAATTTAAGAACTTAAAAGTCATGTTGCTTTTAAGCAAAATAAAAAGTGTGCTGCAAAAGACAAGAGTGCATAACCGATATTCTTGATAAATCAAGTGTTTGTCAGCTTCAGAGTGTATGTATATAGCTATTCATTATGTACCATGTACGGTATTGTTATCGGGGAAATGAGTTTGAGGCAGCACTTACGACGGGCAGCGTGCCAGCCGCCCGCCGCCCGCCGCCCGCCGCCGAGCATCGTTGCGATGATTTTTGTTAGAACATCTACTAACAATTCGTATCTGGCAGAAGCTTCACATTGACCTTGTACTAACGTTTCTTTATGACTTTGTTTTGTTTTGTACTTACTGAAAATAGTTTGAATTTTGTAGAAGTAGAATCGATGCCATACATTTACATTGACTTCAGCTAATTTATTTAGTATAGAAAAGAATCGTTTTAAAAGGAATCTCAGCTAAGTTTCGAAACAAAGAATAATACACCTCACATTCGTAAACCGTACCCCATTTTGTTATCGCTATCCTTGGCCGTGCGATGGAACAAAGAGCAATGTGTGTATGTGGGCACTCGGCGCTCTGAGCGTGCACTGTGCTCGGTGCACGTGCAGGGGGAGGGACGGACGTGACGAAGTGACCGATCAAGCACACTCTCTTACTCTCCTCCTTTATGTGCTAGTTTCATACTAATTAACAGATACACAATAGTCATATTACATTTACAATTTTTATTTGATTTGTAATATTATTGATCAACAATCAAATGGAAACTACTATGTACTGTAAAACATTGTTTCCATTTACATATTTTACTGTCATAATTATAATTGAATGTTAAAATATCACATTATTTATCGTTCCTCTTAGTCGCGGATACAATTAAATGTTAATTGTAGCACTTATTATGAAAACAATTTGCGTGCGTGTGTAAAGTTAATAAATATACCTATTCTACTTACAATATAATACATTTTGAATATGAAACTTTTTATTGACTTAATTATTAATTGTCAACTGACTGATGGAAATTATTTTGCAAGCAAGTGCTTAATGAATTGTAAGTTCAAACAAATAAATAACTAGCAATTTACCCTTGTCTCGTTCGACTTTCGAGTCCCTACATCCCTATTTTAGAAAGATTATTTTCAATATTAGTCACTGTAACTTTAAAAACAACGATTTTTTCCTACAAGGAGTATGCCTGCCTGAGCTTTTAAAGTTTGTAGCGTTTATATTTTCGGATATTTCGTGATCAATCAATGAGTAGTATTTCGCTTTATACTAGTTCCCGCACGCGGCTGTGCGCGGTGCCTGTTTCTAGTATTTGCTAACTATATTTTTGTATCTCCTGATCGAGGTAAGATACATTAGCAAATTGCAACAAATGACGCCGCGGCGATGCGCGCAGCATTCTAGGGCTGTCGCATGGTGTCGTTGGATATAAAATAAAGGGTCCAATATCCTGTTTGTATTGTATATTCAGTACAACAATCAAAGTCCAAGTGTAAAGTAAACTGAGAAAATCTTTTAATATTGGACATCAAAGTTTGCATTTGTAAACTTTTTTTAAATCAACAAGTTCTGATATAAAAAAATGACAGACTAACTTTTCTTATAAGTGTAATATTTTTCTGATACCAAAAACAATATATATTTGTTAAATGTAACATAAAATTTAATTCTGTATAATTTTAAAAATCTGGCGGTATAAAAAATAGGTAATGAAGCTCTACCGGCAGCCCTACTTTTATTGTAATCTTTTGGGGATTCTTCACTTTGACGGCTTCAACAATCAAATAATAGAAATCGTTTACAACTAAATCACGATATCACTTACAACTAATTTTATTACACGCGTCGTTAATTCGTCACCTCGCCCGACGCTGCCCGACGCCGCCCAGCCGGCAGCCGCCCAATACTACAGTGTAAACTGTAAATATGTCAATAGCCGATTTATAAAAATTAATCCTAAATACTTTTTTTACCAATATATTTGCCCGCTGCATATACATATTTTAACTATTATTAAAATATCTGTATATGGTCTGTGATTACAAAATAACCGGCGCGAGGTTCTAAGTTCTAACTATAACATCTATTTTTTTTTTATGAACTATGTGCGAGACTCGGGAAAATGAATCAAACTCGAAAGTTTACTAGTAACCAAGAAGACCCGAAAGACCTTGGCTCCATCAACAGATCAGCTCGATGGTCCAAAACCAAATGCAATTATTGTAAAATCAAATTTTATATTGTATGTATTATATAGCCATAGCCGTTGTTAACATGGGACACCTACATTCACAATTATAGCTATAGGTTAATTCCAAGTGTCTCCGACCTAAAGTAATGAAAAACTAAAATGGATAAAAAAAACATTATTCCATTTTAACCGTGCAATTAACATAATGAGTTTGATTAATTAAACATTTTTATTGCACGATAACATGTGATTGTATTTTAAATTTTTCATTAAAATATTGATGATTGTTTAAAAATCAGCAATGATGTGTTTTTGTAACTTATCTATTGTAAAATCACAAAGAATAAGTCAAAGTATCAAGTAAACTTTGTTAGTTAAAAAAAATCCGAACATTAAAAGTTATTTTAAAGCAGTTTCATGTCACTTATATACATTTGATTAATAACAAGTAAATGTGTACCGTTGAGTACAGAGTAGTGCAGTGTAGTGCGTTCCGCGAGTATTCGAGTGCCTGTACTCTATAGGTAGGAATGTGAGTCGTAAAGTCCGAGGAGGGGTCGACGACCGCCGCTCCTCGCAGCTGATCGCTAGCTCCGCGCAGTAGCGCGCCCCAGCCGCCAGCCGCCAGCCGCCATGAGACCGTCTCTTCTCAGACCTATAAGATACACGTACAGTGTTTCGTGTAAAGTACGCGGTACGTGTTACTTTACAAGTTCATCCCAGAGCTACAAAATCATTTTCGTACATATGTACGTAAAACTCTTCTTTCGTTTCTCGTTCCTACTTTATTTACGCATTAACATCTATCTCAATTTTAAAGAACTATTCAGAGATAAACTATAATATATTCTCTCTCTTCCTGCCAATACCATATACATATAGCTCCAATAGTCTTCGAGTAAAACGACTGCGACAAACGAACAGACGGTAAGGTAAAATTATAAGTAACACTTCCGCTTATACCCTTTGACTACGGAACTTAAAAAATCATAATATTATGGATCATAATATTTGGACTATAGTCTAAATTTAAAGAAATAACATTGTATGATTTTATATTATACTAGCGACTCACCCTCGCTTCGCTCGGGTTCGTCCCTAGCTTGCGGGAAGCAAACTTTCATCTCCATTTCACCCCCTTAAGGGATTATTTCCGGGATAATAAGTATCCTATCTCCTTCCGAGGGTCTCAAACTCTTTTCTTACCTAATTTCATCTAAATCGGCTTAGTAGATCCAGAGATTACCCCCTACAACATCACAAACTCACAAACCCACAAACTCACAATATCACAAACTTTACCTCTTTATAATATTAGTATAGATAGGTACTAGTTATTTAGCTTTTTAAACTGCGAGTTAAATAGTTTTATTGTAAAACGATAATACTACCTAGTTGAAATGATGGAATGATACTTCTTTTTATTTGAAAGCTATTAAACTAAAAATATAATTTTACAAAAACTGAAACACGAGGAAGCAGCAATGAGGCTCTAGAATATTTTGTGTCCAGGAAAATTATGTTTTACGGTTTTTTTATTGAAAAATTTGATTTTTAGTTTTTAGTTCTTGTGGGGTATGTCTTTATTATTATTTATTATCTACTTCTTTATTGCTACTCTAAAATAATCTATTGCAATAACGAAATAATCTTCGTTTAAAAATAGATACATATGACGATAAAATACTATTACGAAAATTCTAATCCATGTGGTCTATGTTGATGATAGGAAGATCTAAGCATGACTACGATTGATTGGTAATGTCCTCCTGACCGACGTCTGCCGCGGCGCGGCCGAGAATGTAGACACTCTTTAGACTTAATTCTTTTTACTCTCAAAGTCCAATGGGACGATACCTCGACGCGACCGATGAGAGTTAAGGTACAGAACCGACGGCTTTAAGTGCTCTCCGAGGCACGGGGGTGCAACACCAAGTCAGCCAACCAGCCAACTTCCTAACTCCGTGCTACTACTGAGAATATCTTTAAGGAAAAACTCAGTTATTGAACTTGGCTCGACCCGGAACTCAAACCCAGGACCTCCGGAACTGCAGCCGTACATGCTACCACACCACCGAAGTATAAAATCAGCACGTTTCGTATAAAATCAACGTTTGTATGTTTACCTTTATCTAATTATAACGTCAGACTTTGAACAGGTCGGTAGTGAGCTACACGAGGAGCAAGTCTCATGCTTTGTTTACCGCCATGATCTGCGATATGCCATTACCTTGACCCTCGCGTTGGGTTCTGACAATACGTCATGATAATTTGCAAATAAACAACTAGTTATCTGTTTCGAATATGTTAAATCGCGGCTGTTTTTTCTTAAGTATTATTATGTAAATCTTCATCATTTTGCAGGTCTCACGCTCCGATAAAGAAAGATCATCTTTCTTTATTAAAATTATAACAGTAAATAAAATTGGCTCATAAAGGTCGGTGAATATTCTATTATATTGAAAAGTAAATAAAATTCGTGTCCAATTACAAAACTCCTTTTTTCTTGGAAGAATCAGATACAAACATTGACGGAGTGTAAATTGAATCTGTGCAACTAATTTTTATTATGAACGCACGAATGACGAATGTAACGTCCACTAATCTCGGAAGCAAAAAATCTAATTGCTAAAAGATTTTACCTACAACAGATATTTTCGTTAAATATCATGGTAAAAAGCGCTGTGTCATTGTTGTCAGAAAACTATGGGTATCTATGTGTTTAACGTTTTGGGAATTCAACGCTTATTATGAAAATAAACGTTTATGTTTGAGATTTAATTAACTGTTGTTGATGCGCTCCGAGAGTTAAGTGGAGAGGGTGCGGAGACGGTCCGCGGACAGCGAGCCGACGGAGGCTGCGTGGGCTCTCCACGCAGTGGCAGTGGCTCGCCGCGCGACCTGTGGATTCAGAGAAACAAATATAACGTTGAAAGGTATTGTGTAACTGTGGTTTCTTTGAATTCAATAGGTGGTCTGTAAACAACGTGACTATAAGCATGCCACTTTTATGGATGATGTAACTTTTATTCTTATATTTTTATTATTATATTTAACCTTTAAATATACAATAAGTAATATGTTTCACTTACATGTTCGTCCTTTTATTTAGTGCTTTTAGAATATTGTATAAGTGGATAGCCCTGACCGACACGACACGGTTATAGACAAATGACTACTACTAGTTGCAAAGTGCAAATAAATTTAGTTCTCAATGGAGTCGGGATCCTAATACTTTTATTATGCCAGTTGTTTGTCCTTCAGTACCCCTGAAGTGCCCTACCATTAAATTATTATATCTGAGTCGTAATAGATACGTACTTAGATACGTAGTCGTAATAGATAGATAAATTATTAAAAAAACATTAGGACGTATGTACCTCTATCTAATATGCCTACATACAAGCGTCTGGGTGCGTTACACTTACTGAAAATAAAACCACCAAGGCCAAGGCGAATCGAATCGAATTTACAATCCTCCTTTATCGGTAAATAGTAAAAAGTTAATATAAAAAATATATTTTATGTCAGTAACCAACATTGGTCGCAATTCCGAATCGCACATGACCGATTTTTATTAATTTTACATTTACAATAACGAACTATAGTGCTTGGAAAACATCGATGTAATGGACGCAGAGCACATAAATTGTAACATTTGTAAAACTAAAGTAACTGCTTTTAAAACGAGTATGAATATCTATTGATCAACAGTTTTAAGGATTTTAAATTGTCTTGAAGTCGCTGCGGACAGAAAATAAAATACTCAATGTCAAACTGTTCCAATAATACCTAATACAAAGTCACGGAGTCCATGGTAGTTATTTCATCAGAAATCCGCAGAACGTTTTGCGGTTTACATAAAAACTTATATCTAACGTTTATGTTACTACTACGCTTAGCGTATTAATTATAGTTTAGTTAGTTATATGTAGTTTAAGATTTACCTTTCTTTATATTTAACAATCTGGCTGATGTATTAAAAAAAACCTAATGTTATAAAGCCGCACTTACACTGATATAAATACTCTTGTTATTTACGATTTGCAAAAAAAATTAAAGTAGGGTATGAAGTTATCAAGATAAATATATCTTTGATAATTATCAGATAATTATTCGATAATTATCAAACAGATATAAACTTAGCAATCCTTGTGTAGGTATTGGTATTTGACTACTTGCCTCTCATAATTTACGTTAGAATAAATTAAACACTTTTAAGAATCAAGGTAATCTTTTATTATTATTTTTATATATATTTATATCATAATTTTGACACACAAACTTGGAATTTTAAAGTTATATCCACTGGTCTAAATTACGTGAGCGCTGAAGAGGTTCATATATTATGCGTTTAATATAAGAATTGTAATAGTATTTTTCCTTAACAATTATAAAATAATTATGCCGAGTAAATACTTCTGTATGATTTTTAAAATAGTTCATATATAAGTATGTACATAAGTAATGATCGATGCATGACAAGAGCCGATTAGGTAATTGACCTGCAGTCGACAAACAATGGGATTAAGAATAATTTTCCACATTAACATTTGTAATTAGTTGAATGGCAGGAGGTGGAAGCATGAACGCATCACTAATCAGTACAAAGCGTGCCGAACAAACAAACAATTCATTTATATCTTATCATACTATCTATACTTCGAAATAAATTTAGTCAAAGAAATAATACGAATCACACGAGTATTATATGGAAATCTTTCAAGGCGGAAAAGACGAATGTACACGGGATACTAATAGAAGAATGCTTAGTCCATTTCACCGGGCTTTTCTCCGTCATCGCTGGCGGGCACATACTGAGGCCCGAAGCGAGTTTTATATATAACCTATACTTCTAAAGCTGAAAAGTATGTTTGTTGTTGAAAGGTGTCTTACATCATATATGTTTTAAGTTCCTCAAGTATCTCTCAGGTTAACTCTCCGATCCACTTCTTATTATACTTCACTTACACTGTGCATTCTTTAATTATCGCTATGGAATACGATACGATACCTTGAAAGCACGTCGCTGTAATGTACAGAAGCATTGTACGCAGACAACGATGAAAGGCACTTCGTTGCGAAGAACATAATATTATATATTCGTATGATAAAACATAGGCCGCCGCTTTGTGACTGCGACCGTGAGTGGTGGCCACGTCAAGGGGCACCTTTAGTTCGGGAATGATGTCAGAATGACTTGTATGTAGGTTATCTTGAAACACTGGCTCAGTGCGGCGGTTGTTAACTCACTGCTGCTGCATACCGATGTATTCTGTAACTTGGTGTGTGCATCTTAATCTCTAGTGCTGCGTCATTATCATTTTAGAATTGCGTCATTTAATGGTTTAGTCGGTCTGAACAATACCCATCCTTTTGTGTTTTTCTTGAACATTATGTTTCGCTGACGAGGAAAATTTAATAGCTTTTCCTTATTTCAAAGTTAATTGCCAGGAATGATTTAAATTTTGTTTTCCCTGTATTTTATATTATTGATCAACAGCAAGTTGTTTTAATTACATTGTGGTTGACAACTAATTCAGCCAAGGGCGAGTCGGTCATTAGCGACAGGCAATCCAGTCGGTCGTAAACCCAGGAGAACACTGGGAGGTGGACGGTGTACCACGCGGATTGTTCCTGGTACTTTTCTGATAGTAGAGTGGACCTTGGAAGCAATCCCTTGGTTAATGTGGTCTCCTTCAGCAGGCCTACCGTCGGGGCGTCGTGGTTAAGTGTGTAAGCGATCCCTACTAAGCGACGCCCCATTAAAACTGGGGAGGTTCTGTTGGGTACTAGCGTGTATACCTGGTGAATCCCATATAGCCACATGTATACTCGTGGTATGCAAAAATGCATTTCCCAACATAATAAAGTATGGTGTATCAATTTAGATAAGTTTACTTATTTAGTTTATTTACGGTGGAATGCATCTGAGAGTGAGAAGTGTAAATGTTTCTTCGAAGTTATAAAAATAATATATATAAGTTCAAGATTTGACTTGGCTAGTTTTTACATACAAGTTATCTTATATTCAGCTAATCACTTATATCTTCTCTATGCTATACACAACTTAATAAATATGTAAATAAATAAATATGTTGGGAGATTAACACACATCACCATCTAGTTCCATGGTAAGCTACGAGGCCTGTGTTATGGATGCCAGATAGTTGATATACTACGCATATATAACTTTATATACATACATATTATAAATATAAACACCCATGAGTGGAGTGCAAACATTCGTGCTCATCACACAAATGGATGCCCCCAGCGGGACTCGAACCCGCGACCGCTGGCATAGCAAGTAGGGTCACTACAAACTGAGCCAAACGTGTCGTTAAATAACAAAACTTAATGTTTTTATATTGTAAAGTCAACATGTCTCACTCTTCTTAAAACTTGCTTTACTGGTAAAAACTAGCCAAGTCAAATCTTGAACTTCAATTTATCTTAAGTTATCTATTCTGTGTAAATAATTCGACTGTTAAATTTAACAAGTTCTACTTTTAATTAGCAAACAGTTTTGAAGCAGAATAAAACAAGAAATTGTGTTTTAAATTTATTTTAGAATGTTGTATGTTCTTATTAAAAAAAAATCAGGATTATCTGCAGAACTTGGCATCGATTTAGATCTCAATTCTTTTGTCGGTGAAGTTGACAACCACGCTTATCATCTTTTAGATGAACTAAAAGATGATAATAATTATAAAAATAATAGCAAAAATTAAATAAATAATTTTCCATATTCAATTATAATTAAAAATATAAAATTATAAAAAATGTTTAAAGTTACAAAATATAGTAATGTAATTGGTGCAACTTTCATTTTGTTAATTGTGGGTAGGCTGTCTGTAACAACTATACCTTCAAGACATGTAACACCTCAGTCTCTCCCGTGACCATGGATGCTGTAAAGCATTCGAAACGTCGGGAACCAAAAATCAAAATAAATCCGCGAAATAATCCGAAAAGATAGTTTTATTTAATAATGTCAAACATTCGCGTAAATGTTATCTTTTAGTTCACTTTTTACGCAGTCCGGTTTTTTATTTTTGTAATTAAATGCCGATTTTTATTAAAGTTAATATATTTTCTGACAGTAAATACATTTTTATCGAAATAAAAAGTATTATTAGTCGACGGTAATGTAGCTTCGTACGAGTATTAGTGATCAGAATCGGATTAATAGTTTAAGATTACCCCCTAAATCCAAACTTACCTCATTATAGTATTTATGTAGATGACGTACATATGTTTGTAGTATTGCGGGTATTGTAAGTATATGTCTGTTGGCTGGTGTAGATGTACAGCGGAGCGCTGCTGGCGACGGCGGCGCGGCTGGCGTGGGACCCCAGCACGTACACGTGGTTCCGCTTCCTGTGCGCAGCGCAGTACCGCGTGTCGGCCGCCTACGTGCTGGCCGCCGGCCTGTGGCTGGCCGCGCTCGTCTACATCGCCGCTGCCGCCGCGCACCGGCCCGCCAGGACCTGTCTGCACATCGTGAGTACCTACTGCCCCATTACCCCACTGCCTCACTGCCCGACCCTAATTGGGACTTCCCTGCTGCCATCCCCGTTGCCCTTACGGGACGTAGCGGAATAAAAATGTAGTAAATGTCATTCTCATAAATTATCTTTATATCCTATATACATATACTTCGCATCCACCAGAACGAAGGACAAACCAAATAACACATTTATGCAATTATTAAAAAGTAGAAAGCATTTAAATATTTCATTCTTAGCGACAACAGTTTCAATTCGGGAGTCGAAATCACTACTTCCTCTCCTCAGCAGGTACCTACACACTACACAGTAAACACTAGATAATTCCAGATACACACATGACATGATACACTGTGACCCGAAAATTGAGTGGCAATAAAATGATAAAAGAGCAACAAACTATGTCTCTATATTGGAGATAATAATATTATGTACAAACTAGGTCCCTAGTGAGTAGTGAGTAGCGGCCCCTCCTAATCAACGATTTATGGATAATATTGACTTATTGTTTGTATAATTAATATATGTACTTTATAGCCGGGGTATTATTTATTTCATTATAATTATGGTATTAGCGTGTATAAATGTATGTATTTTATTTCGAAAATTAATTGTTACTTATTATTGTTTAATCTATACTAATATTATAAAGAGGTAAAGTTTGTGATATTGTGGGTTTGTGAGTTTGTCAAGTTGTAGGGGGTAATCTCTGGATCTACCGAACCGATTTTCAAAGTTCTTTTAACAATAGAAAGCCACGTTCTTTCTGAGTGTCATAGGCTATATATTAACCCGAAGAATAAATAGAATTTTTCGTGGTAGTCGGATTTGAAAAGTAAGTCGGAGAAAAAACGGTCGAACGAAAACGTTTCTTACGAACGCTGCCTTAACTATGAGAGATATATGATTATGTTCTAGAGAAAAGTTGTAGAGCTTAATAATGCCTACAAAAAAGTCAGCGACAGCATTATGTCTAACTTTTATATTTAACTCACAAAAAGTAGTTTTTTATATTAAAAAATAATTTAAATCGGTAAGTCATGTTTATTGGTCATATTATCAACAATTCTGAATTCTTATCAAAATAAGTAAATTTATCGTCTAAAATGTTTAAAACAAAAGACTTTTCCCTTTTACTGCATATAATTTGGACAAATGGTTAAAGAAATAATACAACATATTCGTAGGTATGGAACCGCGACCGTGTCGTAATCTATTGACTGATATTTCTATATGATGGTTTTTTTTTTCATATACAATACTAATAATAATATTATAAAGAGGTAAAGTTTATGAGTGTGTGAATTGTGAGTTTGTGACGTTGTAGGGGTTAATCTCTGGATCTACTAAACCGATTTAGATGAAATTTGGTAAGAACCTAGTTTGAGACCCTGAGAAGGACATAGGATATATTTATCCCGGAAATCTATATTATTATTATCATGTATTTTTATATTTTTATCCAAATATTTATATATTTTTATCTCGGAGTCATCCCTTAAGGGGATGAAAATGGGGATGAATGTTTGTATGGGGAAGCAAGTTAGGGAGGAACCTGAGCGAAGCGAGGTTGAGTCGCTAGTTTATTATATATTTTTATATATATAACAACATTTACCGGTATGAATGCGTAGTGCACTTTATTTTAAAAGAGATGCCTCATACACTTTTATAAGAGAATAAATAAAAATGCTTTCAACGGTATCAATGTAGGAAATTTCCACTTTTTTATTGTATCTGGTCGCTGCGAGCGTCTTCTCCGACGATGGGCGCAAAAAGTAATCACGTTTCATTAAAATCGTTTGCCGCGGACGCGCCTGTGCCGACCCGACGCGGCGGTAAGTGCTGACTCACGTAAAAAGCTGCTTCTAAATTACATTTTGTACATCGTGCAGGGTATCAATAAAGAATAATGTCAAACCTAAAGTTGACCTAGACTTGAATTGTACCTACGTACGTGTACCTATAGGATAGACTATAGTATATAATACTAGCATTGCCCGCGGCTCCGCCCGCGTTCAGATGACCAAAAACCAAATTCTTAGGTTTTACATATTAGTATACTCTTACAATGCAGTTTTAGTATTTTTTCTCAGAAATGAGATATTTTCCCGCGGTAAATGTATCCTATATGTTGACCCGGATAACCAGCTATCATCATACCAAATTCATCAAAATCTGTCCAGTAGTTTTCTTGTGATGCGGTAACAGACAGACAGACAGACAAAAATTCTAATAACTACAGATTTGAACTGAGTATCGAGAATAATGTCTATTTCAATTAGATTTTCCAAAAAATATTTAATGTACAGATTCGACTAAGTTACAATTTTATTATATGTATAGATATAGATTCAGTGTAGGTACTTAGAATATAGATATAATATAATCGGTTTGTATTCCGTACGATAATGTCATACCGACCATAGTCGTCAGACCTTCACTAGGAATCGATGACTGTTCGCATGAAGTAGTCCGTTGTCGTCCTAATTTGCTTCTGCACCACCGTGTAACGCACACACATAGGTTTCGTAGAAATCATAAAGATATCTCCTTAGGATACATATGTATAATACTATTATAATGTGTAGATATTAGATCCAGACTCGTAGCAAAGAATTCATTCAAATGATCTAAACGTTCTTCATTGTTTTTACTTTTTGCCCTTCTTAGGTTTCCGACTGCGTTATTAAAGTTTCATAACTTACGGTTTTGAGTTTAGGTATTTTATCTAGATTAGTACGTACTAAAGAAAATCGCCGGATACAACTAACACCATACAGAATGTTAACAGACTACCTCAAAGCCTTACTTGGTTACTTGGAAGAGTTAGGTATTTAGTTTTTCTAATTAGTTTACTTTTCTATGTAGGTATGTATCTTTGTATGTGATGTATGTTCCACATTAGCGCTTCATCTACTCATCCGATTTTGATGAATGAGGCGTCAATCAGTTCGTTATAATTAGTATAAATTGACAAAACAAGGTGTGTGTGGTTGGTTGCAGTACGCAGCGGGGGTAGTGTGCCTGGCGCTGAGCGAGGTGGCGTACGGTGCGTGGATGGTGGCGTCGCTGCTGGCGTGGTGGCGGAGCGCGCCGCAGGCCGAGCTGGCGCGCCGCGGGATGGACCTGCTGCACGACCTCAAACCCGCGCTGCTGGCCGTCGAGCGCTACCGCGACGTGGCCCGCCCGCTGTACGACATGATAGAGGTACTACTTCATTACGCATTCTACCCGGTGGTTATATGGTGCCTCATCGCTAAAACAGCCAGCGTTATCACTTACGCACTCCAACGCGACGCGCCGGCGCGGCGGCTGTCCTCCTGAGGTAGGCCTCCTCCCGTACTCGATAAGAACCAGGGTGCTTTCGCGGTCGACTTTGCTAAGAGTTACCACCCCTTAGGTTAAGGCTCCGCTAGCCTCGCAACCAGACTAGCCTGTCTAGTGTCGCAACACGCAGGTGTATGGAAATTTCATTTTATTTTAAAATGTTATTTCTCAGCCTGAAGTTTAATTACAAAATATGAAAACTACTGTTTGAAACCATGAAACAATATTAATATAAAACAATATTAATTATTCTTATAATGTCCGCATATAAGTCCAGCGTTCTGCTTGTACTCTTGAAACCTGTATAATGTCAACTATTGGTACGTGTGAACATGAGCGATGGTAAGTGACCGTGCCATTATTCCTTCGCATATAGCTTATAGCGTTGATATGCTGCTTAACTGTCTCGGTGGTGTAGTGGCTAGCATGTACGGCTGCACACCTAGAGGTCCTGGGTTCGAGTCCCGGGTCGGGTCAAGTTTAATTATTGAGTCTTTCTGTATAATAAGCCTCAGTAACAGCCCGGAGTTGGGAAGTTGGCGGTGTTTCATTCCCGTGCCTCGGAGAGTACTTGAAGCCGTCGGCCCTGCCCCTTAACTCTCACCGGTCGTGTCGAGTAGTCGTCCCACCGGAGTATGAAAATGACAGGAATAGAGAGTGCACATGCGTCTGCGCGTATACTTGTGCACTATAATATCTCCTGCGCAGTTGGCTAGTCTCAATGAGATTTGGAGAACATCATCATCATCATCATCATCATAGCGCTGCTAGTAGAACGTCGATGTTGCTATAGAAAACATAAGGTACCTTTACTAGTACAGATATCCTATCCCATACGAAGAAATTAGATAGCGTTAATTTGGAATTCTTCGCGATATTTTTGTTAGCTTGAATAGATAATAGATGTCGTTGCTCCGTAAACTGTTGTTATTTTGTAAATATGTACTAAAAATTATTAGATATTGTTAAAGTTAAGTTTACGAGCGCATTGTTTTTTTTTCACATAGACTATTTTTTAAAACTATAATATATATGTCAATAACTAATCGCTACATATGTATAATGCCATCTATTAATATATATTTGAACTTATTTTTATTTGTCCTCATGATACCTGATTATGACGTGATATTACTTTCATATGAGTGTTATTAGTGACATCAATGTGTTCAAGCTCTTGATGACGGCACGTCGGTCACGGCAGGCCGAATGTGGGCGTTCCTCTATTGGCATTTATTAAATGAATTCGATCTCATGACATCTATTGAACACCACAATTGGTTCAATTGGCGAACACAATGCAACAAGTAGCAACGACGCGTCGGAACTCGGGATAAATCGATTTCTACTAAAGAAAACGTACTTAGGGATACGGTACGAGTACATATTATCCTTGTTTTCATCTGACTACTATTGTAAATGTGACACACATACATACCTACATATGTACAAACCCTGACAATTACTATATATGTAAACGCCGTGAGTTATGTATGTTATTTTTTCATACAAAAGCTCATACCTATTGAGATTCTACTGTTAATTACTGTTCTCCAGGAGGTGGAGCGCGAGGCGCCTAACAACGTATACGTGATCATCGTGTTCGGCGCCTTCGGCATGGTGCTGCAGGTGGGACTTTGTTTTATATATTTTTTACTTTGCTAATTATTTAAATTAATTATTATACCATGTTAGTTCAATTATACTGTGTAATAAAGGTTGATTTGATTTCCCTGTTGAAAAACTCCAATAGAATCGCATCAAAAGCGACAAAAGCCACATAGAAAGCAATAAATATAATAAAATGTATTGGTTTCTATGTGGCTTTTGTCGCTTTTGATGGGATCCTATTGGAGTTTTTAAATAGGGTTATAGCACTACTTTAAGGGAATTTCTTAATTCATTCTATATAAATGGCTATTTAGTATTAGAAAATAGAAGAGAAATCGATGGTAATCAAATAACAGTAGACACAGCTGTTGTTTTTTTTAATTAGTTTGCTTTAACACATAGTGACATTGAGTCGCTAGTATTGCATAATTGTATATATTTTTTGCTATGAACTATTACAAAATGTCTATTTTAAAATAAATGTAGTTACAATTAATTAATTTTAATACTGTTGACTGTACGCAAACTTTGAGCTTTAGTATAGTGATCGAATGAATCGAATTGACTGAAACATTATCCGGTCCCATACAACTGATGGATTGTTACTATTTAAAGGATGGTTACAAATTAAAATAATCCTGGATACAAATTGACACGCAGGCACGGGTCTAAAGTATTTAGGATTGGGGTCAGAGACTGAAGTATCTCGGAAACTGGACATCAAATATATTTAAAAGTATAAATAATAAAAATATGGTTTCTTAGGATATTTCAAAAATAATAGGAAAAATAAATTGCAAGAATTATCTAATTGATATCATATAGCTTAGAAAAGAAGAAAAAAATTACAAACCTTTAACATACATACATAATACATATATAGAGTCTAATCTTCTGTTTTTTTTTGCAAATAACATGATAATATGAAATATCATCAACACCAGTCACAATCTCGATGGATATTTAATAATGCTAGACCTCATATTCGCAGGTAGCCATGTTTTAAGACTACGTAAAGTAGAAAATGACCGTTCTGCCGTTGCTGCACTAACAGGAGTGTAGCAAGTATTTGCAACATGACTCTAATGTTTGGATACAAATCGGAATCACATTATTATTATCGTCTCGTTTCCATTTTGTTACCCACAACTTGAATTCACTTACTGATACATACTTAGTAACAATTTTTGCGACGATTTCTAAGTCATTAATTGTGTAGGAAACTTAAACAAACATCCAACTAAAATAATGCAACCACGTCTGGAGAGAGTCGCTCTTTCGAATTTTCCGCGAGGCGAGAATATGGACTTGAAGACACGTGTTTCTTAAGTCGCAGCCCGCAGGCCGAATATTGAAATTACATTTATTTAATTTTGTATTTATTATAATCGTAATTTATATAATCGTAGTATATCTGTAAGGAGTTAAAAACGAATCACATACAACTTGTAAGAGATTGACTAAATTTAATTATTTTAATTATATTAAACGAAAACTTTTCTTTACAATATAATATATCCGTCCACATTCCACATGGGATAATTCTAACGATACGATCTTCAATCAACAATACTGGCTGATCGAAGGATACGATATACGATTGTTACGATATATTTTTATAGATATCTAAGAGAAAACTTTGATATTTAACATTGCCTTATTCGGACGTTGGTAAATAATTGTTTTTTTATAACTACAAATGTTATTCAGATACCTACTTCATGTTCACTTTCAGATCGTTTCACGTTTAATTATTTAGGTATTGAGCGGGGTGTTTCGTTAAAATGCTTAGGAATTTAATCATATTAGCAACTGGAAGACTAAGGTAGCCGAGGACTAATAAATAAATCCCAATTCCAGATAGCAGCATTCGTGATGGCCCGGCGCCTGGCGCGCCGCGGGGCGGAGGCGCCGGCGCGCGAGGCCGCGCCCTGCACCTGCGCCTGCGACAAGCGCGACGACGACAGCGACAGCGACTCGCGCGTGCAGCCCGGCTGGCGCAAGAATGCCAACCTCCGCATGTACACTATACTCGACAAAATTTTCTAGCAGGTAACTTTATTCATTATATAAACTTTAAATTTAAAGACCCGTAGTTATGTATGGGTCGGAATGCTGATGATGAAGACTAATGAAAGAAATTGTATGTAGCAGAGATGAGAATATTGAGGTGGATATGTAAAGAATGGATAAAATAAGGAACGAGTACATATGAGGAAACTTGACAGATACCTGACAGAAAAGTTGAAAGAAAATCGTCTGGGTCGATGTGGAGTGTGGACGTGTGGTGAGGATGGATGAAACACATTTGACGAGAAGAGTAATGGATATGAGTGTACATACATGGATGGAGAGGAAGATCAAGCGTCGTTTTCGTGAACATTTGTTTAGGTACGCGATGGCGTTACGTTAGCAGCGCGAATCTGTTGTGTTACATGAGCGTAAAAGGTCGTCGTCTGAATGGGCTCTAACCACTTCTAAAGAATATTTAACCACTAAAAATAGTAATTCCTTTTCATTATAATGCGCGTAATGTCATATTCATTTTCTAGGACGAGCCGGCGTCGCCGCCGGACACGCACGCGGGGCGCCCGCGCCGCGCGCGCCGCGCCCGCCGCCCGCCGCCGTCCGCCGCGCGCGCGCACGCGACGCGCGACGCGCGCTGGGGCGCGGTGCACGCGCAGTTCGCGGCGTCCCTCCCGCGCGCCGCGTCCTCCGCGCCCTCCGCGCCCTCCGCGCTGCTCATCCTGCGGACGGACCTCTAAGCTGCACATCGAGAGACGAGCGCCGCGGGCGAAGGACGGCGCGTGCGGTTGAGACTTTAAGAATTCGAATATTTCTAAGCGGAGGCTGTACTGAACTAACTAAAGATTTAATAATACGTTGTTCCAATCTCATTGGATACTTGTTTGATCACTTTCATGTGTGTTTCAAGTTTAAACTTGAACAGTTATTGGTCGAGTGCGACGTATAGAGTTGAGCTTGTCCTTGCCTTGTGGCTTAAGTGACTTTGTTCATTCATCATTTGTAACATTCTGTTACTTATCGAGTCTATAAGTATAATGGTTCTATGGGTACTGTTCTATGGAGCAATGTTTAGTTTTAATTTGTATAAGTTAAATATTTTTATTAAAATGTTGGATAGGATTCACATTTTAATATTTCTTATGTAATAGTTACCCACTGAGGTACCTTCCGTCGCTCATGCCATGAAACTATTTTAAATACATCGAAATAATTCATAATTTGCATGCCGAATAATAACGAACACATTTAACGACATTAAAAGTGAATAAAATTCTAGTAGTAAGTACAGAGGAAAGTTATATTTATATTATATGTAGCAACAAACAGTGTCGGGTGCGCGTGCGCGTGCGCGGGCGCGGCGCGGCGCGGCGGGGAGGCGCGCCGGTCGAGAGTCGTCGTTTTATTAGCCACTGAACAGACTGCCATATTGTTTATTATTAGATATTTTGTTATATTAGATAACAATAAGTGATATATAAGTAGGTAGCGTAAGTCGAATCATATCAAAATAAGAAAGCCTGTCCGTGGTGTTCAATGATCGTTAATTACGCAGCGCGTATTTCGTAAAGTATTTTTTGTATCTATAAGATTTTCAAATCTAGCGGGGTTATTATGAGAGACGTTGCGACTTCCACGTACGTACCTACTGCCATAATGCTACCACAGCATAAAAATCTATACAGTAGATTTAAGGATAGCCTTTGATCTATAACAGAAATGCCATCGAATGCAAGGAGTGTCGAAAAAATTTTATCACGAGTAGTTAATTTAAAGTATGTATGTCAGTTGCCGGGAGCAACTCCTCGCGATTGCCAGGTCTATATCGTACTCTATTCACGGAGTGAACCATGCAAAGCGTTTTCTCTGTCCCACATTTGCATACGAACTGATAAGGACAGAAAACTGTCTAGCTTCGTCTACTAACACTTGCAACTGGTTTGAAATCATAGGGCTCGTTCATGTTGCTAATGCTTTAGTGAGTAATTATTAATAATTTGTAATAAAATAAAATTAACATTAAAGTAAAATTAACTGTATTTTTAAATGCATACTAATATTATAAATATGACAGTGTGTTTGTTTCTCTTTCTTTCAAGTCGAAACGGAGAGACCGATGACGTGATTTTTTGGTCTGGAGATAGTCGGAGGGCTGGAAAGTGACATAGGTTACTATTATCTCGGGAGATAATCACATTCCCACGAGAAAACACGTTATAATACAACCCAAACATTATTTATGATCAGAATTACTTGAAACTTGATATTAATGCTTTTCAATACAATTAAATAAAAATGTGTTTTAGCATTTTTCTAAATTCATCCCATAAGAGTGTAAAATAGAGAATGAAAGTTTGTGTGAAACCTACTTTTTTAGAGTTTTTCTGTAGTTTTAGCGCGAGCGAAGCCGCGGGTTCTGCTATAATGTACATATATACATTATTTATTAATTTTCGCTTTCCGACGTATCACTGTCATCTCCTACATTGGTAATAAATCAGATAACTACACGAGAGATGTCTGAACGTACGGAATGCAACGACGGACAAGTCGTAACTTGCATTGTAATCGCGACCTAAGCGTCTTATCAGCAACTAATCACGTGGAAGCGCGCGCAGTGCTTGGTTCATTCGGCGAATACAGTATAGACGACTGTATGTTATAGTGTATTACATTATGATGTACCACTGAAAGGAGGCGGTGACGGCGCAGCGGCAGCGATAGCGTCAGACCGTCGCCGTACACGCACCTAGATTCCATTCTTCTGTGATTCGCCTATTGTAACGATATTAGTATAGAAATGTTTAACTCTTTATCTGAATCACTTGTTATTATTATTATTGATTATATATTAAATAGTAGGTTAACTCCACTTCCACGTCGTGGCGGTTGTCAGGAGATACCTGGTGCCAAATAGCTTTAAGACGATGCCCGAGTGCGCCGCAGTGGCGCCGCCGCGCGCCGGCGGCGCGCTCGGGAACTAGACAATAAGGTAGAGCTCACGTGACGCAACCTACTTGTTAAAATTTGAGACTATTAAGCAATAAAGTGATATTTTTGTACTGATTACTTTTATTTTTTTATTTTCTTTCCCTAATCACTTTTTATTATTATAAAATAATATTTGTCATAAAAAATAATATATTAACATTTATACACATAAAATATACGAACACAACGCAGCTTAACTTAAACTGCTTAGCACTGATAAACGTATGACAATCTTTAAAGATCGAGTCTTTGTTTTATTATCTCATTACTAGTAACTTATAAGTTACAATGTCAACAATAGGTCCATATGGCAATGTTGCGTTTCTTCGAGATATTGTCAATATCCAGTGTCCCTCTGCACCTCGTGAGCCCCCCGTGTCTCCGTCTCCCAGCCTCACACTATCACGAGACGTCCGTTTCTGTACACGGCTCTGAGTGGAGTTTTGTCGCCGTGGCCCTTCCGCGAACTGCAATATGTTACATTTGCCTTTTAATTTTTGTTTGGAGTGCATCAATCGCCGTATGATTTATGCATGTTTACGTACATACCTCAGAGGCGTAGTGATGGTGACGTCGCTGCAGGCGCGGGAGTGGGCGCGGCGGCGGCGCGCCGTGTGCGCCGCGCACAGCGCCAGCGCGGCCGCGCCCAGCTGCAGCGCCACCAGCACGCAGCTCGCGCTCGCCACTACGTACAGGTTACGCGGCAAGTCGGCCTCGGCCTCCTGGAACCATCACAACTGCACACTTCTGTTGCTAATTTAATTTTTAAATCATTCCTCCTCTATCGCCTTTCTCCATGTATCCGTCTCGTTCCTTTCTTTTACTCTCTCAGGTTATTCTCTTATATGTAAGTGATGCCCGGTTAATGCTTGCGATCGGGCTGGGCGCACGGTGGTAAGACAATAAAGATAAACTGAAATAGGTTATGTGAAAATAAATTGACGCACCGCCATGAGTTGATTAACTTTTTCGGGTAACGGGTGGTAGTGCGCGAGGTGCTGCAGCAGCGGGTGCAGGTGGTCGCCGAGCGCCAGCGCGTGGCGCAGCTCGGCCGCGTCGTCGCCGCGCAGCCAGCGCCGCACGCGCCACGCCACCCAGCCGCTCCACACCACCTCACCCCATACTAGCACCAGCATCGCCACTGCGTACTATTTAGACAATATATTGGATAACGACCATGGTATTCAAAATATCCGCAAATTTTATTTTCAAGGGCGAGTCTAAGAAAAATCGTTTCGCGTTTACCTATTGCGACAAATATTGGTTTTAGATAAAAATGTTTTCTACAAAAGTTGTAGCCCCTAAAAAGGTTGACATTTTTCTTCAATACGTTTTTCGTGTTTGGGAGGAAAATACGTAAATTCTCCTAAATTCGCATAAGTATTTTGTTAATACCCCATTACAGTAGTTTCTAAATAATTAAATAACTTCCCAAAAACAGGAGGAGGTTCTCAATTCGTCGGAATCTTTTTTTTTTATGTAGTTCACCGATTACTCGAAGACGCCTGAACCGATTTGGATTTTTTTTGTTTCAAAGGGTATACTTCCCAGGTGGTCCCATATAAATTTGACCGAAATCGGTCGAGCAGTTTTGTAAAAAATCAACAATAAATATATTTTTTAAATAATTGTTTAATCGATTATGTTATTAAAAAATTTCCTCTTACAAATTACCTGCTTATTATGTCTGCACTAAAAATAGAAAAATAAAAACTTAAAAAATTTATAGAAACCGACTTCCAGGCATTAAAATGTAAAAAATAACTAAACCGAGGTTATCATTTCGAATAGATACTTAATTTGATATTTTCGAAGTCGGTGCCAGCCGACAATATTTTTAGATATGAATATCTAAAAGGTAAATGTGTATTTTACGTATCGAAATATATTAGATTTGCTTTGCATCCGCTGCTACTGCTATTTGGACCAAATCTTTAATCTCTTACAAATTTTTAAATGTCTTGAGGTGAATTATTATTTAAAAACGTACAAAGAACTGTTAACTCTCCTGAAACTTCTAAAGCATTTATATCACACTAGCGACTCACCCTCGCTTCTTTCGGGTTCGTCTCTAGCTTGATTCCCCATACAATCTTTCATCCCCGTTTTCACCCCCTTAATGGATGATTTCCGGGGATAAAAATATTCTATGACCTTCCCAAGATCTTAAACTATCTCCTTACCAAATTTCATCTAAATCGGTTCAGTAGATGTAGAGATTACCCCCACACAACGTCACAAACTCACAATCTCACAAACTTTACCTCTTTATAATATTAGTATATGTAGATGAGTTCTCGTGAGTTATAATAGACTCGAGGTTGTTACAATGTTCCAAGTTCTAACAACTAATTTTTTGAGAGTTCTCCTAAGACCTATATGTTGATAAAGAGAACTAATTGTATGTGTATTTATTTTAAAAATGCTCTGCCTTATTATCTAGTGGCAATGAGGTACTTCTGTAGATTCTGAGGTCCTGGGTTCGAGTTCCGGGTCTGGCCAAGTTTAGTTACTGGGTTTTTTTGAGAAACTCAATGAAAGTCGAAGTTAAGAAGTTAGTGAAAGGAATAGAGAGTGAACTTGTGTGTGAGCACACATTTGTGCTTTATAATATGTCCACCGACCAATATGAGCAGTACGCGCCGTGAGCTGAAGCGTCGGCAGCCCAGCGCGGCGAGCGCGAGGTGCGCGAGCAGCACGAGCGCGGCGCCGGCGACCGGCAGCACGGCCGTCGCCCAGCGGTACTCCAGCGGGAACAGCTCGCGTGCGGCGATGTACGCGCTCGGGTCCCACTTCAGCCGTGCAGCCACCGATAGGATTGCACCAGCGAATAACTACACCGAAATTTTAATATTATTGTTCCTACCTCTTTGGATTTTTTTATTATTTTTATATCAGTAAAGTGATATTTTATAGTTGTTTGTTGAACAAATAATTTATATTTTTTTTTGTAAATATATCCCCGTGAAAAATATTTAGCTTTAATTTTATTTCACAACACAAGTTCTGACCTTATTAAGAGATGGCGCTGTTCAAGATTGTTTAAACAAAAGAGACAACGGGCATAACTAGATTTCTTATACATTTAAACGTTTAATAAAAACATTGAGTTGTCGTCACTATTGAACAATACAACAAGATCCATATCCCACCATCAGCAGTAGGTTCACGTGCAGCAATAGAGTCGGCACGAATCGCACAAAGCGCCCCATGTCCTTAGTGTCCTGTCACGTTACTCACGAAACAAACATGATCTTCGCAGTGACTACACGACAGCAAAACACGATATCTAAAGTTTGAGGGCGCGGGCTTTTCATTTAGCAAAACGACCAACAGGTGTTTATGTATACAGACAGTTTTCGTCACTACCTTTAGCTTTCAGTGCAAATATGACCGTATTTGTGTACAAGTCATGAGGAAATATCTTATCAAAATTATTTTATCAGTAATCGTGACAAAACAGACTCACCCATAAACTATCTGCGCTTATCGCGTAGATAGCACGATTTCGTGGACTACTCAATGCCATTTGTTGACTAATTGGAAAAGAATAATACCTACCTGCTGCCATGATTATTCTAGATTTATTTTTATTTTTTTAGAAAGTTATATTATCTTTATTTTATAAGAAATCCTTCCTAAGTAATAATTTATAAATATATGAAAGTGTTTGTGTATTTGTTGGTTAGTAAAGCAACAGTTGCCGTTTCTTGCAAAGAAATAGTTTATTTGTCGGGGAATCTCATTATTATAATTGCGTAGTCGATCCCAGAATGCAGCAATTCTACTACGGACGACCCTTAAAAAATCTGTATCCTAGCTGAAGCAAACATAACAGATGTGCTACAGACCCGAGGTATCTTCATCAGAGTCCGGAAGTCGACGTCATTGTACTTGTAGCTACACACGACACAGAAAAGTTACCTCTGAAAAGAGCTGTTTGTGTCGGATGAAAGAAAAATCAGCTCTGAAAAGAGGTATTACTATATTGTTGCATGAAACAACATGTAGTTCTGAAAAGAACTGTTTGTATGAGTCTTACTACGCGTAGCAAGGTACTGCAGACTCGTCCAGCGCGCGCGTTGCGCGATGCAAATGGCCTATATTTGTAAATTATAACGTCCCACACGAGATCACGCGAGCGCGCCGTTTCTCAGAATCCAAGAGAGCAAAAGATTCGCGCTATTTTCCTCCCGTTCTTATTTACGACCAATCGCATGTTAAATAAAACTAAGGTTTTAATTTGATAATGTAATTTTTATATACGCATTTAATTACTGATGCAGATCTTTGTATTTAACCCTGTAAGTTGCTGAGACTGTCATACTAGCAGTTTTGATTATTCAAAAAAAATTTTTTTTTTTTTGTAAATTGTTAATTACATATCGCCAGCACTCATTAAGCACTAAATTTTCCGTACTTTGCCTTAGTTATTGAGTTAATTATGGCATTTGAGGAAGTACATTGCTAGCTTAATTATTTACAAGTTAGCAGTGTTTCAATTTTCTGACAATCTAAAAAAAGCATCAAATTTTAGCTTTTAACACTAATCGGCACTAATTTTCGTGTGATTCTGCTCATTTTGCCATGCTAGCTTTACAGACGTCCGTAATATGCGGATGTAGCAATCTCTTAAATATTTTACCAATCATAGGACGTAGTGAAATAGGCCTAGGTATACTTAATTACTTAAGAGTGACCATTACAGTTCTCAAAGTTGTTATAAAACATTTTTAAACGGCAAATACCTAGTTAATATTGATACATAAATTAAAAAATGTTTGTATGTAGACACTGTTTAATTATTTGCATAAAACATGCGTTCTTAATCCATCGTGTCCGGGATTTTCTATGTTTCGTACATTGTATAACTTTAGCTACGCCTTTATGTAGAAACTGTATATTTTCGTATTCCAAAGCTTTCTTTGGAGGAGGATCATTTTCATTCTGTGCTTCCTTTATGACACAGGCTCTACTTTAAAATTGCAAACACGGTAGCGATTTTTTATTTCGACTCATATATTCGTGTAATATGTTTTGCAAGCTAGATCTGTTGTGAAATCATTTTATTGCTTGCCAGAATTACTCAGCTTTTTTTCAATCTTTCTTAGCTTTATGTGTAGCTAAAATATTTTTTATCATGATCGCTATTGTTTCGGCACCATTCCAGCTTGTTTCTTAAATTTTTACGACATTTCATTACAAATTGAACTTGAAGATTGTTTACCATTTAACAACCAACACGAATACCGAATCCTAGCTATTTTATTCACCCCCTTAAGGGATAATTTCCGGGATAAAAAGTATCCTATATCCTTTCCAGGGTCTCAAAATATCTTCTTACCAAATTTCATCTAAATCGGTTCAGTAGACCCAGAGATTACCCCCTACAACTTAACAAACTCACAATTTCACAAACTTACAAACTATACCTCTTTATAATATTAGTGTAGAAAAAAAAACTGAGTTACGTTTTAACGTTAAGATGAGATCTCAGAGATGAGATATCTTCCTGCAGTACAACGTATCATATACATACATATGTTAACCCGGATGACCACCTATGTCATACACATCAAAACCTGTCCAGTAGCTTTTTCGTGTTGTGGTCACCGACAGGCACGGACAAAAATGTCAAAGTTATAGATTCGGCCTGTATATCGATAACAATGTCTATTTCAATAAAATTTTCCAAAAAATATTTATGTACGGATTCGTCTTAGTTATAATTTTATTATATGTATGGATATTAGATTTAATTATTTTATTTTTATTTATCAATTAAATAAAATATCTATATATAGTGAATATATTGGCTAGAAAAACAAATCTTTTTCAAATTTTCATTACAATATTTATTATAAACTATAATCTGTTGTGCGTTACGTCTTACGCTGACCCCATTTTTTTCTTTTCTCAGCTGTTGTTCTTTTTATATACTTAATATAGGTAGATGTCTAAATGGTCAGCATTGCGACAAGTAAGCAGGCCAACTCCGTTACTGTAACAGATGTCTATAATATCAGGCCACCATAACCACTCATGATGATGATTATCATAGGTCGTCGTATTGGTTGCCCCCTTGAAATAAAAAATAAATGAATAAAACGAGAGTGTTATGAGAAACCCGGTACGAACGAAGTTTCGTTCGCTGTCTTTATCTTCTTTTCTTTCTACCATTTAATCTTTAAAATCCATTAGGTCGCCACGTCGCTCGAGTAAATACCCATTTAGCATCATGGGTTCCCCTACTTTTACAACATACATTCCTTAACCACTTATGATCACCGTCCCATTATGGGATGTCCTTATAATATCTGGTGATAATAATTGTCACGAGTACCTGGGGACCGCAAATCTCAAGGAATGTCCATTATATACGTATGTAAGTCCCCGTCATAAGAGCGCATATGAACTACTACAATTCCTTAACCCTGATTACCTCGGTGGTGTAGTGACTAATACTGACGGCTGCACATCGGTAGGTCCTGGGTTCGAGTTCCGTGTCAGGCTAAGTTTAGTCTTTCTGTTACGAAAGTTCCACTAACAGCCCGGAGTTAGCGGTGTTTCACGCCCGTGCCTCGGAATGCACGTAAAGCCATCGGTCCTGGCCTTAACTCCCTCCGGTCGTTTGAAGTATCGTCCTATCGGAATTTAAGAGTGAAAGGAGAGTGCACTATAATATATCCTGCGCACTTGGCTAGTCTCAGTGAGACTTGCCGCTGTGGCCGAAATCGGTCAAGAGGACATCATCATCATCAACAACGTCATAAATACTTATGATTGCCTAGTACTTGTGATGACGTCACATGGGGTGTTCTTAGTATATAATAAAAAGTGTTGTGACGGTCGAAATGTTACACTCATTTCCATCTAGCTCTCGTTCGCCAACTTCGTTTCAATAAATCTAAGTTTAATCTATTTACCGTTCAGTAGGGTTCTCTAGTTCTTATATAAGAAGTTCTTATATGATAATGAATATTTAAAAGTTAAAACATAAGGGTAGTGATAGCACAGTGGTAACGTGCCAGCTTGGGAAATCTTGAGAAGCGGATTCAAATCTCGGGTCTCGCACTTCTTAGATTTTGGATGGCCAGCGTGGTGGACTATAAGCCCCCTCGAATTTAAGGAAGACCTATCCCCAGCAGTGGGACGCTGAAAAGGGCTAAATACATTTAAAACATTTCATTATAATAATATATGCACTAAAGGATTTGTTACAAGATTAGTAAGTAAAACAGGCGAGTGAATAGTTCAACATTTATTATTATAATATATTTGAAATTGAAGAGCGTCGCAAGCGCGGTCCGCGTGCGGTCCGCGTGCGCTCCGCGTCTCGCGCCGCCGTGCAAAAATATATAACTGTGCCGCGTTCACGTCGCTAAGAGTTACTTTACAACAAATGTATACATATCGTATATTACAGCTATCGTTTTAAATGTCTACATCGTCAACAAAAATATAGAGAGTCGCCAGTCGTCGCCAGTCCGCCAACGCCGGCGCTCCAGACTCATCACACCATGATATGAACAAGTTAGTGACCGCAATCCTCGGGACTTCGGAACCGAGGTTTTGCGACTTCGCGAGCGGTCGCTTGTGGAAGGGAATCTTTTACATCTATCTAATAGCTTCGATTCTTTGTTAAAGTTCGTTTCTCTCCTCTCGCCACGTCGAAGCACTGCCTGCTACTCTTGGTGGCGGAGGCTCTCGTCACGTGCACGGTGTACTACATCCACATAGTGACATTTATGTCGAATATCTTTTACATAAATCTAGAAATATATTTCTTATCGTATAGTACAATGATAGCACAACTTACAACAGCGACTTTGAGCTATAAAAGTGTCGAGATGCGCCCTTCTTGAGCCCGAGGAGTGTGGGCTCAATCTGAGCGCGTCATTCAAATAAAAGTAATAACACTAATTTATTTTTTCATTTATATATTATGTATAGGATTCGTAAGATAAAGCTTCTAAAATATTTTAAAAATTTACTATAACAATAAATCATTTTCTATTTGCGTTATAACAAAATTACACATTTTCTACTAGGTAATATTAATTACACTCATCACACCGAAATACACGGATTTCTATTCGCTCAACGTAACAAAGATGACATTTATATGTATACCGAAAAATATTATATAGGTACAATTATTGGGACTTCCACTGACATTACACATACTTATAATATGTGAAGGATGGGGGTACATAGACACGAGTATCTGTCACACACGATTTACAGTTAAAGCTAACAATAAGTCAATTATAAATATTATATAAGCACGCAACTTCTGCTACACAGACCACGGTACTTAATTCATTGAGTAAATTCGTCTTAAAGTTTGCAAAAGTCACTCTGCTTTGATATCTTAGACACGCAGCTCTTTCTATAGGTCTTTAAGAATGATAATGGAGCAAAGTACTGGTGCTGATAAAAATTTTGAACATACCACTACATTTATATTCGTAGCTGGAGAAACAATACCACCTACGGTTTTTCCTTCGTCAGTTGCAACCTGAATTACCGAAGTTCGCTGGCGTTCCAGGCACTGCTCGCAGGTTGCTCGACACGATTTAGACACGGTCATGTTAACTTTACATTTTGTCGTAGGAAGTGTTAACTCTACCAATTCTACAAACGAGACCTAATTGACATCGTCTCAAGTGCATTCTTTTTAAACAAATAACTGCAGCTTCCGTACTAGTATAATAAATTATCATATTATCCGAATCGAAAACATTTAGCTGAGTCTTATGTACATAAATACTGGACATAAATTTGTTATGAGTGTAGTATTTACTCTGATTACATCATATAGGTAGCAGTGGATAATACTGTATGAGTGATTGAAACCCTGGTGGAGTCGTCAGCGCGCGGGGACGAGCAGGGTGTTTATCTGTAGGCCGGCTCCGCGAGGAAGGGGTTGTTGGGACGCGCGGGCGCCGCGCCCGGCACGCTCAGGCTCTCCGCGCCGCTGTAGCTCTGCAATGCATTATATTAAAAAATATATTATTTTTTTCATACTGAGCTCATATAAAGGCAAATTACATGTTATATAAAGCTACATATATATTTCTTTTTAGAGTGTCATATATCTGTAGATGATTTGATGTTGTCACACGTAAAATATTTAGGCAGCTATATGTAAAATACCTGAGTGGCCCCGTAATTGTCGTGGTGCGCGAGGTCGGCGAGGCGCGTGGAGGAGAGCGCGCGTGGCAGCGGGTTGGACGGCACGCCGTGCGGCGCCAGCACGCCCGCCTCCGCCACGGCGCGCGCCTCCTCGTCGGCCGCACCGCCCGCCGGGGGCTCCTCGCCGCCGCGGAAGTTCACGAATGCGAAGGCGGCCAGCGCCACGCCGCACAGCAGCCCGTAGCCCGCGAACGTGCGCTTCGTGCCCCACTTGGCCACCGCGATGCCCCCGATCACCGCCCCGCATCCGCGACCCAGCCCGTGATGCAGGCCTGAGTAACGGCCGATTTATTACCACATTTCCATTTCTAAATTTTGCTTATAAATAACACTATGCAGTAATCCCCATCAAATATAATAAATTTCTTACAAATAATAAGACTTACACTTTCGCAAGAACACACCACTAGCGTCATCTAATTATATGATTTATGAGATAAAATGGATAGTAGGTAGTGGTGTTCGCACCTTGCAGCACGCCTTGGGCGGAGGAGCGTAGGTTGGGCGGCGCGCCGTGGGCGATGTAGGAGCAGCAGGCTGCCCACACCGCGGCGTGCGTCACGCCCTGCACGAACTCGAAGGGCAGCACCCACCACGGCGACGTGAGCCACGAGATGTACAAGAAGCGCACCACGTTACCGGCCAAGCCCAGGCATAGTACCTAATGTTATTATTATTGTTATTGTGTTATATATAATTTTCATTTAATCTGTTTATCTTGAGTTATTCAATTAATAACTCTTTATTGTTCTCTACTCTTAACTGTTTTGTGTGACTATGCATATTCTTATTAATTATAATTAATTAATCTATCTATACTACGAGTAATATTATAAAGTGTGAGTTTGTGACGTTGTAGGGGGTAATCTCGGGATCTACTGAATCGATTTAGATGAAAATTGGTAATAAGATAGTTTGGGACCCTGGGAAGGACATAGGATATTTTTTATTCCGGAAATCATCCCTTAAGGGGGTGGAAATGGGGATGAAAGTTTGTATTGGGAAGCAAGCTAGGGACGAACCCGAGCGAAGCTGGGTCACTAGTATATTATTGTTAAAGCGAGGTTGAGTCGCTAGTATATTATACGACAACTGAATTGGGAAGTCTTGGAAGAAATAGTCATTATTATCGATATAGAGGCCGAATCTATAGTTTTTAGAATTTTTGTCTTCCTGTCTGTTACTGCATCACGAGAAAACTACTGGACAGATTTTGATGGATGACGGCTGGTATGATGTTGGCTAGTTATCCGGGTCAACATATGGGATACTTTTTACTGCGGGAAAATATCTCATTTCTGAGAAATCTATACTAAACGCTAAAACGTAAGTAGGGACGAACCCGAGCGGAGCGAGAGTGAGTCGCTTGTCATGTATAATTTCAATATCATGCCATTTTTATATCAATGCACTAAATACATTCGATACATGGAATAAAAACAAGTTAAAAAATATTTATATCATTTTTCATTTTTTACTAGACATCTGCTTTTTCTTCGCTTAACTTTACACTGTGCCTGAATAACTCTGAATAAATTAGAAATAATAATTGGTTTTCCTGCTGATATTACGTAATTTAGTAATAGAAATAATGGCAAAACATAAATAACGTTTGTTAAAATAATACGTGCTGTACAGTTGCATACGTTTTTAATAGATATAAATAGTTACTGGCTAATAACTTAACGTTAGCCATATAAATTTTAATTTTTTTTTTCGTTAATTTTTCATTTTTTCTCTTTATTAAAACCTCCCGTGAACCTTAAGAAACATACGAAAAAAATTTTTGCCGAATTGGTCCAGCCATTCTTGAGTTATAATAATAATAATATTTGCTGAATGAATTATGTGCGCAATTAATAAGTCAGTGCTCGCTTGTTTGTCCTACCCAGAATTTAGAAGCCAAAATTACCGAATAGCTATAAAACAACGATATATCTAATATCGTTATGTTTTATAGCTATCAGTAACTTTAAACAATTTGTGCTAGCTAGTATCTCATGTAAGACTTTCTTAGATTTATGCGATTATTTGACATTACTAATTATTTTTTTGGATATATTCGTGGATTTATTTTGATTTTTGGTTCTCGACGTTTCAAATTCTTTACAGCAATCATATTCACGGAGGTTAAGGTCTTTCACGACTCAAAAGTTAGTATAAATTTCTACACTACTAATTATATTTAGTAGGTAGTACCTGTACGTACTACTACTGATTAGTTCTATCCGATAAAGTTTTTTCTCTTTTTGTGTCATAAGTAGGGAATGTTTTTGTTCATTAAATAATATCTAGTTTTTGAAAAATTACAGATTATAATGAAAATACAACTGTTTTACCTTTTTCCGCTAGAAATCTTTATAAGTATTCCGAGATTGCGTACAAAATCTTATAATAAGGCAGTAGTTATAAAGATTTTAAAATAAATGTAGTAAATTACCTTAACATGCCCCATCTGAGTAATAAGTTTGAAGCTAAAGAAGTAAGCAAAGATTTCCGAAATGTGATTGATGACGGAAGCTACGCCAAAGAGCGTTGGGGATCCCCCGATGTCCTGATAATCAAATAAACAAATATCGTAATTGTATCGTATTAACCAAATGTGCAAACATTAAAATAAAAATAAAATAAATATTCAAATATATGTATATTTTTTCAATTCATTATCAAATCAATTCAAATATATATACCTGTAAATGCCAGAAGAGGAATGTAAAGATTAGACCGATGCCGAAACCCATGAACCAAGCGACGAGGAGGAAGGACGCGGCTTTCACATTCTGGAATTGCCGAAGCACAGTCACCCACTCCGGCATCTCTCGCGTAGTTTGCGCAAACACCTGCATTAACGAACCTCGGGTTATTAACCTGATAAGGACTGTTAAAAAATTAAAAAAAATCGGTCTATTCGTCCTTTAATAGGACGATAAATAATTCTTAATCCTTTATAATATATCTATAAACTATAAGGAAGGACGAATAGACTAATAAATGAGTAAGTAGAGGAAGTAGCTTGGCTCAGCTCGGTAGGTTAAGGTTATTTTTTTATGCATGTAGAAACTCCTGCACCTAAAAATAACTTATTTTACATTTAAAAACAAAAAGGGTAAATATTCGTACAAACCGACAGTAGTCGGACGAATTATTAGTTCTGTATGTTATATATGGAACGAATATAATATTTTGTATTCGTCCTTATTTTAAGTACCGAACAGCAGTAGCCTAAATTTTTATCCAATAAAGTACAAATCTATTAGTTAAAAGCAGAGAATAAAATGTAAATTATTGAACCTTGGCATGTTCTATCGCTGGTTGGCGCGGAGCTGGCGCGCTAGTGTCCAGGCCGGGAAGTTGCAGTTGTTCGGCCAGCTGTTGTTGCAGGCGCTCCTCGTGAGTTGGCTCAGTGGAGACGGGTGCTGGAGGCGTTTCTATGCTGATTGTTTCATATTTGAATTTAATCTAAAAATAAATAGAATAATGTAAAATATCGTTAAATGATTTTATAAATGAGAAGTTTCTGTATTTATATAGATTGCCTTTATATTATAATGGTGCAAAAGTAACTGCTTATTACTTACTTATAAAAGTAACTGTAATTTTAAGAACCTGTGTGGCAGTAATAAGTGCTGCGCCCATGAGTACAGAGAAAGTAGCAAAGCAGATGGTGTAATTCTTCTCAAAACGCTGTGGTCCTCCGCATGGGTGAGTGCTGAATGCTGTGCTGTGGTCCAGTGCAATACCCACGAAAAACATCGCGAGTCCCCAACCCAAGGACCCGAACATCCTTTGATGGCCATATCTATTGAAGTAAAATACATTTATGTACATTTAATTCGTGTACATATTAAATTATTAATATAGATTTTAAAAACTTACAAGTGCATTATAAATATTAGCAAATAGGAATGGTATGCTTACCTGTCGGCGTCTTCTCCTAGTAATGTTATAACTGCAGAATCGGCTAAGGTTATAGCTGGGGCACTGAAGAATTCTCCAATTACAACAAGGAGTAAAAGGAGGAAAAAGGTTTTCTGAATGTCGGGTGTGCTATAAACTATATACGAGTGAAGAGGGGTAACCCAATTTGCGTTAGCTTCCGGGTCATAGTTGATCGCATCGGAGACTGACAGAGGCGAGCCCTCGCGGCCGGCAGAAGGGCCGCGGAAGTGCCTTGTGGCAGTCGGCCAATCGTCGTCGTACTTGGGTGACACCAAGCGATAAACGCTGTCGTTCACCGGCTGCACACACGACACTGCTGCGGGCTGTACCCAGCTCAAGGGTAAAGTAAATATTATCCAAGCACTCAGGGAAGCCAGCAAGAGAGTCCAGCCTTTCTGCCACCTGTCCGCTAAGCCACCCCAAAAAGGTGCCGATAAGAACTCGACGAATGGTCTTGTGCCTATTAGTAAACCGCACTGTCCCGCATTCATACCCATTTGCTTAAAGTAAACGCCCATGAGTGGGAAAAGGGAGCCAAACGCTGAATAGAAGAAAAAATAAAAAGTTTTAACAGTGAGTAGTTCGGGATCGACGGTACCGGCTCCGCAGATCAGCTCGAGCACGTCGCTGCGGCCCCGCACTTTGTGCGTCGCTTCTTTCGGCGCAGGGTATCTGCAAATAGAATAATATTTGATCCCAACAGTAGTAAATGATGAGTGAAAAGATATTTCATTTTAATTATTATATAATTACTGTAATTGATGGTAGGTATACACTTTATACAAAAAAATCTCTAAAAAGTAAAAAAAAAAACTCTCTTGGCCAGAAATTTTTTTTTTTTTACTTTTTAGAGTTTTTCTGAAACTTAAAATTTTTAATTTCATTTTTATTTCATTCTTAATCATTAAGTTATTCGCGGGTACTAATTCTTATAGATAACTCTTATTGAAACTATTCTTATGAGCCCAAACACGCTATATTATGTGCTATAAGTTTTTGAGGTATTGAGCATCTCGCAAACTAATTGATGGTTCTTTGTTGTGTTTATGAAATTTTGTTTGTATCTTTTTATTGGTGTAAAATAAAGTGTAATTGTCCTGCATTATATTTCTCACTCAATTTCTTAAGATTTATTTAATCGAGTTTTACTGTCATTGTACATTCTATTGGGATGAGCTAACTGATCGACTTATTTCATTTGAACAAAATTACCACAAATGATAATATTATGAGAACTACAAAATTAAATAATAGTGTAAAATAATGCCGTTAGATCCGAAAATAGCCACTAGGAAAGTGTAATCACCGCCAATTACATGTTTAATTATTATCCGTATGTATTTGACGTATAACAATATCGGATCCTAATACCGTTTTATAATATTTAAAATGTTTTTTTTACAATTTTCTATATTAATACATTTTGTTTACAATTGTAATTAGATTGCTTATTTATGAATAATTCAAACAGGTCACATTGCCGTCAAGTATTTTAATCTAAGAATAAAATATACAAAGTAATCATAATATTAGGTATAATGCGTAAGTAGGTACTAAAGAATATGATTGTATGCATTCATACTACGTGTTAAGGTGTTTTATGTAATAAAATGAAACTATTGAGAAGATCAACTTTTGTACGGCTTCTAATAAATGTACGTTAATTATGAGTTCATTGAATTTCCCTTATTACTGTATTTCGTATCCTCCAAGGAAATTCTGTATTTTCACGTCAAGGCCACACCTGTAATCCGAGGCGGCGAGGCCCTTCACCAACAAATAATATGTAAACGTCAAATCAATACTCCTCAAAAGTGTTGCAAGCGCGTTCGCTATATTTACTTATACCAGTTCGGATTGTTGCAGACATCGTCGCATACAAAGTAAAATGTTTAAATATTTTCTTTACACTATATAGGACGCCATTGAACTTCTAGTGGATAAATCGTTAGGAGACGGGAAAGCAAGTCTCTTCTCTAGATATGTATGTATCATTTAATTTTTGTAGCATCGATTTTTCTTACTCCCACTTAAATATAATGAAATCATCTTGCTCAGCCTTCAAAAATAATGGAGCTTGATAAAAAGTATATATGAGTAAATTAAAATAGTAAATAGCATTTGCACGAAGTAATATATGGTTATTGTCGTGCGCGAACCTGGAGGTGTCCACTTCGCCATACTCGTCGGGGTTGACGAGGGGCCGCGCGGCGGTCGGCAGGGCGGGCGGCGCGGGCTGCTGATGCGCCTCCATGGTCGTGAGGCGGCGGCGGGCGCCCGACTGCCGCGCTGTCCGCTCCGGCCGAGGCGCTGCCCTCCGCCCTGTCAGTCGATACCGCCGCGCCTGCGCTCGCCGCCCTACCGCCCGCCCAGCCGCCTTCCAGTCCGCCCGTGACGTCACTCGCACCGGAGACTGGAGAGCGCCACTTGACTGCTCCTTCACAGAACCTACTTCCGCTATGACTTATAATCGAATTTCTTATTTGGTTCAGTTTGAACAACCCTCACTCCATGTCTGACAATTATCAGATAACGTGTTCATATATAATATATAATTTTTCTTGTACATAGATTCGGTAAAATAATTTTCTTACGTGGACGCGATAAATTCATGAAAATGCAAAATTAATTAATGCTTCTCAATACGTGTACGAAAATGTTACGTACATACGAGGAGTACCTATATTTTTAAAAAGACAAACAAACAGACTCGTAAGTGATCACAAAGCTGTTATAATAACTATTGACTATGAGTCGATTACATAGAGAGTTTCGGGGACAATTTGCACAACAGGATTCCAGGATTTTTTTATTAATACATACAACAAACGACTACGTAGAAAATAACACGCCAGGCAATTCGATGTTGGATATGGTTTGCATTTTTTTCATTTATGAAAAACAAATAAGATCTATAGTCGCACTGAGTTCCTTTTTGTAGTTTTCAGTAGTCAGTTGACCGAGGCTTTTTTGGCAATAAGAGTATAGAGTAGAGTATAAGAGTATAAGAGTTTATAGTACCAATATTAAAATATTTTTTTTTTTCAATTTATAGATAAATAATGCAATTGTCCATTGTTCAGATTTTAATCTTTTTTCAAGATTTTTCGCAATAATTCCTGTCAGAGGTGTGACCGTTGCGGCCTGTACCTAACGTTGCTAATTCGTTCATGCTAACATTATGTACCATGATCTACTACAAACTGTTCTAAGTTTAAACAATAATACGTTTATGAGTAAAATTATTAAACATATTTAAATATTTCTCTGTTTTTAATTGAAAATCATTTAAATTTTACAATAATTTAATTATATGTAAGATACGCAGTGTCAGTGAGTTCACATGAGTAGTCAGCGCGGCGTGGCACGGCCGGGCGTATCGGAGGCGCGTGTGGCGTGGCGCGCCAGGCGCACGCTCGCCGCGTGCATGGAAGAGCGCCGCCGCGCGCTGGGCCTCCTCGAGCGCCCGGAGCGTTCCGAGCGCCCCGAGCGTTGCGACCCCGACCGCAGGCGCCGCCGGCTCTCTTCCCTCATCTCCTCGTCCTCCATCTTCTCATCACTGTTGAGGTTGCTTTCCCCGCTGAGCTCGGACCGAAACGAGGCGGCGGGCGAGTCGCGCACGCTGGGTTCGGGCTGCAGTGGACCGCGCACGGGTTTGACCGATTGTTCGAAATGGAAAACGAAAAGTAGCTCCGACCAGAAGTTATTAGTGAAAGGCCGCATCGGATCGCGCGGGTGGCGCCACGCCGTCCACACTAGGTCGCAGCACGACACCATCACACCCAGCGCGCACCCCACCACCAGAACCAGGAACAGACCCATGAAGTTGCGCATAGATAGCTCCTCGCTTTCGTGTTCATCCTTCGGCTATTTCAAAATAAAATAAATTATTAGTTATTTGGTATAACTACAGTGAAAAAATTGAAATTTTTTTTTGGTTATACAAGGAACTCGATTCTCAACGACGCAGGTGTAGGTTCTGTAATGCTACTTTATCGTCTATCGATCATATAAATGATGCCTATAATTATACCTAAATGAGAATCATTTTATTTAAATCTTTATAACAATTTTATGGCCACAGTCTAACCTAGGAATATCATAACATATTGCATTTTGCTTTTTTCATTGTCTACACTCCCTCCCCCCGTTATGATATTAGTATCATAACGGGGGATAAGTAAGTTTGTCTGTGGAATAAACTCTGGAGCTACTGATCCCATTCTGAAAATTCTTCCACTAATTGGAAACTATATTACAGTCGAATGCTACAGGCTATTTTTATTTATCCCACGACACGTTTGGCTCATTTTGTAGTGATCCTATTTGATGTGCAAGCGTTCGCGGGTTCGACTCCCTCTGGGGGCATTCATTTTTGTGATGAGCCCGAATGTTTGTGCTCCAGTCATGGGTATTTATATTTATAATATGTAGGTATTTATAGTTATATACGTGTAGTGCGTCAACTATCTAGTATCCGTAACATAAGCCTCGTAGCTTACCATGGAATTAGATGGGGCTGTATGTTAATGTACATATTTAACATATTTATTTATCCGATATAAATGTGTTTACTGTTAGAAATTGTAATAACTTTAATAGAAGTCGAAAAAAATATATACGTCGAGTTATATTATCGGCTATTGTCAGGCAGTAGGCCCCTACTCGTAGGAATGTACCCGAGCGAAGCGTGGGTAAGTCGCTAGTTTTAAATAAAGATAGAATATTTGAAGTTGTTTTTGAACAAACATCAATTTTTCTATTCAGATGTAAATGCAACTTGATTTATGTAAGATTGACAAGACGAGTGCGGAGTGAGTAAAAAAAGAGAAAGTTTTTGAGAAAACAAAGAGAGGGCGCACCTGGCAGGCGCCGCCGCCGTGCATCTCCTTCCACCAGCGATGCTTCATCTCGCGCAGCACTCCCGCCTCTTGAAGGTTCAGTAGCGCGAGATTGAGAGCTTGGCGATACTCGGATCCTGCCACGCGTATCACATTGTTGAATAATATTATCTACGCTTACATTGAAGTTGTAGTAAAGAAACTACTGTACCAATAACCATTTCATATAGACGGGATTGTTTTCTACTACATTATATACGTTAAGTCTTACGGAAATTCTGCCAGAATGCTTTGATAGACATTAAGTGAATTACTATATAAAAACTTGGTCAACTTTTGAGATATCTATACATATAGGTACTTAATAAAATAGTGACAAATTGAAATCTGTACACGATTTTTTTTAGACTATGACTGTTACGTGTTGTGTATGGAATATAGATCCATATAGAAAATCCCTCATTCCCAGGGGAAAATACAGCTGGTTTGGACGAGTTGTCATTAGTACGAAGGTATCGAAATATCATCCCACCGTAGCGTAAGAGCCGTTCCAAACTATAGGGAGTGAGAAAGATGACGATTATGCCATCTGCTGGGAAAAGAACACAAAGTGATGGTAAATAGTATTAGTTTTGCATTATCAGCGTTTTTAATAAATTATTTTTTGTTAATTAAAATAAGAGTTTGTGATGTCTTGATCAAAAGTATCTTACTGTATTCGTGGCTGTTTAAATATGCCGTATAAAAATAATACACAGTTTTAAAATTTTATCATTTCCCTGAAAGTTCATTGAACACTGCGTGGATAATCTTCAAACGTCAAAAATGGATACACGCATTACGCGGTAAAAAAACCGCATGTAAGTAAAGTTTTTTAATTTTAATTATTATTTTGTGTATAATCAATATGATAATACAGTTGGCAGGTATTAGACAATTCCTAATATTTTTTTCCATAAATAATAAAAGATTATTATCGAGATATTTTTGTTTCCTGTACGATTTCATCTATACATATAATAAAATTGTAACTAAGTCGAATCTGTACATTAAATATTTTTTGGAAAATCTAATTGAAATAGACATTATTATCGATACAGAGTCCGAATCTATAGTTTTTAGAATTTTTGTCTGTCTGTCTGTCTGTTACCGCATCACGAGAAAACCACTGGACAGATTTTGATGAAATTTAATATGATGATAGCTGGTTATCCGGGTCAACATATAGGGTGCTTTTTACCACGGGAAAATATCTCATTTCTGAGAAAAAATACAAAAAACACAAACTGCATTGTAAGAGTATACTAATATGTAAAAACTAAGAATTTGGTTTTTGGTCACCTGAACGCGGGCGGAGCCGCGGGCAATGCTAGTTTATTATATAAAACAAAAAACTTGTTCTATATTTGGTGACTTTAATATTATATAATAAGTTTAAATAATTAAATACTATTAAGAGTAAAAAAGTAAACAGTTTTACAAAACGAATGTTCAAGTTTTTTTTAACTACATTTCAGAAAGCATCAGAAAGATTATGTAAATTAATATGGTATATATATTGATTAAGTAATCATAAATTATAAAACAATATTATTTGTACTTCGAAATTTTTAAACATCTTTAGCTTTTATTTTTTAATTTTTTATTCTTCAAAATTTAAATACTTTTCAAAAAGCTTAAATTTACCAGATTTCTACTATTTTCAATATCATACAGTTAAAAAATAAAAATAATTTTTAATACACTGGCGTGCAGAAAAATCGGGCCACCCTTAATTTTAAGCATAATTTTTTGTTGACAATTGTTTGGTGAAAAAAAATACCGCAAAGGTAATTAAGAAGATTAGACGCCTTTGTTTCCTTCAAAAAAGTCATAAAATTCCTGTAAATGCACGTGTGCGCTTAATTATAGTCAATTAGCAGTAATTAGTGAATATTTGCATAATATGGATTGAAGCCACAAATACTGTTTTTTGTTATTTTAGAAGCTTAGTTGAGTTCCAATTATTGAACAAGACACTTCTACTTTGATCTGCGATTTTTAGAAATACTGCAAGACGGATTTGACCGAGGCTGAATTATCTCGAATTGTGACTTTGCTTAAACTGGACAAAGTCAACGTCAAGTGGCTCAAGCTTTTTCTGTGAGCCGTTCTACGGTCTAGAGAGTGTACAAACGTTACATAGAGACTGGTGGCTTTGTACGACGACATGGTTCCGGCTGACGAAGAGCCACATCAGAGCGTGATGATCGATTTATTGTGTCATCAGCTCTAAGAAATCGTCATCGCACAAGGGTTGACGTTCGAAATCTCCTGAGAGAAGTGAGAGGTGTTAATGTTAGCGAGTGGACAGTAAGGCGCCGACTTAGAGCCGCTTCCCTGACGCCACGCAAGTCCGCAACTGGCCCCAAACTCACTCCTGCACATCGAATTGCAAGATTACTTTTTGCCCGAGATCACGTGAATTGGAACTTGGAGCAGTGGAAGAAGGTTCTTATTACTGACGAAAGCAGAATGTGTTTGCATGGTGCCGACGGCCGTAATTTTGTTTACCGGCGACCAGGTGAAAGATATGCACCATGCACTATGCGGGAAACAGTGTCATATGGAGGGGGCTCAGTTATGTTTTGGGCAGGATTATGTTACGAAGCGAAAACCGAGCTTATATTCATAGAAAATGGATCCCTTACAGCTGCTAGGTATATAACGGAGGTTTTAGAAGATCATGTGATGCCTTTTACTGGGTTCATTGGAGAAGATTTTCTGCTTCTACAAGACCTCAATCCGATAGAGCATGTATGGGACCATCTCAAAAGAAAAGTTAGAAGTCGCGTAGTAGTCCCGAGCAACATTCAAGAATTAAAAAGCGCCTAATTGGAAGAATGGGAGTCTATTACACAAGATAATCTAAAAAAGTGTGTCAAATCTCTGAAAAACCGATTAAAAGCTGTAATTAAAAATAGAGGCGGTAATACGCATTATTAAAAATCATAAAACCAATCGAAATCTTTTAATTTTCCCATTAATTTGCGGCTTACATTTTTATACCAAACTCGCGAAAAATCATTAAATTTGATTTTCCTCTATTTCCGAGCAATAATTTTTACGATTATTGATTTAGGTACCTAGGGTATACTCTTAAGTTTGTCCATTTTCTCTATGTGGCCCGATTTTTTTGCACGCCAGTGTACTTACCTACAATAATTGTCAACTATAAACATTAGAAACATTGATTTCAGCAACAACTGCGCAGTTATGACTGATAGCTTATTTTCATTTTCTGTTTTAATTACATACATTTAAAACATGACCTGATTCAAATAACTTTTGGCCTTTTTTATTATTTTAACCTCTAATCCTATCATTTTTTATCGATAAAAACCCAAATTTCATTATTTTTTGCATTATTTAGATTACACACTATGTTTTTCTTATTTAACACCAGGGCGATCTACTTTCGACAGAAGTGGTGCCCTCTATAGTTCGTGCACACTCCTATAGAACCGATGACTGTTCATTCTCAATTCAATATCAAAACGTTGCTGGAGTGTGACTCGATCGGAATTTGTTTCTTTGTGAAAATGTAAAAGCACCCATTGTTTCTTCCATAAAAATACTTTACCAGATCTATATCGGACTAAGAACGGACCTGGGATCATCATTATAGTGTGGATCGGCCCTAAAAGGGACAGAAATAGAGAGTACACTTACATATATATATATATATATATATATATATATATATATATATATATATATATATATATATATATATATAATATATATATATATATATATATATATAACGTTATAGTGCACTAGTTTGCTCGCAGACACAATTGCATAGATGGTTAGTCTCAGTGAAATGGGCTGCCGTGGTCTAAATCGGCCAGGCCAGGAGGACATCATCATCAAGTATTGATTATGTTTTATTGATCTTTTTTGAGCATAAAAAATCATTAACATAAATATCACTTTGGTATTACCTTTTTTCATTGCGATCCCGTAACCTTTGCTGTCAAGTAAATCTCCTACCTATAAAGTAAATTAAGAATATATTCTTTGCAATAGCAAGTACACTAACTTTTGGAAAAATATATTGAATGCACTCAACGTTACCCTGATCACTTCGCAGTCACGTTCGGTGGTGTACTCGATAGTGGTCGACTCCGCAAGGAAGGCGTAATTGTCTTCCTTTACTCTGTAATAAATAAAAACGCCATTCATCATGGTATGGATAAATTATATTTATGTTGACCAAAATATAATAAAGAAATATTTACTTTTGTATACCCACAGTATTGTTCTTAGGCATTTCTTGCTTTTTCATTTCGGCGAACATTTTTTTATAAAGCTCCGAAGTTGAAAGCTGAAATTAATTTATTTCTTAGTAATTACATTATAAATCTACGAAACATGTCCAAATTTACATTGTTCAAATATATAAGCGGTGGCCGGCAGACCACAGAAATAACTTCAGCCGACAAAAGCCGTACTGAGTGCATGTCTAATTGTTACGCTATGGATCAAAATATCCACAGACAATAAAATAATTAGTGCTGTTGCTGTTACACAAGATGTCGTAGTTCCGGTCACATTACTAGGACATTTATTTATTGCAAATTATTATTAATCAGATCAGATCTTTAGTTAGGCAACTTAAAAGGAGAATTCAGTAAATTATAAGACAAATAATTAATTAAATGGAGATAACAATTTGGGGGAGATCTTGTCAGTCCCCTCTTACATATAAAAATAGTAAAAATAAACTAATACTGTATAAAAAATTGCATGCGACAGGTTTGCAAAGTAGCACACTCGTACTTAATATATAATATTATGTGAAAGTGTGTTTGTTTGTCTTTCTTTCACGTCAAAACAGAGTGACGGATTGGCGTGATTTTTGTGTGGAGATAGTTGGAAGGGTGGAAAGTGACATAGGCTACTTTTTACCGCCGCGCGGTAGATTATCTCATTCCCACGGGAAAATACGTTATACTAAACCCAAAAAAAATATTTATGTTCAGAATTACTTGAAAATTGGTATTCATGTTCTATAATACTATTAAATAAATTAATATTCTAGCATTTTTCGAAATTCATTCCATAAGGGGGTAAAATAGATGACCAAAGTTTGTATGAAACCTACCTTTTTAGTTTTTTTTTGTAGTTTTAGCGCGAGCCACAAACCTCGAGTTCTGCTCGTTTATTTTATATAATTAGAAATAAAAACCATATTTGACAGAACCTCGAAAAATGTATATGTGGATCCGCCCGCCTTGGCACCATATGTGATGCCGTACGGGTTGTCGGCGAGATCGCGCACACTGCTGATAAGCTCAGTGGAGGATTTGGTGGCGAGGAGCGTCGCCAGGTTGGCCGTGTACGAGCTTGTGATGACCAGCGCGAACATCCACCATACACTTGCAACCGCTCTCGTACCATATGCTCTGAATCACAATAAAAATAGCACCAATAGGTATCTAAATCCCCGTCAATATAATTTATGGTCCTCGATATGTCTGTACTTACACAGGTGCGATCTCTGAACCTTGTTGCAAGACAGCGCCAAGATTAAACCACAGTGCGTTGCCAATCGTAAACTGGTTTTCTAGGGCGGGCGGGTCGTCCACGCACGGGTAAGGATTCTGCCATTCCTCGGGGCACAGTCTTCCAATCACGTATAGCACTAGTGACGTGCCCACGTACGCAAAGCCCAGGCACAACCAAACCTAAACGGATACCACTACACAATTATCGGGGGGCACGGTAGTGCCCCCGCCAAGTCGAGCAAAAATTTAGTTTTTCTTTACGGTATAATCGTAATGACGTCAAAATTTGTGTTCGTTTTTTTTAAACTAGGTATCTTATCGGATTTATTTTAATTTTTGGTTCCCGACGTTTCAAATGCTTTACAGTAATTATGGTCACGAGAGAGACCAAGGTTTAAGATGCCTCAAAAGCATTATATAGTTTTACAGACTGGGTAATAAGGTATATAAGATATGATTACACAATAATGTTGCTTTGAATAATCATTTTTTTATGTTTATAATTAGAAGAATATAATTAGAAGAATAGCAACACTAAATAACATTACTAATTTTATAAAGTTTTATAAAAAAAAAAAATTGTAATACCTTATAACAGCCAACATTAAATACATAATATTCCATATTCAATTATAAAATGTATTAAAATTATTAAAATGATAAAAATTAACAAATATTGTAAGGTACTTTGATACCATTTTTGAATTTTTTGAATTCATTTTATTATTTTGTGGGTAGGCTGTCTGTAACAACCATATAATGCTTTGAGACATCTTAAACCTTAGTCTCTCCCGTGACCCCATGACTGCTGTAAAGCATTCGAAACGTCGGGAACCAAAAATAAAAATAAATCCGCGAAAAAATCCGAAAAGATAAAATGTCAAATATTCGGGTAAATCTAAGACAGTATTAAAGTAGATATTATTTGTTTTTCTTTAACTTAATTGCTTTGTTATTTCTATTATCTTTCGCCAGTTCTTCTCAGGTCTGAGGCTTCTTCTTTCCGAACTGGTAGTAGACTCATGACGTTCAGTAAAAATTGTAATAATTTAATGCTGAATAAAATATTTTGATTTGATTTTATTTACCATTCAAAGAGAAAATGGAGAAAAAAGACATAATTACCCCATTGGAAAAGGGCAAAAGAAAAGCTAGAAGCGCGGGTTCCGGCGGCTGCGGTTTCCTGAACAAGATGCTAATGCCTAGATTCATGAAGGGAGTTGTGAAGTCCACGGCCTGCTCGCGCTCCGCCGTTATAGTAAGGTCTGTGATCGCGAAGTCTATGTTCTGTTTATACAATATGAATACACGATTAAAATTAATATTTTTTAAAACATTAATATTTTAATTATCATTTTATTTAATTAGAATTATTTGTTAAGTGCATAATTATAAAATTGTAAGGTACTTCGGTGCCATTTCCCTTTTATTCCAAATTATTGAATAACTTGTGTGTAGACATAGTCTATAGTAATTAATAAAATATATTACAGACGACATTTCAAATGAACGTTAAGGATTACATACCGGATCGTCCATGAGACGTCGCATCATTCCATCCCACTGATTAGTAGTCTTGTTGAGGGTGCCATATAGACCGTCCGGTTGCACTATGAAGGTGTAGTTAAATTTCCAAAATTTTGCCAGACGATCGATCAGCTCGATGCAAAAACCTTTACGATATTAGAAAAAAATGTTGAATGTATCGTGTATAGTCGAAGTGTAGTACCTAGTACTTTTGTAGGTTCTTTTACCTTCATAGCGATTATTTCCGGACAGACGATCGGTTGATTGCTGTTTCATGACGTACGGATTGTTCTAAAGCAAAAAATGATATATTAAATTGTTAAAAATCAAAAGGAACTTAAGAGGAATATAAAGAGAATGGAGTGTTTCTAAATACATACTTATTACGTATATATACATCAGACATTCATAATTCTGTTATAAAAAAATACTTTAATACAGATGGGAACAGAGACTCCGTAGAAGTAAAAGTGTACCTCAGCGATGAGGACCGCAAAGGTGCGGTTAGTCATAATATTCTTGGGCAGCGGAGGCGCGGGCGGGCGCGGGCGCCACGCGAGGCCGGCGCGCGGCGTCCACGACGCCACGGTGTGGAGGCGGCCGCCGCGCTCCAGCTCCGTCGCGTACAGCCGCACCTCGAGCCGGCCGCCGCCCGCCTCCCACGACAACGGCCCGCTCAGGCCCTCCCATCGCTCCTGAGATCGTAATGACACTTAAATAAAGTGGGTTGACCATGGAAGGCCACCTTAACAAATAAACAGTTATAATTCTTTTATTTATTGGATGAAATGAAACAAACAAATTGTTAAGTAACACTTTGCTCTATTATGTAATTTATAAAACATTTTATTTTATTGCAGAGTTAATGATTATTCATTAAAGTTAAGTTTTATTGAACTCTTCCAAAATGGCCTTGCAAAAAACAGGACTCCATATAAGGCCGATATAATCGTTTAACTTAAAACTAACGTAGAGACAATCAAACTATCTGGTTATCCTTAATCATCATAAAAAGCAGTGAAACATTAACACTATCGTAAAACTAAGAATGTATTTGTGAAAATGTTTTAAAAATAATTTTAATAAGCATTATATCGATATCAAATAAGTTGCCAACAATCTTTATAATAAAATAAAAAAAATTAAAACCAATTATTATGGCCTTCTTATGGGTCTGTTGCTTGTAAGGCTAAAAGGAGTTTTAAAATAAAATTATTTAAAGCATGATTTAAGCAAATAATATTATGAACTTATACCTATATATTTTTTACCCGATACGTATTTACGTACTACTAAAAACTAAGTATTTACATTTTCGTGGTTCCTAAATGTTCCTAGCGAGGTCCCTGTGCCCTAACAAGGCCAACTATCAATTTTTTGATGATCTTCTTCGTCCTTACAAGGAACTGTTGGCTTTCCGGAACACTACCGATATTTTAACTAAAATTGAAATAATATTTTATATTTTTTCTTTAATATAATAGGAAATCCTTGTATCTCAAAAGAGATCAAAAAAATATACAAAATAATAGTTTATTTACTTGAAAACTAACGCTTTGCTGTGAGCGCGTATTATAATTTTAACGTCGACGAAAGTAGTCAACAAAGCGAGGGACCGCATTGACAAACCAGCAGCGTCAGCGACTCGCCGCTGCGTCGAGTGCTTGAGTTCAATGGGTAGAAGAAATTTGTAATCTTATGGCAATAACTACGACTTTTTAATAATCGGCCGTACAAAGTGCGTGACCTTTCATGGTCCACCCATCTTATATTAAACATAGGTACCCTGAAGATTCTATGAAGTACCATTTTTATGTAATGTTAATTGATTGCAGTATAGTCTTTATTATTATATCATGGTTTTCAAAAAAAATCATCAAAAATTTAGATGAAATTCTGCTTTCATGTAAGGTAAATGACTTACTAAAGTTACTTACCGAACGTAAGTAATTGAGCAGCGTGTCGGCGTGGAATGACGCTTTCCCTGAGAGACAGTCGCCGGAAGCTTGCGGCGTCAGGTTGAGATGCTTTATTGCGGCCGCTACCAACTTGACTGCGTCGTAGGACAGAAGAAGTGATGTCGGTGGATTTGCTACTATCTGGTGAAATCATCATGTTACTTCTAATAATAAGGCCTTTTCAATTTTATCTTTTATCTCTTAAAATTTTTAGTTTTTATAATTTTTGTCTGTCTGTCGGGGAACGCATCACGAAAAAACTACTGGACGGATAAAATTCGGAATGGTGATAGCTGGTTATCCGAGTTTATATATAGGATACTTTTTCTGCGGGAAAATACCTCATTTCTAAAAAAAATACACAAACTGGTTAAAATAAAACCACGCTGTTACCATAAACATTTCAGCAAGGTAACTTACTAAATATAGCAAAAAACTATTAAAAATCATTTATCCTGAAAAAAATATATAGATATTGATAGCGATATTTTATTCATTAAAATAACTCTAAAATCTCTATTTGTGTTATTTAGATATTCGTCAATAGATGTCGCCATGTGTTATAAAATGCGTAGTTTTAATTCCAAAAATTGAATGTACAGATATGACATTTCTATCTATGGTAAGATATTTCTATGATTTTATTAGAATTACTAATATTAGCGACTCACTCGGGTTCGTCCCTAGGTTGATTCCCCATACAAACTTTCATCCCCATTTTCACTCCCTTAAGGGATGATTTCCGGGAAAAAATGTTCCTATGTCCTTCCCAGAGTCCTAACTATCCTCTTACCTTTCATCTAAATCGGTTCAGTAGATGTAGAGATTACCCCCTACAACGTCACAAACTCACAATTTACAGACTTTACCTCTTTATAATATTAGTATAGATATCACCCGCGGCCCTGCCCATGTTCAAGTGACCATTAAAACAAACTTTTTGGCTTTATAAATAAGTAATATTTTGTTGGAAGAAACAATTATGAAATGAATATATTTGTAATTTTTTATTATTTAGTAAATAATGTTAATGTTTGTAAATCTTTTAGTATAAAAATTGGACAAATGCAAGTCCAACTCGCGCATTTAAGGGTTCCGTATAGGAAAATACTGTGTTGTATTTCTTTACTTAGATACCATCGCATTTTGTTAGGTTAATACTAAAATAAATACAAATGATTTTTACGTTCCCACAATATCGACTCGTTATATCAACCGTAAAAATAAGTTGGTTTCATATTATTTTTTAATATTTTATTGAAAACAAGTAGCTACGGTTGTTAAACTGACAAAGCGGGTTAAACTGAAGATATTCCATATCTCAAAAACTGCGAGATATATATTCTGCAAGGTAATTTTCGTTAAAAGTATTTTAGAAACTGTTATACTTGAACGTTTTCAGTTTTTTTGACACCATTTCTTGAAAGGTGGAGAAAGAAAGGCTTGAGGACACAAGTATTAGCCGAGCCATATGAAAAAGTAAAAAGCATTCGCTTAGGATTATTTATTATTTCATTATTTTTTCTTACGGACTTCTGGAACATTTTCAAAATATTTTCTTTAGAAAATCGTTTCGGAAAATATTACTAACTAGTTCCTAGACGTTATATTAACAGTAAGAAAAAATATTATTATGGAATATAATCAGTTATAGTGGAATATAATAAATGATTAAAATTAATTCAGTAGTTTTAGAGTTTATCGCCCAAAACTAAAAGAAAACAAATAAAACAGAAATATAGACTATAGACATACTATAAATGTTGTTGTTAAAACAAAAAGTGCAATACTACTAAATCAAATATGGGATTAACGGAGGAACCTTTGTGGCAGCTGGCGTTGTAATCTCCGCCATTATTTCCCAATCATGTGGTGCGCCATGAAATTGGTTTATGTAAGAATATACTAATATGTGAAACATAAGAATTTCGTTTTTGGTCATCTGAATGTGGCCGGAGCCGCGGGCAATGCTGCTCTATTATATGTATAATTTTATAAATTTTATATTTAATTAAGACCTGCGCTATTTCTTCTTCGTTAACTTCGGCGTCTTCCGTAAGCTTTCTATATTCTTCACTCCAAGCTGTCATTGCTTCGGATACCTTTTTGGATTCGGGATTAAATAAACGTAGACCTGTAAACAATAGGTATAGAAAACGTTTATAACTTACTGGTTTTGGTATAGCCGCTAGTATATATTATAGACCGCTCTCACCGGTCGTGTCGATTTGTCACCTCATAGGGGCGGGGCTTAAAAGTGTAAGGAATACCGAGTGCATTTGAGTTACAGTCATACTTGTGTCTTACACTTATGTTACATTGATCGAAATCTCTCAAAAGATACTAAGTATTATTATAGAAAAAAAATTACGAAAAATCAAATTTAACTTTATTCTACTAGATTTTTACAAGCTCTTTTATATTATACCAGCGACTTACCCTCGCTTCGCTCGGGTCGTCCCTAGGTTATTTCTACCTAAAATATTTTATTTACAATGCAACGCCATCTATCGTACCTCGGTAACACTACTACTGAGAATATCTATCAAGCAACATCACTTAGTCACATCCACCACAGCGTAGTGAACTACAACATTCGCTAGAGGGCCTTAATAGTTATTGGTATTGATACATAATATGAACTTTTGATTTATTTTATTTATGATTATATTTCAATTTAAATAAAAATAATCATGGAGACAATTATGAAAGTATGAAAAAATATTCAAGATGATATTAAAATACGAAAACTCGAAATAATAAATATGAAAGAAACAATAGTTGATGAAATTAATTCTAAAATAAATAAAAAGATTCATAATGTAGAAAGAAAACCCAGGGCCTGGAGAAAGTGATTGAGGAGCAAAAGACTATTATAGACAAAATGGAAAATCAATTAAAACAAAGAAATGTAATATTTTTTTAACCGACTTCCAAAAAGGAGGAGGTTCTCAATTCGTCGTAATCTTTTTTTATGTATGTTCACCGATTACTCGAAGACGCCTGGACCGATTTTGAATTATTTTTTTGTTTTAAAGGGTATACTTCCCAGGCGGTGGCATATTAATTTTATCGAAATCGATTGAGCGGTTCTTAAAAAAATCAACAATAAATTATTTTTTTAAATAAATTGTTTAATCGAATATGTTAATAAAAAACTTTCTTCTTACAAATTACCTGCTTATTACGTCTACACTAAAAATGGAAAAATAAAACTTATACGTATATAGATATTTTCGAAGTCGGTACCAGCCGACAATATTTTAGGATATGAATATCTAATAGGTAAGTATGTATTTTACGTATCGAAATAATATGTATATTAGATTGGCTTTACTTTGCCTGGAAGTCGGTTTTTTTTTAAGTTTTTTTATATAGTAGGTAAAATTGTTATATATCCTGGACTTTTCTGTAGGCCTTTTTAAGACCTACAATTTTCTAGTACAATGTTTTGATGCTTATCTAAAGGTTAAGGCAGCTTAGCCATGTAGTTTGTACGAAATCAGTTTTTTTTGACAAAACACCGTCTAGGCTCAACCATTTTGTACCAAATATTTACAAATTATATTCCTAAATCTTCCTCGTTTATCGCTTACACACTAACAGCAACTATGTATAGATAAGTAATTAATGTCTGTGAAATACTAAACGAACATCTGGTTTCAGTTCCGTTTTCGGTTCCTGTCGTGTAGAACATTTTTTTTACATATTCAGCTGTCTAGTTACATACTACTGGCTGCCAAAGTTATTTTCTTTGGCGACAGAATAACTTCTTCAAGTTTCCCTTCCCTGCCATTACAACACGCTATAATAGGTAGATACTGCCTGAGCTTAGCAGTCGTACTTGTTGTCACTTAATTCGCTATATTCAGAAAATCGTGTTCCTTCTTAGCTTTTGTGGTTCACAAAATAGGAAGTTCTTGTTGAAAGACAGCATTACAGATACAAAAATGTTTATAAAAATATTAATAAATATGTAATTTTAATATAAATCGTCACTCCGTGCTAAAGTTAAGTATATAAGTTAGATGAAGTTAATTAATTTTACTAGTAATGTTTGCGCCGCCGTAGCTGTAGTTCGCAAGCGACATAGTGTGCAGGTCTAGCGACGACATGACATACGAGTGTCGGTCGGCGAGCAGCCCCACGCGCTGCGCCGCGTCCAGAACACGCACGCTGCAGGTCGCGTTACACCACACTATGAAATTAGTAGCGCCCCATTTTTTGAGCACCAGCAGTAAGTTCCTATAACACCAACACATAATCTGTTACAATGCCTATTTAGTAAAGTATGCATAATGAAAGAGTAAATGAGTGTGTAAGGGGTAGCCCGTAACTATAATCGAAAAGGATTAGGAGGACATCGTCATCATTATGTGATTGATGAAAGAGAAACATAGATGGTTTTTAGTACCTAAGCCCGTGGTCGTCATGCGGCGGCGGAATCTGGCGCGCGCGAAGCGACAGCAGCTCGGGCGAGGACGTGAGGTGCGCCGCCACCCGCGCGCTGCCCTCGTGAAGCAACACCGCGTGTCGCCAGTCCTTGTCAGTGCACAGCGCTGCACACGTCTATTTATTACAACCACACACAAATTATTTTTTTAAACATCTACCAACTGCTATAAATTATATTAACTATATTACTAAGATATTTTTGGAAGACACTTTGGAACGGAAAAAGTATATTTTTTTTTAATTGTTAGTTTCTTTATATAACACCTTTCCACTTTTCTTTCAGAACCAGGGAACTAGAGGACCTCAAGTAAAATTTTCAGTTTATTTTCAACGGAACCTACCCCGTCTTAATGGGACACCGCAGGATCGTGAACAGCCTTGAACAAGAATATTATTAATAATATAAGTTTACCACCTTAGCGAGAACATCGGAGTGTGGATACAGTTCTAGAGCACTGGAAGAAGCTTTGTTGTCCGGAGCTGGCTCCGTCAGCAGCAGCGCGAGGCCGGCGCGCGTGGCGGCGACCGCGCCCGCGCTGACGCCCACCGAGGCGTTCACACTGTCACTCGCCTAAACGGTGTATTGTTACTACCTTAGTAAATAATTAAAAAAATAGATTTTTTCGATATGGCAATATTGATGATGAAATTATAATAAGTATATTGTTTTATTGTGGTAGTTAACATTTTCTATTCCTTTTATCTGTATATTGTACGATTTAAATTATTATACTTAAGTACATAGTTTAAGTAAAACTTATAATAATGAATCATGTGACATAATAGTAAATTGGATTGGTATTTGCCTCTTAGAGATGGAGATAGAGCACGCATCGGCTGGCGTCTCTTTACATTTGCGATCAAAATCTATTGAAATATGAGGAATAATAATAAACACACTTCTATCTTAATAATAATAAATAATAAGAAGGATTATTTTTTATGCGGAATCACTACAATAACAATGTTATATTGAAATACAGTTGAAAAAGGTTTAAATAAACTTGTAGAGACGGCAAATCTATACTGTAACTAGAATTAAATTGAAAAATTAGATATGAGATACCATTAAATCAAAATTCAACAAGAGTTTTTAAACATTTGTCAGTGTTTGTGTATTAAGGCTAAGTTTGTAACGCATACATATGTTTTGTATAATATTTGATTTTAAAAAAAGAAGAAAATCATTATAGTCTCTTATGACCATTGAAACAGAACATTCTTACTTGTTTACATATAATATTAGGTTCGGACAGCGGCTCGTCGGGCTCGGCGGTGGCAAGTGGCACCTCGGCCTCCTCCTCGTCGCGCAGCGCTGCTTTCACCGCCGCCTGCAGCTTCAACGCGTTTTCCACTCCAACTCCCACGCCTGCGCATGCATAAGTGACGTTAGCTTCATGACTGTCCTCTACATTACTCCTGGAAACTTATTAACTCATTCTTTTATAATTTCTTGCCTATTTTAATCGCTCGAGCATCGGACACAGGAGAAAACACCAACACTACCAAAATAACAACAACACACCGCGCCTGACATATCCTCACGTACGCTACCATGGCGCCCGCGGCACGAGTTCCGTCGCACGCGCTTCGCACAGTACTCACTCAGTCGCTTGCACGCGAAAGCTCCCACAAATAAACAATATCTTGAGAATGACTGCAGCAATCGAGTAAATCGAATAAAATGACAAATGGCTTAATTATAATTTAACGTTGACCTACGGAAGCGTTAATATTAAATTTACAAGGGTATTTTATAATCAAATGTTTCAAAAATCATGTTTATTTGAAAATTTTGTTACTCTTTGAGGAATAGCCTATGATTTACAAACATCGAGCTTATCGATATGCAACAGCGTGTGCTATTCCTACGGTCGCGTGCTCCCGCGCCGGCGCCGCCCGCCCTCGCACGCGCCGCCCGCCCGCCCTCGCCCGTGCAATCTATTCTGGAAGCGGGTCGCGTCACTGTCGCGGTCGTCCAGACTAGTTTTTAGTCACAGTTTTAAAACAAAGATGCAATTAAAATTTAGCTCTTCACTAGTGAAATGACATATTATTTACAATTTAGTAATAAATGATTAAATATTTTTATTACAATGCTTAGCCAAAATCCTACGACCAATAGGGAGAGCTATAAATATAATAATTATACCTTTATTGACGTATATACAAAAGGGTTACAAGACATTTATATTTAAACTATATAATTAGCACAATCATTGTTTAGGTATAGGTACTAACGTCTGAACTAGGCCGAGCCTGTATCTCAGACGGTAGCCTCTTCCTATTACACAATTTATTTATTGCTAATAAATTAAATGTAACATAATACTAAAAATATATATGATATACAATGTGAACAATTTCGAGATACATCAGCGTAGATACTTGTTTAATTTACTAAAAACATCTACCTTATATAATACAAGCCTAACTCGTTAGAATTCTTACTTTGCTACTACTGTTTACACTAAAAAGGGAAAAATAAAAACTTTTTAACAAAAAAATAAAAACCGACTTCAAACAAAAGCACTAAAAAGTAAAAAATAACTGATTGGTAGTTTTCATTTACTATACATACCTAATCAAATATTTTCGGAGTCGGTGTGCTTTGGCTAAGTAATTAAAGCCTACCTATTAAATACATACCAAATCAAATATTTTCGAAATCGGTGCCAGCCCATACAAAGCAAAGCACACCGACAGACAGAGATTTTGATAAGAATTCATAATTGTTGGTAATATGACCAATAAACATGACCATGATTTAAATTATTTTTTTAATATAAAACACTACCTTTTGTGACTTAAATATAAAAGTTAGATGCTGTCGCTGACTTTTTTGTAGGCATTATTAGGCTCTACAACTTTTCTCTAGAATATAATCATATATTTTTCATCGTTAAGGCAGCGTTCGTAAGAAACGTTTTCGTTCTACCGTTTTTTCTCCGATTTACTTTGCAAATCCGACTACCACGAAAATGCCTTTTCATTCTTCGAGTTAATATATAGCCTATGACACTCAAAAAGAACGTGGCTTTCTATTGGTAAAAAAATTTTGAAAATCGGTTCAGTAGATCCAGAGATTACCCCCTACAACGTCACAAGCTCACAAACTCACAAGATCACAAACTTTACCTCTTTATAATATTAGTATAGATAAAGATTCAATATAGTAATGGTAAAATATAAGATTATAAGCATACCTACTTATGGTAAATAAAACCAGTCAAGTGCGAGTCGGAATCGCACACGAAGCCATTCACCATAACCATGTACCATGCTTCAAAAAAAATCACTTCATAATTATGTTGTTTTGAAGTGAACATGTTTTGTGCACAAGAGAGTAAAATTTCAAGGCTGCGTCATGAGAAATCGTCACAAAAAACCGCCATGCCCTTGTAACCGTTGCCGTTGCCATAGTAACCGTTGTTATTTTCTGAAAATTGATATATATGACGTTTTTTTCGTAGCTATTTTCAAAGATTATTACTTTTACTAATTTGCTACTTTTACATTACTTATACTACTTTTACTAAATTAAAAATGCTTTGTTTTGTCGTGACTGACTGACTGATCGATCAACGCACAGCCTAAACCACTGATCGTAGAAACGTGAACTTTGGAGGACATATTCCTTATACAATGTAGGCATCCGCTAAGAAAGGATTTTTCGAGATTCATCCCCTAAGGGGGTAAAATACGGGATAAAAGATTGTATGAAACTCTGTTATTCTTAACGCGAAATGCACGGAATGTGGTACCTACTTTAAGATGAAAAATAAGAAATATATGTATTATATTTTTTTCGAAATTCATTCCTTATAAGGATAAGAATTGGTTGTGCTGTTTATATGAGGAAAAAATTGTTTATGATCAAAATTACTTGAAACTTGGTATTAATGCTCTTCAATTCTTCTCCCTGCCCATTTCCCAATCACTTGGGGTCGGCGCAGTACATCTTCTATACTGCTGAAAGGATTTGCCAAAAGTTTTACGACCGGCCGCCTCACGCCTGCCTGACGTTAACCCTCCTTGGGAATGCTATTGTCTCTCTTTGTCTGAATGGTGTCGCGGAAGTCTTGTAATTATTATGCACTTTCAAGTTTGTTGTCTTTTAAAACATTTTTTACACTATTACTTAAATTTTAATGTTTTTTCGGATATATTTTAAAATAAAATTTTGATTATACCATAAATTTTGTTTTAAAGTTGTCAATTTTTTTTTCTAAAAATTAATACTCTTCAATACAATTAAATAAACATGTAGTATTTTTGTTCTTTTTTTAATTCAGCCCCCAAGTGGGTAACACTGGGTGGTGAAGTTAGAGTTGTTGAATAGACATAATATAATATTTAAATAGAGTAGCATAAGTCAAGTTCTCCGTAAGTGGGCGCTTACTGTGTGGATATAAAGTAGAGAACGGAGACTATGCCAAATCCTTAGGAAAATTATGCATAACTTCTCGGCTGGCCACAGCAGTGACAACTATAATAGACCTGGAGCGCGAGAGAGAAAACCTAGCTATAGTCTGATTTTTAATTCGACGGAATTCGGACATTTCAGAAGTGTTGTCAACTTTGAAACATTGTCACTAAAAATGGAAAGCATTTTAGTAAAATAAAAAATAAACCTTTCTTGAAGTTAAGGTTTCAATGAGGATCCGTGACGTTTTTAGTTGAGAATGCAGATTTATAGAGCTAAGAAATCCTTAATATACAGTGCAAAAATTTATGTTCTACGACACAAATTGACGAAGTTATAAAGGAATTACTAGCGAAGTTCACTGCGTGGCCGCCGCGATAGCTGTGACGTCATAGTGACGGTCGCCGCCAGTAAGCCGCTGGCAGCAATGAGGCGCGCAGTGTTTTAATGACTTTAAGTGTCCGATTTGTGTCTAATTCACATTTTTAATTATGTACAAATATTGTATAGTGCTGAAATGTACTACTTTTAAAACGCCAGAAAAATTATTTTTTAACGTATCGAAGGACCCAAAACTTCGTGAAAAATGGTTTTCCGTTGTAAAAAGAGCACACTCCACCCTCTGCCCAGGCTACAAGACATAGCTGTGAAGATCATTTTCATGTACGTAACTACATAATTATACTTATTATTTAGTACGAGTAGATATATCTATACATATAATAAAACTGTAACTAAGACGAATCTGTACATTAAATATTTTTTGGAAAATCTTATTGAAATAGACATTATTATCGATACAGAGGCCGAATCTATAGCTTTTAGATTTTTTGTTTGTCTGTCTGTCTATCTGTTACCGCATCACGGAAAAACCATTGGACGGATTTTGATGACATTTAGTATGATGATAGCTGGTTATCCGGGTCAACATATAGGATACTTTTTACCGCGGGAAAACATCTCATTTCTGAGAAAAAATACAAAAACTGCAATGTAAGAGTATACTAATATGTAAAACTGACGTAATTTTCCATATCTTCTTTTAACTGAAATATAAAATACTAGCATTGCCCGCGGCTCCGCCCGCGTTCAGATGACCAAAAACCAAATTCTTAGGTTTTTAGTATTATCGTGGTTTTATTCTAATCAGTTTTTGTATTTTTTCTGAGAAATGAGATGTTTTCCCGCTGTAAAAAGTATCCTGTATGTTGACCCGGATAACCAGCTATGACCATACCAAACATCAAAATCCCTCCAGTAGTTTTTCTGTGATCCGGTAGCAGACAGACAGACGAAAATTCTAAAAACTATAGATTCGGCCTCTGCATCGATAATGTCTATTTAAATAAGATTTTCCAAAAAATAATTTAATGTACAGATTCGGCTTAGTTAGAATTTTATTGTATGTATAGATGTAGATACTTTCTAAATATATTTAAATATCACAAACACACTTGAAAAAACACTAAATAAGTAATTACTAAATGTAGTAGCCAACCGCGTCGCGAAATTGTGAAGTAAGAGGCCCGGGCGGTGGGCCGGCTACGTTCGGACCGTCACAGTGACGTCACATGCACCCGCGTACATGGATTTTGCCGGCATGGGTTATGGTCCGATTTAGATAATTCAAAAATATATATTATTATTCTTATGTCTTATAAAATAATGTGGATACTAGTTCTATGGAATTTACTATAACTGTACTGATCCTCATTAGAAAAACTAAGATAAAAAAATTTATTGATAACTCTAGAATCGTAATTATTTTTTTTATTATCATATTATTAAAGTTACAATAATTATTAAGGAAATTATTTTTCTATTACAGGAATCCCTGTCCAACAATCTATAGGCTGCAAGCCTTTTTTAGGAAAATCCCTTTGTTTGTAAAATATTTTGTTTTACTCTGTTTTCAACCGACTTCAAAAAGGAGGAGGTTCTCAATTCGGCTGTATGTTTTTTTTTTATGTTTGTTACCTCAGAACTCCGTCATTTATTAACCGATTTGGAAAATTTTTGTTTTGTTTGAAAGGGTATACTTCCAGATTGGTCCCATTTAAATTTCAAAAAAAATACCACCCCTAAGGGTGGAAAAACAACTAATGATGAATTTAACCTACTTCTAATTGTCATATTGACTTGAAACTTTGCAAGTATTTCTATTTCCGTTGATAGTACAGTAGTTCGGTGTTGTTGACCTGATCTGATGGCAAGGCCAGAAGGTGGATAGGTGGAACTCTTCAACGGCTAATAGTAAATAATTTGAGTTTGGGCTTATTTTGTTTGATTTGACAAGCCTAACACGTTAGAATTCTTACTTTGCTACTACTGTCTACACTAAAAAGGGAAAAATAAAAACTTTTTAACAAAAAAATAAAAACCGACTTCAAACAAAAGCACTAAAAAGTGAAAAATAACTGATTGGTAGTTTTCATTTACTATACATATTTAATCAAATATTTTCGAAGTCGCCATTAAAAACCATTTAAAACCATTAAAAATTTACATTATAGTTAGGATGCATTGAATGCACAAAACAAACACTTTTTACAATGTCATACATATAGTTTACTTGATCTAATTCTGTTTCATATTTTTGTTATTTTATATAAAAAAATTCAAAGCAGAAAAGGTTTATGATATTTGAATGGTCAAAGAGTGACAGCTGTCATATTTCCGTGAACTGCCTCGGTGGTGTAGTGGCTAGCATGTACGGCTGCACACTTGCAGGTCCTGGGTTCGAGTCCCGGGTCGGGCCAAGTTTAGTTATTAAGTCTTTTTGTACCGTAAGTCTCGGTAACAACCCGGAGTTGGGAAGTTGGCGGTGTTTCACCCCCGTGCCTCGGAGAGCACGTAAAGCCGTCGGTCCTGCGCCTTAACTCTCACTGGTTGTGTCGAGCAGTCGTCCCACCAGAGTATGAGAGTGACAGGAACAGAGAGTGCACTTGTGTCTGCGCGCACACTTGTGCACTATAATATCTCCTGCGCAGTTGGCTAGTCTCAATGAGATTGGCCGCCATGGCCGGAATCGGCTAGGAGAACATCATCATCATTTCCGTGGAATTAAAACTCAGACTTTAGAGAGTACCCTGCTATCTATATTCTCCTTCTAAAGGTTGGCACAACGATCAACAGTAGTATTATTGATCGAAGATATAATAAATTCTGAGTCGAATCTGTACATTAAATATTTTTTTAGAAAATCTAATTGAAATAGCCATTGATAGAAACGATACAGAGGCCGAATCTAAAGTCCTTAGAATTCAAGTTAATAATATGGTGTATTATCTGTGATCGAAGCACTGTAATCTGTAGTCTGTATAATGTATATATACTCTGTGGTGTCGAGGACGATCGACGGGGAAGTACTTTTATTTGTAAATTGTAAAATTCATGGATGACAAATAAACTTTTTTTAAGTAAACTTGTACATAACTAATACATATTCATAATAGTTTCAAACGCCTCACGTTTTATTAGTATATTTATATTAATAATAGACTAACTGCTGTATATTGTATAATCCACATTATTGATTATAGTGAATATGAATGGAAAAAGACGAAAATGTTAAAAATGGTTGGGGAGATTGTTTGATAACAATTTATTATTTGAACATTGACTTCAGTCACATATATAATAATCATTATATTTCACATAAATATGTACGTACTTAAATATTTATATAAGTTATAAATTGTATAAATAATTAAGTACTTTTACATAATATGTTTTTTATTATAGGAATCTATTATTTTCAGGATGTAAACATTACACTACCTAATATAGGCAATATTTGTTTATGAGACACGGCTACGTTTTATTTGTTTGGTGAGATATTCTCTTATTATTTATTTACCTACTTATTTTTAGTAGAACGTAGATGGTATCTCTTAGTAGTTAGTACAGTGTCAGTCATGTTTCATTTCCATTTCGAGAATTTACACAATATGTAATATTCCCGAGTACTTTTGCTAAAAGACAGTGCAAGATAAGTATTTTTTTACCTACTATAGGTACATATATTATTTGTCATATTATTATAGTAAAACAGCTCAGAAGGATTTTCCAGGAAAACAAATATTTGGCAATTAACAGTTATATATATATTTATTGCTTTTTCTGAATACTCATTTTACATTTATATGCGTACCACTTATTCACCGACTGTCCACTTGACACATCAAAAATCCACTGTCAAATCCACAAACTGGCACATAAAATAACTGAATGTTACAATCTATACATATAATAAAATTCTTACTAAGCCTAATTTTTATATTAAAATTCTTTTGAAAATCTTATCAAAATAGACATTATTATCGATTCAGAAGCCGAATCTATAGTTTTTAGAATTTTTGTCTGTCTGTCTGTCTATTACCGCATCACTGAAAAACCACTGGAGGGATTTTGATGAAATTTGGTATGGTGATAGCTGGTTATCCGGGTCAACATATAGGATACTTTTTACAGCGGGAAAATGCCTTATTTTCTGAGAAAAATACAAAAACTGCATTGTAAGACTATAGTAATTTGTAAAACCTAAGCATTTGATTTTTGGTCACCTGAACGCGGGCGGTGCCGCGGGCAATGCTAGTAGTTGTATGTAAAGGCATATACCTATAAGAAGTAAATTGAATTCCTTATACTAATTAGATCAAAATTTCATTTAATCGGTCCTATAAATTCGTAGATTAGCCCGTACAAACAGAAATAGACAAACAGCTCGCTCGGGTTCGTCCATACCTATGAATATGTTGTATTATCCCTTTAACCATTTGCCCAAATTATATGCAGTAAAAGGGAAAAGTCTTTTGTTTTAAATATTTTAGACGATAAATTTACTTATTTTAATTAGATTTCATAATTGTTGATAATATGACCAATAAACATGACCTACCGATTTAAATCATTTTTTTAATATAAAAAACTACTTTTTGTGACTTAAATATAAAAGTTAGACATATACTGTCACTGACTTTTTTGTAGGCATTATTAAGCTCTACAACTTTTCTCTAAAACATATTCATCATTCATCTCATCGTTAAGGCAGCGTTCATAAGAAACGTTTTCATTCGACCGTTTTTTCTCCGACTTTGCAAATCCGACTCTCACGAAAAAGTCTATTCATTGTTCGGGTTAATTTATAGCCTATGACACTCAAAAAAAACGTGGCTTTCTATTAGTAAAAGAATTTTGAAAATCGGTTCAGTAGATCCAGAGATTACCCCCTACAACGTCACAAACTCACAAGATCACAAACTTTACCTCTTTATAATATTATTAGTATAGATATCTGAAATTAATGGCCTTTTATTTCCTCTACAGCTAAGTAATGACTTAACAATAAGAAAATTAATGTCATCAACACTCGTACTTAGGCAATCTACGCCGCAAAGATGCTAGGTTGATATTAATAACGCTTGGTGTATTTGAAAGTTAACGGAAGATTTCAAAAACAGCCAGATATACTCTATTCAAATTTTTGGTCCATTAAGCTGGCTGGCTGGCTGGCTGGCTGGCTGGCTGGCTGGCTGGCTGGCTGGCTTGCTGGCTGGCTGGCTGGCTGGCTGGCTGGCTGGCTTGGCTGGCTGGCTGGCTGGCTGGCTGGTCTTGGCTGGCTGGCTGGCTGGCTGGCTGGCTGGCTGGCTGGCTGGCTGGCTGGCTGGCTGCTGGCTGGCTGCTGGCTGGCTGGCTGGCTGGCTGGCTGGTGCTGGCTGGCTGGCTGGCTGGCTGGCTGGCTGGCTGGCTGGCTGGCTGGCTGGCTGGCTGCTGGCTGGCTGGCTGGCTGGCTGGCTGGCTGGCTGGCTGGCTGGCTGGCTGGCTGGCTGGCTGGCTGGCTGGCTGGCTGGGCTGGCTGGCTGGCTGGCTGGCTGGCTGGCTGGCTGGCTGGCTGGCTGGCTGGCTGGCTGGCTGGCTGGCTGGCTGGCTGGCTGGCTGGCTGGCTGGCTGGCTGGCTGGCTGGCTGGCTGGCTGGCTGGCTGGCTGGCTGGCTGGCTGGCTGGCTGGCTGGCTGGCTGCTGGCTGGCTGGCTGGCTGGCTGGCTGGCTGGCTGGCTGGCTGGCTGGCTGGCTGGCTGGCTGGCTGGCTGGCTGGCTGGCTGGCTGGCTGGCTGGCTGGCTGGCTGGCTGGCTGGCTGGCTGGCTGGCTGGCTGGCTGGCTGGCTGGCTGGCTGGCTGGCTGGCTGGCTGGCTGGCTGGCTGGCTGGCTGGCTGGCTGGCTGGCTGGCTGGCTGGCTGGCTGGCTGGCTGGCTGGCTGGCTGGCTGGCTGGCTGGCTGGCTGGCTGGCTGGCTGGCTGGCTGGCTGGCTGGCTGGCTGGCTGGCTGGCTGGCTGGCTGGCTGGCTGGCTGGCTGGCTGGCTGGCTGGCTGGCTGCTGGCTGGCTGGCTGGCTGGCTGGCTGGCTGGCTGGCTGGCTGGCTGGCTGGCTGGCTGGCTGGCTGGCTGGCTGGCTGGCTGGCTGGCTGGCTGGCTGGCTGGCTGGCTGGCTGGCTGGCTGGCTGGCTGGCTGGCTGGCTGGCTGGCTGGCTGGCTGGCTGGCTGGCTGGCTGGCTGGCTGGCTGGCTGGCTGGCTGGCTGGCTGGCTGGCTGGCTGGCTGGCTGGCTGGCTGGCTGGCTGGCGGCTGGCTGGCTGCTGGCTGGCTGGCTGGCTGGCTGGCTGGCTGGCTGGCTGGCTGGCTGGCTGGCTGGCTGGCTGGCTGGCTGGCTGGCTGGCTGGCTGGCTGGCTGGCTGGCTGGCTGGCTGGCTGGCTGGCTGGCTGGCTGGCTGGCTGGCTGGCTGGCTGGCTGGCTGGCTGGCTGGCTGGCTGGCTGGCTGGCTGGCTGGCTGGCTGGCTGGCTGGCTGGCTGCTGGCTGGCTGGCTGGCTGGCTGGCTGGCTGGCTGGCTGGCTGGCTGGCTGGCTGGCTGGCTGGCTGGCTGGCTGGCTGGCTGGCTGGCTGGCTGGCTGGCTGGCTGGCTGGCTGGCTGGCTGGCTGGCTGGCTGGCTGGCTGGCTGGCTGGCTGGCTGGCTGGCTGGCTGGCTGGCTGGCTGGCTGGCTGGCTGGCTGGCTGGCTGGCTGGCTGGCTGGCTGGCTGGCTGGCTGGCTGGCTGGCTGGCTGGCTGGCTGGCTGGCTGGCTGGCTGGCTGGCTGGCTGGCTGGCTGGCTGGCTGGCTGGCTGGCTGGCTGGCTGGCTGGCTGGCTGGCTGGCTGGCTGGCTGGCTGGCTGGCTGGCTGGCTGGCTGGCTGGCTGGCTGGCTGGCTGGCTGGCTGGCTGGCTGGCTGGCTGGCTGGATGGCTGGCTGGCTGGCTGGCTGGCTGGCTGGCTGCTGGCTGGCTGGCTGGCTGGCTGGCTGGCTGGCTGGCTGGCTGGCTGGCTGGCTGGCTGGCTGGCTGGCTGGCTGGGCTGGCTGGCTGGCTGGCTGGCTGGCTGGCTGCTGGCTCTGGCTGGCTGGCTGGTGGCTGGCTGGCTGGCTGGCTGGCTGGCTGGCTGGCTGGCTGGCTGGCTGGCTGGCTGGCTGGCTGGCTGGCTGGCTGGCTGGCTGGCTGGCTGGCTGGCTGGCTGGCTGGCTGGCTGGCTGGCTGGCTGGCTGGCTGGCTGGCTGGCTGGCTGGCTGGCTGGCTGGCTGGCTGGCTGGCTGGCTGGCTGGCTGGCTGGCTGGCTGGCTGGCTGGCTGGCTGGCTGGCTGGCTGGCTGGCTGGCTGGCTGGCTGGCTGGCTGGCTGGCTGGCTGGCTGGCTGGCTGGCTGGCTGGCTGGCTGGCTGGCTGGCTGGCTGGCTGGCTGGCTGGCTGGCTGGCTGGCTGCTGGCTGGCTGGCTGGCTGGCTGGCTGCTGGCTGGCTGGCTGGCTGGCTGGCTGGCTGGCTGGCTGGCTGGCTGGCTGGCTGGCTGGCTGGCTGGCTGGCTGGCTGGCTGGCTGGCTGGCTGGCTGGCTGGCTGGCTGGCTGGCTGGCTGGCTGGCTGGCTGGCTGGCTGGCTGGCTGGCTGGCTGGCTGGCTGGCTGGCTGGCTGGCTGGCTGGCTGGCTGGCTGGCTGGCTGGCTGGCTGGCTGGCTGGCTGGCTGGCTGGCTGGCTGGCTGGCTGGCTGGCTGGCTGGCTGGCTGGCTGGCTGGCTGGCTGGCTGGCTGGCTGGCTGGCTGGCTGGCTGGCTGGCTGGCTGGCTGGCTGGCTGGCTGGCTGGCTGGCTGGCTGGCTGGCTGGCTGGCTGGCTGGCTGGCTGGCTGGCTGGCTGGCTGGCTGGCTGGCTGGCTGGCTGGCTGGCTGGCTGGCTGGCTGGCTGGCTGGCTGGCTGGCTGGCTGGCTGGCTGGCTGGCTGGCTGGCTGGCTGGCTGGCTGGCTGGCTGGCTGGCTGGCTGGCTGGCTGGCTGGCTGGCTGGCTGGCTGGCTGGCTGGCTGGCTGGCTGGCTGGCTGGCTGGCTGGCTGGCTGGCTGGCTGGCTGCTGGCTGGCTGTCTCGAGGTCTTTTCTTTTTTGGCTGGCTGGCTTCTCCCGCTCTCTACCTTACTGAAACAGAACTTTCACCGACTAAAGTTTCGAAAATCTAACTATCGACAACCTAACTTTCGGGAACCTAACTTTACGACACCTAACTTATGGAAACCTAACTTTGGGTGACCTAATTTTCGGGAACCTAACTTTGTGTGACCTAACTTTCGGGAACCTAATTTTTGGAAACCGCACTCATGGAAATCTAACTTATGGAAACCTAACTTATGGAAACCTAACTTTGGGTGACTTCACTTTCGGGAACCTAACTTTCGGAAACCTAACTTACGGAAACCTATCTGAGGGTGACCTAACTTTCGGTAAACCTAACTTACGGAAACCTAACTTTCACCGACTAAAGTTTCGAAAATTTAACTTTCGACAACCTAACTTTCGGAAACCTAACTTATGGAAACCTAACTTTGGGTGACCTAACTTTCGGGAACCTAACTTTGCGCAAACTCACTTACGGAAACCTAACTTTCGGAAAACCTAACTTATGGAAACCTAACTTTGGTGGACCTAACTTTCGGACCTAAACTTTGCGAAACTCACTTACGGAAACCTAACTTGGAAACCTAACTTATGGAAACCTAACTTTGGGTGACCTAACTTTCGGGAACCTAACTTTGCGCAAACTCACTTACGGAAACCTAACTTTCGGAAACCTAACTTATGGAAACCTAACTTTGGGTGACCTAACTTTCGGAAACCTAACTTAAGGAAACCTAACTTTCACCGACTAAAGTTTCGAAAATTTAACTTTCCACAACCAAACTTTCGGAAACCTAACTTACGGAAACCTATCTTAGGGTGACCTAACTTTCGGAAACCTAACTTACGGAAACCTAACTTTCACCGACTAAAGTTTCGAAAATTTAACTTTCGACAACCTAACTTTCGTAAACCTAACTTATGGAAACCTAACTTTGGGTGACCTAACTTTCGGGAACCTAACTGTGCGCAAACTAACTTACGGAAACATAACTTTCGGAAACCTAACTTATGGAAACCTAACTTTGGGTGACCTAACTTTCGGAAACCTAACTTACGGAAACCTAACTTTCACCGACTAAAGTTTCGAAAATTTAACTTTCGACAACCTAACTTTCGGAAACCTAACTTACGGAAACCTATCTGAGGGTGACCTAACTTTCGGTAAACCTAACTTACGGAAACCTAACTTTCACCGACTAAAGTTTCGAAAATTTAACTTTTGACAACCTAACTTTCGGAAACCTAACTTATGGAAACCTAACTTTGGGTGACCTAACTTTCGGGAACCTAACTTTGCGCAAACTCACTTACGGAAACCTAACTTTCGGAAACCTAACTTATGGAAACCTAACTTTGGGTGACCTAACTTTCGGGAACCTAACTTTGCGCAAACTCACTTACGGAAACCTAACTTTCGGAAACCTAACTTATGGAAACCTAACTTTGGGTGACCTAACTTTCGGAAACCTAACTTACGGAAACCTAACTTTCACCGACTAAAGTTTCGAAAATTTAACTTTCGACAACCTAACTTTCGGAAACCTAACTTACGGAAACCTATCTGAGGGTGACCTAACTTTCGGTAAACCTAACTTACGGAAACCTAACTTTCACCGACTAAAGTTTCGAAAATTTAACTTTTGACAACCTAACTTTCGGAAACCTAACTTATGGAAACCTAACTTTGGGTGACCTAACTTTCGGGAACCTAACTTTGCGCAAAACTCACTTACGGAAACCTAACTTTCGGAAACCTAACTTATGGAAACCTAACTTTGGGTGACCTAACTTTCGGGAACCTAACTTTGCGCAAAAACTCACTTACGGAAACCTAACTTTCGGAAACCTAACTTATGGAAAACCTAACTTTGGGTGACCTAACTTTCGGGAACCTAACTTTGCGCAAACTAACTTACGGAAACCTAACTTTCGGAAACCTAACTTATGGAAACCTAACTTTGGGTGACCTAACTTTCGGAAACCTAACTTACGGAAACCTAACTTTCACCGACTAAAGTTTCGAAAATTTAACTTTCGACAACCTAACTTTCGGAAACCTAACTTACGGAAACCTATCTTAGGGAGACCTAACTTTCGGTAAACCTAACTTACGGAAACTTAACTTTCACCGACTAAAGTTTCGAAAAATTTAAACTTTGAAACCTAAACTTTTCAGAAACCTAACTTACGGAAACCTATCTTAGGGAGACCTAACTTTCGGTAAACCTAACTTACGGAAACTTAACTTTCACCGACTAAAGTTTCGAAAATTTAACTTTTGACAACCTAACTTTCAGAAACCTAACTTACGGAAACCTATCTTAGGGAGACCTAACTTTCGGGAACCTAACTTTGCGCAACCTAACTTACGGAAACCTAACTTTCGGAAACTTAACTTATGGAAACCTAACTTTGGGTGACCTAACTTTCGATAACCTAACTTATGGAAACCTTACTTTGGGTGACCCTACTTTCGGGAACCTAACTTTCGGAAACCTAACTTACGGAAACCTAACTTAGGGTGACCTAACTTTCGAAAACCTAACTTACAGAAACCTAACTTTCAGAAACCTGTGAAAACCTAACTTTCGGAAACCGTCCCGTGGGGAGTGCGGGCGCAACTGTGCGTACGTTAAGAATATGCTCCGTAATTTTTTTTTTTTTTTTAAATACAAAATATAACCAGTAAAATCTGAAGTGCAGTGTTAAGTACAATAATAGTTTTCAAAAGAAATGGTACAATTGAAGGTAGTGTTAAAACCTAATAATAATATTATATATAATATACTATATATATATATATATTATATATAAATATATAGATATATATATATATATATATATATATATAACTATATATATATATTATATATATATATATATTATATATATATATATTTAGTGCTTAAAATCGTGGTTTGTGCATAAAATGGGCTGCGGTTTAGTATATGGGACGCGTCCCCCGGAGGAGTGGTATTTTTGGAAAGGGGAAGTGAAAGAGAGTCGAAATATATGAAAATTATTTTGAGGAAACAAAAGAGTCAAAAGTTATTGAGACTTAAAGTTACAACATTTCCATACATTATTTAGACGTTACTGCCACTTAGACACTTGGAAATATCAAAATGTCACTTTTAATTGTCAAAATGATTTTCAGATTATATTTTGTCGTGTTTTTAATTATACTTTGCGTGAAATTTGAATTTTCTAGTTTTTTTTAGTCATATAATAATGGCGTTGTGGTAACTGTTCTAACATAACCTAACCAAGATATGACGAATAATAAATAAATAACTTAAGTCTTAAGCTAACTACGATGTCGCAAAATAAAACCCAAAAGTAAATAATACTTAAATATTAAAAATAGTCTACTCACTGTTATAAATTGTATAAATAAATCTGTTGTCATTTAAGCACTGAAATTATAAAAAAAAGCCTTAATTGTTGTTGAAATATGAATTGTACATAAGAACGGAAGTTTACTATTAATTAAAGGTATGTTATTTTTTTTTTTTTTTTTTGTAATCACATAGGTAAAGAAATGTATGGAAATGTATTAGTTATGTTGTGACTTTAAGCATCAATAACCTTTTTATTCCTACGTTTCTCAAAATATATAAAAAAAAAAAAAGCGCTTTTGGAGCAGTGATTTTGCATGAACTTGATCCTTCAAAAACAATTAAGATGAGCGCGTGGACTATCAAGTGGTTAGTCGTCTTGTACGACACCCTCGGAATGTAGGGTTGGTGACTTTCAGTATTCAGAACACGGACAGTTACACGGACAGTTGCAATTAGTAGTAGTTGCCGAACTGAATCAGATAGATGTACCTTCTTTCAGAAGTTTATTTTTATTTTTATTTTTATTATCATTTCCGAAATCTCGAATGACTAAAATTATGGATTTAGCCACTAGTCACATGGCGAACATGAGTTCACAAAACCATATTAAAACTGAAATTGAACGAACAGAAGCAAATAATAATACCAATCAAGACAGCTATGGATCGGCTATGGATGACGACACGTTTGACTCAGTGTCTACTTGCTGTGCCAGCGGTCGCGGGTTCGAGTCCCGCTGGGGGCATTCATTGTGTGATGAGCACGAATGTTTGTACTTCAGTCATGGGTGTTTATATTTATAATTTAAAGTTTATTATATGTGTAGTGTATCAACTATCTGGTATCCATAACACAAGCCTCGTAGCTTACCATTTATATATATATATTTTTTTTTTTTTTTTTTTTTTTTTATAAATTTTTTTTTTTTTTTTTTTTTTTAAGTCGATAGGTTTCGGTTGGGGTTAGGTTTGGGTTAGGTTTGGGTTAGGTTGGGTTAGGTTTGGGTTAGGTTTGGGTTAGGTTTTGGTTAGGTTTGGGTTAGGTTTGGGTTAGGTTTGGGTTAGGTTTGGGTTAGGTTTGGGTTAGGTTTGGGTTAGGTTTGGGTTAGGTTTGGGTTAGGTTTGGGTTAGGTTTGGGTTAGGTTTGGGTTAGGTTTGGGTTAGGTTTGGGTTAGGTTTGGGTTAGGTTTGGGTTAGGTTTGGGTTAGGTTTGGGTTAGGTTTGGGTTAGGTTTGGGTTAGGTTTGGGTTAGGTTTGGTTGGGTTAGGTTTGGGTTAGGTTTGGGTTAGGTTTGGGTTAGGTTTGGGTGGTTAGGTTAGGTTAGGTTAGGTTTGGGTTAGGTTTGGTTAGGTTTGGGTTAGGTTTGGGTTAGGTTTGGTTTTCGGTTAGGTTTGGGTTAGGTTTGGGTTAGGTTTGGGTTAGGTTAGGTTAGGTTTGGGTTAGGTTAGGTTAGGTTTATTAGGTTAGGTTAGGTTAGCTTAGGTTAGGTTAGGTTAGGTTAGGTTAGGTTAGGTTAGTTTAGGTTAGGTTAGGTTCTCAGGGCAGTTGCTGGACTGCTACTGGGCGCGTCCCCCGGGTGGCGGATAGGGGAATGCCACCACATTGGTGGTACCGGTTCAACCGGCGCGGACCAAAACCAGCAGGCATGGGCGTGGCCTTTAGGGGTTTGTTAACCCCACGGTCCTAAGGGAGCCACACCCTGACAGAAAAGCGCGAGGTGGGGCGGGTTCCGGCGGGTGCTTTAATTGCGGCAGCGGACAAGCCACCTGAGGTGTGCACCCCCCAACCTCAATCGTAATCCCGGTTCCTGGTGTTCGTTGATCACGTCTAGCGGGCCGGGGACTGGGACCGAGGGCCTTGGCTTAACCGCCCGGGCTGCGAAGGAAGAAAACCTCTCTAAAAAATTACCCCAATCCCAAGCGGAGAAGCTAGCAGCGCGAGGGGATGCATGGCCGATGGGGAAGATCAGGTCCCTACTGCTTCCCACCGCTAGAAGTACCGGCACGAACCACTCTAGACGGGTTATTATGGTAGGGCTTATCCGGGTGCATGGGGGCACCACCACGGATGGGCGGGATAATTTCCCCCATGCTCGTGGGATTCAAATATGCAATCTTTAAATACAAATAAAACCCAACACTTTTGATGTGGATGCCCGTGATGGGCGGTGAATTGACGGTGACTGCGACTGGCGGAGTTGTGGTCGAGACCTGAGATGGGCGTGGTTTATGACTCAGACGGGTACTATCTTCTCGTCCGTTTCATCGTCTTTGGGCCGTAATGAGGCCTCGGGCTGAGCCAGCGCTGCTTTTGGCGTCGGCTCTCCGTGTCTGCAGACCGAGGACGGAGTCGACGATCTAACGCCAGGGGCGACGGAGGAGGCACGCAGTGAGGGAAGACCTTCAAAGGTCCGGGTGGTTCTGGGTCTGGTGCGGTACGCTGCGCGCCGGATCTGAAACAAACTTTCGAGTATGAGGCCAAGGAGAAGGACTTTGAAGAGTCGATTTGAAGAATGAGAGCCTTCCGAAAGGAGAAGTTCCTCTCAGCCTGCGGAGAAGGGGTTGTCGGCCTCTATTGCCCCGCTCCCATTAGATGTGGCCGGGATGGCCGGCTGAAGAGTTGAAGGCAGTCGCTGGTACAAAGACGTAGCGGCCAATAACTGAGAGGTAGCCCTTAAGTCGGGCAATACTGAAGGGCGGTTTATGTGAAAAAAAGCTCAAGGAAGTCCGGCGGACTTTCCCTGCAGCAGGCTGTGGAGGCACTTGCTGGGCCGGCACGGCGGCCCGAGGAGATGGCGAACCTGAGCCACGGACCAACGCAAGGCCTCAGGAGAGAGGTCGAAAACCTCAAGTCGGAGCTCAAGGCCTTACCGCCGAGAGTTCTCCGACATGCGGGCGGATGGACAATCGTCCTGCGGCGATAGTCGGGCCCATCAGTATGCAGGTTGGTGGGGATGGGCTGGAGGAACTAAGGGCCTCCATAGAGCCTCTGTGGGCACCCTAATCGATGGCGAAGATTTGCTGGCATCAGAGGAGCGGACTTCTCCAGAGGAAGAGGATGCGGCCCCAATTGGCTTTGCAGACAGACGGCGAGAGGGCTGCTGCGAGGGCCACTGCCCCGGTATCGGCTCCCTCTAGCGGCGGTGCCTGCGCCGAGTATTACAGCGGCACCGAAAGGAAAGGTTCGGCCGTGGGCAAGCGTAAGTCCGTCCAAGAAAGGGATGACTGACTCATGCGCGCCCCAGTCCGCCAGTGCAGACACCGTCTGTCTCGGCTC